>CP092096.1:3125000-3725000 GCA_029203775.1 Neoneuromus ignobilis | reverse complement strand
TTTTTTTCAGAATGAAACCTTTTGTATTATATTCTAAAAGGTTCAAAGTATATTTTAAGCCAATAAAAAAAATTGATTTTTTGAAATTTCTACAGTGGTGTTAGGCCTTAAAAAGTCGTAGGGGCCTGTTTTAAGGGATCATGTTTAGTCAGAACGTCGAAAATTCATTTTTTTTTGGATTGCGATAATGGGCCTTTCCACACTAGTCGACATGCATACAGTATTCACGGCCCATTACCACTCGTCTCGCACGCTCTTACCAGAAAACTAATTTTTTTAGGTGGGGGAGTTTGGTGATAAGAGAGTGCGAGACGAGCGGTAATGGGCGTGAATACTGTATGCATGCTGACTAGTGTGGAAAAGCCCATTTTGTATAAGTATAATATCTGAAGAATATTTCCAGAAAGTTTCAAATTAGTCCGACTAAAATTGATGGAGGTACAGGCATTTAAAAAATTAACATGTTATTCAAGTGTAAAATAGGTTTGAAATTTTTTTTTGGAAATTGCATTTTCAAAATCAGTGACAAAAATATTACAAATATAAAAAAACTAATCCTTGAACAAAGGGATCTTTTCTGTTGAACAGTTTATTTTTATTGACTAAAAACGAGCGATTTTTTTTATCAAAAATCGACATTTTAAATTAGAATATCCGTCATTTTGTTCCAAATCAATATTTTGAAAAACTGATCATTCAAGGACTAAATCATTTAATATATAAAACTAATTTTCATTTTTTGATTTCATACGATCCAAACTGAGCAACAGTGGTCATCGCAAACGGTTTTTCTTTTCAGAGAACCTATAGAACAATGACCATGTTTCTTTTATTTTAATACATCACTGCCCGGTCACTCGTAAACAGTGTTTCGTGTTAGATTACTGTAAGTCCGTTCACGCATTAACGCGTGTTTCGTTGTATGAACTTTTGATGCCAATATATATATATATATATATATATATATATATATATATATATATATATATATATATACAAGCTATATCTTTTTCTAACTCTATCAAAAGATGGTAGTGTATATATTCAAAATATTGGTAAATTATAAAAATTGTGAAAAATATTTCAGATATTTTAAATAAAGTAATTTCTATCCCTAGTAAAGTTCTGTTTTTTTTTTTTTTTGAATAAAATCGAAATTGGTTCTCTTATTTTTTTTCTAACAACTTCTGTATATAGAATACATTTTTTAGAGGATTATGGAATAATGATCATATTTCTTTTATTTTATCACATTACCCCCCGGCCACACCTAAACGTGTGTTTCATGTTGGACTATTGTAAGTCCGTTCACGCGTTAACGCGGTTTCGTTGTATGAATTTTTGATCCCTATATATATATATATATATATATTATATATATATATATATATATATATATATATATAAGCTATATTTTTTTCTAACTATCAAAAGATGGTAGTGTATAAATTCAAAATATTGGTAAATTATAAAAATTATGAAAAATATTTCAGATATTTTAAATAAAATAATTTCTATCCCTAGCAAAGTTCTGTTTTTTGGGAATTAAATCGAAATTGGTTCTCTTATTTTTTTTTCTAACAACTTCTGTATATAGAATACATGCTTTACATGATTTATCATATTTTTATCCCTTATAGATGTTTTTTTTACGCTAAAAAATGTTTTTTTTTTTATAATAAACTATGTTTATTATAAAGCATCTCTTTTTTTGTACTTTATCACGCTGGTACACTCATTACAGATTGAAAACCACTATTATATTTACATGTATCTATGCATCGAACCCTTCTATAGGCAGATATGAAATTTCATTTCAAAATGTTCATTGGTTTAAGAATTACATCGATTTTATGAAGAAGTTATTTTTGTGCATTTTTTTGCGAATTTCTCCGGACTCTAGCGCGAAATACTGCGGACCGTAATGTGTTAAAATATTTTTTATTGAAAAAAATTATGTAAACTTTTTTTAATACCAGAATATTTGTCGAGAAATGTGTTACACAATAGTTCTTGAAAAAAAAATCCCAAGTCATGTTTTTTTCGATTTTCTGACCGAGCATATAAAATATGATCGTGATCGATACTTTTTCTAAAAATGAATAACGTGTCCGTTAATTTTCTCTCGACTAATGAATTTCTCAAAACTTGTTTCGGCGAATGTACCATAAGCGAAATTTACATCGGTTACATAAAAAATCAATTACGAATTCAAATACTCGACATAAAAAGTGGTCCATGCGGTTACATAGGCAGACAATTATCTAATACTAGACAAACAGTGTCGAGCGACTCAGACGAACGGCCACTCTTTTAAATAAACGAAAATAATTCTTGCACCGATGTTGAACAGAACGGACGTGTTTACATTTTATTTTCGCACGTGGAGCGGACAATTCAAGGACACCTAATGACCTACTATTCGATGTTTTTTCGCGAATAATTTTCGTCGCATTTCACTATCTACACGTGGCAAAGATACAAACAAATAGACCTTGAAATTGAATCAATGATAATGACACTTTATCATCGTAGAATTTCGTAGTAGCACGGAGAGGATAATAATTCCAATAGTGCACATATGTTTTTATTTCGTCGCGCTTTATCCGGTGCAAATTCGCAGATGATGAATTGTAGGGCTGTGTGTGACTACTCAAAATGAGTGACGTTTAGAAAATACAGGAATGCCTCGTATAGTCCGGTTAATCGGTTACACTGATTAGCCGGACAAATCGAAACATTGACTAAATACAAAAAACGTTAATTGGTTCCAAATAAATTTTTTTCCGGGTTTTTCAGTACATAAAACAAGGGTAATATTTTCAAATGTTTGTAGGTATCAACAAAAAAAAATCAGGGGTTTATACATTCATTTTAAATAAATTTTAAATTCATTTCCAAATGAATTATTAAAATTTAATTATCAAAAAATCGAATTTATTCTAAAGTTGCGAATCGAAAATTAATAGAAAAAGAAAAAAGACCACAAACTAGAACTGCGCATGTTTTGCGCATAATACGATTTCGGTTTTCTTTTTATTATGTTTTCATAATAAAAGGTGAAAACTTGAAAATTTGCGAATAAAAATAATTTTATGTAATATTTTTTTGGGATTTTTCAAGAAAAACTTTTTGGTAATTTAAAAATTTCTGGAAATTTCAAACCGGACTAATCGAAGTCGAACTAATTTGGATGAAGATTGAAGAGAGTATTGAATTATTTTTTTGGATTTTTCCATTCAAACATAACTTTTCCAATATTCAGATTATATTTGTTAATATTATTTTGATTAATTATACATGAACTACAATTGTTTCCAGTACTTGGAAATGGATTTTTTTTAACTATTTTCAATATGATAAATGTTTTAAGACAGATCCGTGTATCCTGCGGCCCTTTTGACATTTTTGTGCGGCTCGTGACACAGAATTGAATATTTTAAAACAATAAAAGCTGAGTAAATTGAGATAATTTATTTAGATATACAGCAACACCTCGCATAGTCCGGCTAATTGGTTCCACTATTTATTAGCCGCACTATTTGAAACCGGACTAATCAAAACATTAACTAAATACAAAAAACGTTAATTGGTTCCAAACAAATTTTTTTCCTGTTTTTCAGTAAATAGAACGAGGGTAATATATTCAAATGTTTGTATCAACAAAATAAAATCAGGGGTTTATATTATGTTGTCAAGTATCTCCTTTCCGCTTTTTTGCTCTTTATTCAATGCTTTATAAAAAGTGTTACAGTGATCGGATTTAGTTCAAATATGCGCCGTTTTGTTCGATAATCTGGTTCCATCTAGACGGCAACTTCATAATACCCCTCTTGTAGAACCCTCCCTCCTTATTTGCGAAGAACTCGGACAGCCACTTTTCACAAGCCTCTTTTGAGGCCAACTTTACACCACCAAGGGCGTTCGCCATGGACAGGAACAGGTGGTAATCACTTGGCGCTATGTCCGGGCTATATGGTGGATGCGATAAAACCTCCCATCCGAGCTCCCGTAGCTTCTGACGAGTCACCAAAGATGTGTGTGGCCTGGCGTTGTCCTGGTGGAACACTACACCCTTCCTCTTGGCCAATTCTGGACGCTTCTGGTCGATCGCCTGCTTCAAGCGGTCCAGTTGTTCGCAGTAGATGGTAGAATTAAGCGTCTGGCCATATGGGAGCAGCTCATAGTGGATGATTCCTTTGCAATCCCACCAAACGCACAGCAAAACCTTCCTGGCCGTCAATCCCGGCTTGGCCACTGTTTGGGACGATTCACCGGCCTTCGACCACGACCGTTTTCGCTTAATATTGTCGTATGTGATCCATTTTTCGTCGCCAGTCACCATCCGCTTCAAAAATGGGTCGAGTTCGTTCCGTTTCAGCAGCATATCGCAGACGTTGATTCGGTCCAGAAGGTTTTTTTGCGTCAAATCATGCGGCACCCAAACATCAAGCTTTTTTGTATCCAGCCTTCTGCAGATGGTTTAAAATGGTTTGGTGACTAACTGCCATCTCCTGGGCGATGTCACGAGATGTCACATGCCGGTCTAACTCGATGATTTCCATGATTTGATCGGTATTCGTCGTCACAGGTCTTCCGCCGGCTGGCTTATCCATGGTGTCGTTTTCACCGGCTCTGAATCGTCGAAACCATTCCTCCGCGGTTCGAAGTGATAGAGTACCATCCCCCAAAACACTATTAATCTCACGGAACGTTTCTCTAGCGGATTTGCCTTTAACGAAGGAAAACTTCAAAATAGCGCGAACTTCGGCGTTAGTGAACTCCATGTTTACACGTCTATAACTTTTGAACGCAGTATCCAAACTAATCATGCATAGCGTCGTTTTGTAGGTTATGTAAAGACCTTTCAAATGATGTATAGTGTTGCCCGATACGAGCTCTGTAACGCTTTATACATAGCCGCGAAATTCAAAAGACAAAAAGGCGGAAGGGAGATATTTGACAACCTATTACATTCATTTTAAATTCATTTTCAAATGGGTTTTAAAATTTAATTATCAAAAAATCGACTTTATTCTAGAGCTGCGAATCGAAAACTAATAGAAAAAGAAAAAAGACCACAACACTAGAACTATACGATTTAGGATTTCTTTTTTATTATGTTTTCATAATAAAGTGGAAAACTTGAAAATTTGCATATAAAAATGATTTTATGTAATAATTTTTGGATATTTTTTTAAGAAAAACTTTTTGGTAAGATTTTTTCAAGTAAAAATTTTTTTTTGGGAAATTTCAAACCGGACTAATCGAAGCCGAACTAATTTGGATGAAGATTTATCTTGGTCGATAAAAAAACATTATTACACCTGTACAAATTTTCGTAATTATACAAAAATAATTACTTTTTTGATACAATAAGACATATTTTATTTACATATTTCTTAAAATAATATTCAAATTGTATAATATTTTCTTTTTTAAAAAAACGCTATTTTAAATAATCACCACGGACTATTAATTAAGCGTGTCTGCAACTCGAAGACACGTAAACGTAAGTTCCACGTTATTGATTAGAAGTGGTTGTTCGTTGGTTTTTCCAAATATGAAACGATTTGGAATCAGGTGATGGCGTCTGGTTTAAAAATACATCATATTTGTCGCTTTTTAAAATAGGTTTAATTAAATATTCGACACGATTCTATTAATACGATTCTATTGTTAAATAAATATGTTGTTTTAAAATAGACTTCACCACAATCCCACGAAAATAGAATACATTCTACCCTATTTCTTTTGATTTTTTTAATAAAGTTGATATAAAAAATAAACTACAGTGAATTAAAGTGAAACTCATATGGCATTATATTTACTGTGAAAAATTTACCAATAATCACATCTAGATTATTTTTATATCTTTTATGTATTTATTAGAAATGCTTCTATCATAATTCAAATAATTAATCATAATATAGGGCTATCCAAATGTAACGCCTAGATTTGGGTTTTATTAAACATGTGTATAAATTCTTTTTTTATAAAACACACATTTGGTTGACCCTACATCATGTTTTGATTTTGAGAATTTTTTTCTAAAAAATTACCAAAAAACAACTTAAAATAAAAATCAAAACGCCTATTATTTTTGCATATAAATGGTGTTTCGATAGATACATAAACACATACAATTTTAAATTTTCATTTTGTCCTTTGTTTGGAAACTGTGTGTTGGAAGTAATTTTATATTTAAAACGTTTGATATGGGTCGACAAAGGGGTTAATCGTCTGTCGAAGAAAGAAAATTAATGATTTTCCATTTTAATAATGGAAAATAATTACAGAAAATAGGAAAAATGGTAAACAGAAACAAGAATACAATGCAGAGTGTTATAAAAAAAAGAATGGTCAACAAGTAGAAAATAAGTCTAGGGTGAGTCTTCAAAAAAAATCTTGAATATTTACGATGAGTGATGGATTTTACGAAAAGTACAAGAAGATCCAAAAATAAGTGGAAAAATATTTGAATAAAAAATTAAATTTCAAAAACTATATGTATTTTATTAGGAAAAAATGGGTTTGCATGGTAGAATAGCTTACAAGAAACCTTTTATTAATAAAATAAATAGAAATAAACGATTAACATTCGCCCAAGAACATAATACGAAGACTAACGAATTTTGAAAAAAATTATTATTCATGGATGAAAGTAAATTTAACCTATTTGGATTGGATGGTCGAATAAATGTATGGATAAAAACCAATGGAGGCGGTAGTATTATGGTTCGGGAGTGCATGTCAGCAAGAAGTGTTGACAATCTTCATTTTATTGAAGGTGTAATGGACCGAAACGTTCATTTCGACATTTTGAAAAAAAAATTAAAGACTAGCGCCCAAAAATTAAGCATACTAGGCAATTTTAAATTTTATCAGGATAATGATCCAAAACACAAGACATACAAAGTACGAAACTGGCTCTTATATAAATGACCAAGTGTTTAAGGGGGTATTCTAGTCTACAATTTCGAAAAAATCGTTTTTTTTTACATACTTTCAAAGTTTAGACCTTTAAGAATATGTCTTTAAGAGTATTTTTCGAAATTCGAATTATTTTCGTAGTTATAGCTGTTTTTGTGACGCGCCAACCAATCCGGTCTGGCCGGAACTCCAAACTTTAAATGCGTTTTTCTCGAAACTACTTTTTTCGACACGGTTGACGTGATATCTCAAGTTCTAATGGACCGATTTACTTGAAATTTGGTACAAAGCTTCTCAATATAACAATGATTGTCTTCGCCTAAGATTTTTTGAAAATGTTGTTTTTTACTATTTTTAAAAAATTTCGAAAGTTGAAAAAAATAGGGCAAAAAATGACTGTTTTTTACACTGCCGCCATTTTGCGAAAAAAAAATTTTTTTTAAATTTCCATAGTCGGAGATACTACTACAACCTTCTTTTTCAATAATTTCAAAAAAATGTTTGTTTCGGATGACCGGAAGGGTTGGAACCACATTAACCAGGAGACACCTTTTTTTGAGCCCCCACTTTGCCAGTCTGTACCTTTTTCAATTTTGAATTTTTTGTTTTTAACAATACTTTTTTATACTCTTAAAATGTCAATTAATAACTGATAAAAATGGATAATAAAAATATTTGTTGTTTTTTTTATAGCGCCCGAAAAAACACCTAAAATTCGTGCGTCTAGACTAGAATACCCCCTTAAAACATCCCCACAATCGCCAGATTTAAATGTGATTGAGAATTCGTGGAGCCATTTGGAAATTTCAATAAAAAAAACATAAGATTTTTAATAGAATTGATTTAAAAAACGCTTTATTACAGGAATGGGAGAAAATTGAGCTTAAAGCCAACCACAGTTACCCCACTAAATATTAAATTTAATATAAATAATCATGTATTAGTAAATAAATATAAATTTAAATAAGTGCATAAGTTTCATTTTGAGCTGTTCTTTAGTAACATTCTACATTTTTTTTCTCAAAATGAAAACATTATATTTTGATTAATTATTTTAATTATGATATGATTTCTAATTATGATTATTGATCAATTTTCCACAGTGAATATAAAAAATATAATGCTTCATTTTGATTAACTGTATACTATTTCTCAAACTATATCAGAGATAAAAATTGTCTTAGAACCAAATCTCTGGACGTTGCTGTCTACAATTCTAATAACTATTTATGATATTGTATTTTCGAGAGACACGACATTACCATATTACTGTAAATTACCACTTTAATATTTATGAAAAAATATCATCATACTGTATGATGTAATTTAATACTTTATAAAACTATTTCTGTTTATTTGTACAATTGTAATTTAAAGAAAAGAAGGTTATGTATATAGAAACGGTGAAAAAAGATAAATGGTAATCTTTTAGTCGATCATCTATATTAAAAAGGGATTAAAATACGGATATGGTAAAGTGATAACAGGTGATATAACTAACTGGTGTTAAATAAGTGGTCATAAAACAATCCACTTGTTTCAAATCATTATCAAAAATACAATTTGCAGTTATAAAAAAATAAATAAAAAAAATGTTTCATTTGGCTGAATGAAATAAAAGTTTAAACAGAAAAACGACAGTTTTCTTTAAAAAACAAGTAACAAAATGAGCAAGATTTAAAAAAAAAATGCTACCAATATCATAAATATAATTGTGTTTATAGGTGAACTATTTTCAGTCATAGAAAATAATTTAAATACAGGTCATACAGATTTGTATTTCATTAAAAAAAAACATGTGTATAGAGAGTTTCTGTTGTTCTTTTTCAATGAAATACAAATCTAGGCGTCACATTTGGATGACCATATATATTTTATAATAAAATGGTTTTGATATATTTTAACAATTAATGATATAGGTCATGGACACCTAGATTTGTATTTTATTGAAAAAGAACAATAATAAAATGGCCTTTTGTATTTCATTGAAAAAGAACATCAGTTTCTGTTGTTCAAAATTCTAGGCGTCACATTTGGATGACCATATATATTTTATAATAAAATGGTTTTGGAGAATCGGTTGTACAATTTGAATGATATAGGGTCATCCAAATGTGACGCCTAGATTTGTATTTTATTGAAAAAGAAACATGTGTATAGTTTCTGTTGTTCTTTTTCAATGAAATACAAATCTAGGCGTCACATTTGGATGACCATATATATTTTATAATAAAATGGTTTTGGACAATCGGTTGTACAATTTGAATGACATAGGGTCATCCAAATGTGACGCCTAGATTTGTATTTTATTGAAAAAGAACATGTGTATAGTTTCTGTTGTTCCTTTTCAATGAAATACAAATCTAGGCGTCACATTTGGATGACCATATATATTTTATAATAAAATGGTTTTGGAGAATCGGTTGTACAATTTGAATGATATAAGGTCATCCAAATGTGACGCCTAGATTTGTATTTTATTGAAAAGGAACATGTGTACAGTTTCTGTTATTTCTTTTTCAATGAAATACAAATCTAGGCGTCACATTTGGATAACCATATATATTTTATAATAAAATGGTTTTGGAGAATCAGTTGTACAATTTGAATGATATAAGGTCATCCAAATGTGACGCCTAGATTTGTATTTCATTGAAAAAGAACATGTGTACAGTTTCTGTTGTTTCTTTTTAATAGAACACAAATCTAGGCGTCGCATTTGGATGACCTAGAATGAATAACCTATTAGCATGATTATCGAAATGGAAATTAATATTATAACAATTTATTCGAATTACACAGAGGAATATTAAACATGGGTGGTGATATAACAAAGAAAGGAAGATAATACATGGACAAAGAACATTATAGAATAAAGACCAAGAAATACAAGGAAAGCAAGAGAGAGAGAGAGATCTTATTAAAGATGGAGGGATGAAATTGTGAAGTATAGCTGAAGTAAGGGTTGGATTAGATGAGTGATGTACAGAAAAAGATGGAAAAATCTTGAGAAAAAATTTAAGAAGAGTCATAGCATTCGATGAGGTGTTCACCTCTGTAATGGACTGATGCAAGATTTGATACAATTATATATATATATATATATATATATATATATATATATATATATATATATATATATATATATAATGATTTATTAAGCGTGATAGAAATTTACATTGAAATTAATTTCTAACAAGCTTAAAAAAACACTTATATATTACATATTTCCTATACACATATATAATTTTGAGAATTTATATATATATATATATATATATAAATATAAATAAATTCTGAATTAACCAATTCCGATCTTCGAATGAACTGTCCTTTCCTAACGAAAATCTATATGTCAATCTATTGATTACTTCAAAACGAGAATTACTATTAAAAAAGAACCAAACTGACTGATAATGTTGTTGATTCGGTTGAATTTAACACATGTGAATGAAAAATAGTTTAAAGATAAGTCGCTTACCTTTAAATAGACGTCTATTAAATAATTATGACCGAAAAAACGTTTCCTTTGACAACTTTCAACACACACTGACATTAACACTCTACGATAATGTCTAGACTGACTGTAGAGCCATCTCTATGGCGAAACAGAATGTATCTGAAATCTTAGACTATTAATACATACTTTAGAATATGTATTTTCGTTGGATTCGGGATAAATGACTGACATTTTATTGCAATGAATCACTATTTTTTAAAAATGACTTTTGAATCGAGTAAATGGAACAGACGAGCTAAATTTATAATCAAATTTATATTTTATAATGTTGAGTTATTGTGGCGACTGTGTGATCGTCGAAATTCGTATTAAGAATCAAGAGAACAATGAGATATTAATTTATATTAACCTATATCTTGCAAATTTATTTATTTATTGATATTTTTGGTGTATTAGGGTTGAAAATGAAATTAGATAATGGAATTTAGGTTACTTTACTTGCATATTTTTAAAAAATAGTTATTTTTTAACATTTTTTATTGATACTCAATTGGAATTCATGGAATATCCAGTTACAAAAATTTTGTAAAGACAAAAAGTATTACAAACACAAGAAAAACTCATATTCTATGCCAAACAGGAAAGCATTCGACATGTAGTCCTATATTACATTTTCTACACTGCTTGCGCACATTTGTGCCACATATGGCACATTTCCTTTGTTTTCCCTCACAGGTCATTTCCAATACATGTCCAATTGGATCAAATCTAATACCTTCAGGTACAAGGCTTTTCCTTGTTATGCTTGAACTGGGTCTTCCAGTGACTTAAGGATTGGATAATGATTCTTTTTTCATAAATGTTCTTGCAATATTGCGTCTGAAGTCTGATAACGAGATGTTTTTATTCGAAGCAGTATAAAGAGCATGGACGTTAACAACAGCAACATCAATGGCATTTGTAAAAAGAGGAAAATACCATTTCTTACCTCTAAATTTAATGCGATACTTTTGGACATTCCAGTCCAGCTTGTCAACCCCACCCATATATTTATTATATTACCCTACAATGTTTGGTCTATCCACTCGACATTTTTTCTTAGAATATCTTTTCACTTTTTCTAAAGGTTATAGTTTTAAATAATTTGACAGAACTTTGACGCAGTTATTGTCATTCTAAATTAATGCAAAAATTTTATTACTTTCATCATAACAATAATCGTATGCTCCACGTTCTTCTTTTTCATTATGTTATCAGATTTCAAGGGACACTTATTCATTCTATTATACCGTGCTGTTCCAGTCGCCTTTATATTACGTTCTTTCAATTTCAATAATAATTCAAAGCTGGTAAAGAAGTTGTCGAAAAATATTTCATATTCTAATGTATACTGTAGAAAATAAGTCATCTTCATTATTACAGAGGCTCCTACACCACTCACAACTTGTTCTTCTTCGCATTTACCTTCATAAATATTCATATGAAAACAATATACAGATTCAGAGCAGCACATGGCCCATTGTTTGAAACCAAATCTGATTGGCTTTCCTCTTATAAATTGTTTCAAAAAGTGATGTCCATAATATCTTATCATTTGCTCATCGACTGAAAGCTTTTGAGTAAATATTCAGAACTTTTTAAATTTTGAATTCAATTTGTCAATCACAGGTCGAATTTTAAATAGCTTATCTTTCTTTTCCATGGCAATTATGAAACTATTGTCGTTAAAATGCAAATTTCTTTTTATTTCTAAAAACCTGTGCTTTGGCATACAGTTTCTAACGCAGGTAAGATTCAGATCTTTATCTTCACACCGGTATAATACTGCCCCGAAAACCGCAAAAGTAAAAAAAACTATGAATTACTAAAATACTTAAATATTATCAATTTTATATCATAGCACATTCCATGAGCTCCAAATGGGGATCAATATATTTTATAGTATATTTTTTATAATAAGTATTATATATACTTATAAATTATTGTGCTATCAACTAAAAGGATGTGTTAGTAGTCTCACACACGAATCTACCAAAAAAATCAAAAAAACACGAACAAAAAGTTCACTAGAAAACAATGTAAACATTAAATCATCATTTTATCGCATCGGTTATAAATTTATATATTAAATTCTTTTACAACTTAGGCAACATTGAAACAAAAAATAATTTTGAAAACTAGAAGGTATGTGTGTTTAACGAATACACATTTTATTTAATATAGTCCTATTGTAAGTGAAAAAAATTCAAATCCTCATTTAGGGATCGCGGAAGTGGATGGGTTAAAGTCAATAATTCATACCGTTTTTTTCCTCTAATCACCAAACTATTTTCATTAATTTCCGATATTTTTGATTCAATTTAACAAATATAAATTCTCCTAATTTTCATTAAACAAAAGTATCTTCCGAGAATATATTTTATTGAGTATCTTTTAGGAGTGCATGATGAATTTTTAATATATAAATTGATTGATACAAACTTACAATTTTAAGGTATATATAGAGATATCATTAATTGTTTTTGATATCTAATCACTTTTTCACTATCACTTTTTCAAATAATTCGATTAGAGAATCTGTGTGAGATTAATTAAAAAAATATGATGTATGGAACTGAAAGTATAAACAAATCAACAATTATATTTGTTTAATAATTTTTCTGTTTAAAAAAACAAGACATACATAAATTATTGATTGTATTGATACTTATATTTTAAGATGCTGTCAATTTCAATAAATCATCTATAAAATTATAATCGAGTACATTATTTTTCATTAAATCTAATATTCAAACACTATCGATTCAACATTCTGTGTGACTGTTTCGTTTTCATCAACGATTGATGGTAGTTCGTTTTTGGTTCCATGAGGTAATTCGATATAGTCGTTCGTTTCCCAATCTTCATCATTTGGAGGTTTCGTTTGGCCAGGACGAAGAGTAGTCTGTAATGGTTTACCGTCAGCTCCTAGCGATAAATATGATTGTAATGACGGTGGTACAAGTTTATCATGAGGATGTGCATTTTGGGGTAAGGGTATGTCTTCACCGAGTCCATGTAAAAGAGATACGCGAGTGAACTGGAAATTCTAAAATTCATATAAAACAAACATTTTAGTAGATATATATATATATATATATATATATATATATATATATATATATATATATATGTATGTATGTATGTATGTACCTCTGGTAGACAATGATGTTGGAGGCAATAATAATTGCCAGTTGAATCGTTATGACACCAAGTTCCATCTGGAAAGTATGGCGACACGCCGAGATCATTTAGTTCTACTCGAGGGGTATAAAAGCTTCCTGAATCTGAACGACGACAAAATATCGCACAACCCATCCATGGTCTTCCTGAAAAATGAAACGATCGTTTTTTAAAAAAACCCTATCCGCGCTAGCCGCCACGAGAATCCCCTCATCCGATCCTTTGAAAAAATCACACAAAACTATTATTCCAAGAAGGGGAAGGCTGTCATATTCCCCTCAACAACAAGATTTTACGAAACCCCATAAATCGCCAGGAGCCGAATCAAACCATAATCGACATCTGCTCCCGCAACAAATACTTAAACTTAAAACAATGACATATAACACACAGTGTTTATGCTAAAATACCAATTGCCATCAGTACAACATGTGATCGAGACACAACATACTAAGTAACGAAACAACGATACATAAACAAATAACCTCGGTAGGTTAGTTAAGCCTAGTATAAGTTAAATAAGTTAGTTAAGTCTAGTTAAGTTAAGGGGTTATACGCACTTGCGAGGCGCAAAAACGACGTTTTTTTAGGAATTTTTTTTAGAAACAGTATTTATTTTGCAATTACAAATTATGGTTATTTAATAGATCTTTCTTTCAAGAATAAAATAACATGTCGATCATAAAAAAATATTGAAGTGCACCGCTCCTGCAGACGATGTCCCGAACGACCTCCAAAAAAATGCGCTTGGCGGTGATATCCATATCGGCGGTTTGGATCATTTGAAATCAAAAAATATGGTCAATTCTTTTAAAGGATAGATTAATGCAGGTATTGAATGAAGGAATAATAAAAATTTTCATTTTTGACAAAATGGCGTCTACTTGAAAAAAATTTTTCGTTTTTTACTAAAATTTTCGCTCCGAATTGTTTAAAAAAAATAGTAATAATTTTTGTAAACCTTATTCCTTCGTTCAATACCTGAGGAATATATTTGAGAAGATTGTGTGAAAATTTAAGGAAAAAACACATACACAAAACGAAGGTTTTTGAAACTTTCCTGCAAATACCTCAAAACATTCACCAACCTCAAAACCTCACCACTCCTCCATCCCAACCCATATAGCATAATTTAAATAATAATTAGCTAAATTAAGTCAAAAACTCTGTATACACCAATGTATATGTAAGTACTCAGCCACAATAAATCATTATTATTATTATTTTTAAAAAAATATATTTATCGAACAGACAATTTTACCTGATTCATGAGGAGCTTGTAATCCTGACCCATTTGCATCCAATTCAGGGAGTCGTTTAGCGAACTGTTTACATTTTGCTGTCGCGAAAGTCGTCACAGGTTTTCTTTGATTTTTGTTACATATCTTTAAAAAAATTAATTGCACACATGTACACACACACCCTATATATATATATATATATATATATATATATATATATATATATACTATATATATATATATATATATATATATATATATATATATATATATATATATATATATATATATATATATATATATTTATATATATACAGGAATACCTCGCATAGTCCGGATAATCGGTTCCACTGATTAGCCGGGCAAATCGAAACATTAACTAAATACAAAAAACGTTAAGGGGGTATTCTAGTCTAGAATTTCGAAAAAATCGATATTTTTTTGCATATTTTCAAAGTTTAGACCTTTAAGAATATGTCCTTAAGAGGATTTTTCGAAATTCGAATTATTTTCGTAGTTATAGCTATTTTTGTGACGCGTCAATCAATCAAAACAAACTCGACTCCAAACTTTAAACGCGTTTTTCTCGAAACTACTTTTTTCGACACGGTTGACGTGATATCTCAAGTTCTAATGGACCGATTTACTTGAAATTTGGTACAAAGCTTCTCAATATAACAGTGATTGTCCCTTCCTAGGATTTTTTGAAAATTTTGATTTTTACTATTTTTAAAAAATTTTGAAAGTTGAAAAAAATATGGCAAAAATTGACTGTTTTTCACACCGCTGCTATTTTGCGAAAAAAAAATTTTTTAATTTCCCCCTGCGGGTATACTAATACAACCTTCTTTTTCAATAATTTCAAAAAATTTTTTGTTTCGGATGACCGGAAGGGTTGGAACACGTCAACCAGGAGACACCTTTTTTTTCGAGCCACCATTTTGCCAGCCTGTACCTTTTTCAATTTTGATTTTTTTGTTTTTAATAATACTTTTTTATACTCTTAAAATGTCAATCAATAACTGATAAAAATGGATAGTAAAAATATTTGTTTGTTTTTTTTATAGCGCCCGAAAAAACACCTAAAATTCGTGCGTCTAGACTAGAATACCCCCTTAATTGGTTCCAAACAATTTTTTTCCTGTTTTTCAGTAAATAAAACGAGGGTAATATATTCAAATGTTTGTATGTATCAACAAAATAAGATCAGGAGTTTATACATTCATTTTAAATACATTTTCAAATGGGTTATTAAAATTTAATTATCAAAAAATCGACTTCATTCTAGAGTTGCGAATCGAAAACTAATAGAAAAAGAAAAAATATCAAAAACTAGAATAATGTGAATATACGATTTCGGTTTTCTTTTTTATTATGTTTTCATAATAAAGTGGAAAACTTGAAAATTTGCGTATAAGAATAATTTTATGTATTAATTTTTTGGAATTTTTTTCAAGAAAAACTTTTTAGTAGAGTTTTTTCAAGTAAAAAATTGTTTTTTTGGAAATTTCAAACCGGACTAATCGAAACCGGACTAATCGAAACCGAACTATGCGAGGTATTACTGTATATATATATATATATATATATTTATATATATATATATATATATATATATATATATATATATATATATATATATATATATATATATATATATATGTATTTATATATATATTGAAACTTTTTTTTTGAATTGATAATTACCTTAGCATCTTTACATAAAACAACATCGTAAGTCGAACCATCACATTCACTGTTCACAGGCGAAGGATTATCACACGTTCGTCGTCTTGCTTGCCAGCCGAGAGATTTTTCTATACATCCCGATCTACAATTATCCGTTTTCCATTCGCTCCATCCTCCAGGAATATTCACCGGTTTCGTTTGCGTGATTACTATACAATCTCCACCGATACACCACTAATTATAAAAAGTTATTTAATGACAGATTAAAATATTTTTGTGATCAATTTTACAATTCTTTAAGTAAACCACAAAAAATGCAGGACTGGAAACGTTCAATATCACTTATAAAAAAATTAAATTAACTGATATTAGTATTGGAACGTACTTTTCCTTTTCCACATTTCGTTCCTTCTAAAGCAGGTCCTGCGAAATAGAAACCGCTCCTGTGCGGCGTTTTGCATTGAAGATTTTGACAAATCGTCGATAGTTGTTGACTCGGAAGCATAACAGCATCTTTATCTCTTAATAAAATTTCACATTGTTTTTTCACTCCGTAATTTTGTCCGGGAGTGTTTAAAAATTGAGAATGGTCCAATTCTTTAGAACCAGGTTTTTTCGGTTTATCGAAGAGACATTTCGCCCAACTATAAATGATTGTTTATATATATATATATATATATATATATATATATATATATATATATAGGGTCATCCAAATGTGACGCCTAGACTGGTGTTTTATTAAAAAAGAAACATGTGTATAGTTTCTTTTGTTTCATTTTAATAAGAAAATTGAAAGATGAATTAAGGGGGTATTCTAGTCTAGAATTTAAAAAAATCGTTTTTTTTGAATATTTTCAAAGTTTAGACCTTTAAGAATATGTCCTTAAGAGGATTTTTCGAAATTCGAATTATTTTTGAAGTTATAGCTATTTTTGTGACACGCCAACCAATCCGATCTGGCCGGAACGAATCAACTTTAAACGCGTTTTTCTCGAAACTACTTTTTTGATATGATATCTCAAGTTCTAATAGACCGATTTACGTAAAATTTGGTACAGAGCTTCTCAATATAACATTGATTTCCCCTGCCTAGGATTTTTTGAAAATTTTGTTTTTTACTATTTTTAAAAAATTCCGAAAGTTGACAAAAATAGTGCAAAAAATGACTGTTTTTTCACACTGCCGCCATTTTGTGAAAAAATTTTTTTTTAAATTTCTCTAGGCAGAGATACTACTACAACCTTCTTTTTCAATAATTTCAAAAAAAATTTTGTTTCATATGACCGGAAGGGTTGGAACCACGTCAACCAGGAGACACCTTTTTTTCGAGCCCCCAATTTGCCAGCCTGTACCTTTTTCAATTTTGAATTTTTTGTTTTTAATAATACTTTTTTATATTCTTAAAATGTCAATAGATAACTGATAAAAAATGGATAGTAAATATTTGTTGTTTTTTTTATAGTGCCCGAAAAAACAGCTAAAATTCGTGCGTCTAGACTAGAATACCCCCTTAAAAGTTGTTTTTTTATCGACAAAATTATTAAATTAATGATTCGTCAATACCTTAAATCTCTCATCACATTTGCACTACACGATGACCAAATCGTTTCTCCATTCGTACCTCTCGATGGTGACATGATGTAACCTTCTTTTGGACAACTGTTACCACTGCTGTCGTGATGCATTCCTAAACTATTAAATGATAATTTAATAGTTCAGGAATACAATTACGTGTGTTGTTCAAGAAATATATTAATTTTTATTAAATTTAAAGATATTTACTTATGTCCGATTTCATGGGCCATAATATAAACGCTCGTGAAGCCAGCACTAGGATATGGTTTCCCGAATGCGTTTGTTGTTCCTAATTCAGCGATCACGCATGCATATTTATCCAAACACACCCCGCCCACCGTCGCTAATCCCATCGTAACACCACTTTTACGACCATTTTCAATAGCGTAAAAGTCAAGACTGAAAAATGTATTAAATTAATAAACATGGATCGATTGAACAAGAGATTCGGACAAATGGAAAAGAATTTATGATTTTACAAGTGAAATGAAATGATGTTTAAAAAAGTTTTATCGAGTTGAGATTGATTTGATTTTTTTTTAAATATAAACTTTATTCACCCTGATACATATAAAGCCATATCCCAATGATTAGGATTGTTGTCTCCTGGTGGATTAAGACTCTTCTGATAATCACAGAACGAGTCTAATAATTGCGAGCGTTCGCCGTTGTAATGAGGAAGATTCTTCGGTTGAGTCTTTATTAAATCCATACGAACAATCGTAATATCAATATTAGTGCCTAGACTTGGGTGTTGGTAAATTGCGTGTACCTAAAAATCGATTATTATTTTTTATTATTGTTACAAAAATTGTACGTGTGTTAATCTCAAAATTATAGATATTTCTTTTTTTTTCAATTCATCCTAATCATAAAATAATAATGTTAGTTGTTGTTTTGCAACTGTGGCTGAGTCATTTTAAGGAGGTATTCTAGTCTAGAATTTCTAAAAAATCATATTTTTTTTACATACTTTCAAAGTTTAGACCTTTAAGAATATGTCCTTAAGAGGATTCTTCGAAATTCGAATTATTTTCGGAGTTTTATCTATTTTTGTGACGCGCCAACCAATCCGGTCTGGCCGGAACGAATCAACTTTAAACGCGTTTTTCTCGAAACTACTTTTTGACGTGATATCTCAAGTTCTAATAAACCGATTTACTTGAAATTTGGGACAGAGCTTCTTAATATAACAGTGATTGCCCCTGCCTAGGATTTTTTGAAAATTTTGTTTTTTACTATTTTTAAAAAATTCCGAAAGTTGAAAAAAATATGGCAAAAAATGACTGTTTTTTCACACTGCCGACATTTTGCGAATTTTTTTTTTTTAATATCTCTAGGCGGAGATACTACTACAACCTTCTTTTTCAATAATTTCAAAAAAAAATTTGTTTTTGATGACCGGAAGGGTTAGAACCACGTCAACCAGGAGACTCATTTTTTTCGAGTCCCCTCTTTGCCAGCCTGTACCTTTTTCAATTTTGAATTTTTTGTTTTTAATAATACTTTTATATACTCTTAAAATGTTAATAGATAACTGATAAAAATGGATAGTAAAAATATTTGTTGTTTTTTTTTATAGCGCCTGAAAAAACACCTAAAATTCGTGCGTCTAGACTAGAATACCCCCTTAACACTAATGAATTTTAACCCCAACACCACAATAGTTATAAAGTGTTTAATAATCACTTATTGTTCATAAATATGACAACTGATGCATTTCAATGGCCGACATATTTATAAACAGTAAGTGATTATTTAAAACTTTATAACTATTGTGGTGTTGGGGTTAAAATTCATAATTTAGTTGACGTCAACTTACTCCATTCATGTAAGCAAGAAGCATGTTTCTCATTTTTTTATCATTGTTATCCATATATGGAGCAAACAGCTTATATCCAGCTTCGTCAAAGAACAATGCTACTTCTATAGTCATTTTCGACGACGCACGTTTTTTGATAGAATAGTCATAACCGAATTTCGATTGATAGACCTGACTTCTTTTTTCACGTTCTACGAAATTCGGTTCATTCCAAATATTATCCGATCGGAACCGTACATCGTCATTTAAAATTCTCGAATCGAAAATAGCTCTTTTCACAATATGAGGAACCTTATTCGTTTCTTCAGTGCTATCGTCAGATGATTCGAGGAGAGCTTCTCGTAATTTCACCAACGAACGAAGTCTCGCTGTCAATGGACGTATTTCCAACGTGCTGTTACCGAGAAATACAAGACCGTCCTAGAAAATAGACCACGAAATGAAATCGGTCTCATCAACGATCACCGTCTGCCACACTTACAACCGAATCATGTTCGCACGAACTGACTGCTGCCACGATTTCGTCGTCTTTGTGCAGAAAATGGCAGTCAGACAATGTGTCTCGAAGCAAGGATGTGCCGGAGTCGTCTTGTCGGAAAACTTTGAAATTAGGTGCGACGAGATTTCGATTTGGAACCAAATTTAAATTTATGTTTCTGGTTAAAAAAAACGATTGTTTAGTAGTGACGTTTAGATTTGTGTTTTATTGAAAAGAAACATGTGTATAGAGAAATATGAGTACAGTAATACCTCGCATAGTCCGGTTTCACTGTAGTCCTGTTTGGAATTCCAAAAAAAAATTTTTTACTTGAAAAAATCTTACCAAAAATTTTTTTAAAAAAAATTCCAAAAAATTATTACATAAAATTATTTTTATACGCAAATTTTCAAGTTTTCCCCTTTATTATGAAAACATAATAGAAAAGAAAATCGAAATCATATATGCGCAGATATAGTTTTGTGGTCTTTTTTCTTTTTCTATTAGTTTTCGATTCGCAACTCTAGAATAAAGTCGATTTTTTGATAATTAAATTTTAATAATCCATTTGAAAATGAATTTAAAATGAATGTATAAACCCCTGATTTTGTTTCGTTGATACATACAAACATTTGAATATATTACCCTCGTTTCATTTACTGAAAAACAGGAAAAAAATTGTTTGGAACCAATTAACGTTTTTTGTATTTAGTTAATGTTTCGATTAGTCCGGCTAATCAGTGGAATCGATTAGCAGGACTATGCGAGGTATTCCTGTATAGTTTATTTTTAATAAAACACAAATATAGGCGTTACATTTGGATGACTCTATATATAAAAATTGTTGTAAATAGAATTTGAATTTATTTCTTTTATGAAAGTAACAAATTTCACTATGGATCATTTAAAAATTAGTGTTTATATTATAAAAACTTATTTGCAAGAAAATCTTGTCAGAGTTTTATAACAAGAGAATTTTATAAAAAAAATTGGATGGAATAAAAATTGAAAAAAGGACACGTCGTACTCCTTTATATATTAAAGTACGTATAAATACAAACAAATTGTGTAAAAAATAATGTGATGTCAACGAACCTTCCAAAAGCACTAAATCCATAACGAAGAGGAACATCTCTCAGCACTGGTTCTCTATTTAAGTACATATTCCCTACGTCGGATTCGAATTCGTCCGCCGAAATCACCGGCAAGTAAACGATTTCATAATTCCCTGCGACGTTCTCGTTCTCGGATCCGAAATAATAATCCAGTTCCGGCTTGCTCATGAACTCGTGCAGAGTTTCGCGGACGTTCGTCGACAACACACATCTGGTCCATATTAAAACTGAGTAGTGTAAACACAGAACGAATTTCGGGACGGCTCTCATTTTGTTCGATTGAACGTGTTATGTGCCGATTGTCGTATTTATACGAAATGGACGACAGATAATTGGATGGAATTTGAATATATTTTTTTCTTGTATTTTCCATAATGCTGGTACTCATAATTCTTGTAATCGATAAGTTCGGTTTATGACACGACATTCCTGTTTTTTACTCCATGACAGGTGCTTTGAAGTTGTACTAAAACCCTCATCCGTGCCAATTATGCATAATGATAACGGAAAGGCGCAAAAATCAGTAGCTTAACGGTAATTTATTGCGTTTTTTCTGTTTGTTTGGCATATTGATAATTTAAAATACATATATCCACAAATATATAAATACTATATATATATATATATATATATATATATATATATATATATATATATATTCATATAAACATATTTAAATTTGCATACAATACACAACATATGGAAAATTAAATGCATGATAACATTTAAATTATGAAGATTTTATTGACATTTTATATATATATATATATATATATATATATATATATATATACACTCGCTCGAAAAATTCTTAGTACACCTATCAATATGGACATATTTCTCGATAAAACAAACTTATTAATGTAAATTTGAAAACAAACATATTTTTTATTAATTCTATAAACTACTAGTTATTTATATATGACAATTCAAAACAGTTTAAATTTATAACAAATAAACTAAAAAATAAAAAACACAAAAATTCATACAAATTGAGCAGAAAATGTTTGCGTACAGAAAATGAAAATCGAAAATAATATAAAGTAAAATAAACTTTTCAAGTGAATTAGTAACTGGTTGGATAGCCTCTTTTTTAAGAACCTCCTATAATCGTTTTTGCATGGAACGGTCCACTTTTTGTGGTTTCTTTAGCACTAATCTTATTTCACTCTTTTTCTATAACTTTCTTCAACATTTCCTTTACAATTATGCCATGTTGGCGAATTTACATTCGAGAAAATGCCACATATGTTCTATAGGGTTTAGGTTTAGAGATTGGAGAGGTGCATGAGTTATATGAAACACATGTAACTTTCCCAAGGTTGTTCCCACGGGAACAACATACATAATTCATACGTTAATTGTTGAGGAATAAGTCCGTTAATAATTATTTAAACCTATAATAAATGCGACAATCAATTTCTGATTGTCGATAAAATATCGCGAGAATGAGAACTAGAGATTTCTTTGTTACTTGTTACACTGGGTAAATCAGTTCTAATCTGAATGTTGTATGAACAACATACAATTCTAGCCTTGAGATTGTAACAATGGACAGATAGAGCTCCTCGAGCCACAGTTGTTGGGCTGATGGATTGATGATTGCTCAGTATTTTGTTGTACGCTGTTGATTGATTCGAAAAATAAATATGTTTTATTTTAATTATTGTGATTTCGATTATTTAAAATAAAACTCATGTAACTGTTTTACAACGTTATATAATATCTATAGCTTAACAACTTCTGCCGTGTGCTTCGGATCATTGTCATACAAAAAATTATAATCGGGACCTAAACTTAATTTTTCAGCACTTTGCTTTATATTTCGTTTTAAAATATTTAAGTAAACATATTTATCCATCGTGGATTCTAAAAACTCCATTTGTTCCATACCCTTACTTGTCATACACCCCTATACCATTACTCTACCACTGCCGAGTTTCACAGTAGGAACAAGATTTTTTTATTCAATGATGTACTTACAATTTTGAGTCCTTTTATTCCAAAAATGGAATATTTGCTCTCGGCTGAGAAAATCATGTTTTCCCAAAACTGGATTAGTTTATTAATGTGCTCATTTGCATATGCAATCCATTTTTATCTATTGACACGTGAAATAAATGATTTCTTACGCACAACACGTTCATGATACCCACCCTTTTTTATTATTTTTCGCATAATATCAGCACAGATTTTTTTTTAAATAGTACTTTAATATCTTTTGCAATTTAGGGTGCAGTTATTCGTGGATTTTCTTTCACTGAAGCCACAATCTTACGCCTTTATCTAAATGTTAACTTCGACGGCTGGCAAGAAAGCGGTTTCAAATGTGGATTCAAAATTGATTACTACCTTTTGAATGAAAGAATGTTGTCTTCCAACACCCTTTCCTATTTCACGAAAACTTTTTCCTTCTTTTCCTTACTTTAAAATAATTTTACATTCACTAAAAGAAATTTCCTTTTTTTGAATCCCATCTTATTTTTTTTTTGCAAAAAACTTTACTATTAGTTACTAAAAATAATATTTTAGCGTTTCAATTGCAATATACGAGCTGAGAAATAAAACTGTGATAATTTTAAAACAACAATAAGTGCAAATATTTTAAAAAAAGATGGTTTACCGTTTAATAAAATGTGTACGGAGACTTTTTCTGCTCAATTTGTATGAACTCTTGTGTTATTTATTTTTTAGTTTATTTGTTATAAATTTAAAATGTTTTGATTTGTCATATATAAATAACTAGTAGTTTATAGAATTGATAAAAAATATGTTTGTTTTCAAATTTACATTTATGAGTTTGTTTTATTGTGAAATATATCCATATTGATAGGTGTACTTAGACTTTTTCGAGCGAGTGTATATATATATATATATATATATATATATATATATATATATATATATATTAGACAATTAAGTAATGCGAGAATCGTATTCTCCTATTGGTAACACTGCGAACCTGTAACTTCGTCTATGATAGAGCAGATCTGGAATGCGTCTGGCTTGAGACCTTGACAATTTAATATTTTCATTTGCTAATGAAATAATATTTATAGAAATCAGTAAATAAATTAACTGGACACTCGAGTATAATAAACGTTGTTGACAAGAACAACACAACAATCATTGTTGATTGTTACAAAATTCATAGTCGCCACATATTATGTATCGAGTTATATATATGGTGATAAATAAGTGTTGGTTCTTTAAATATGACCCCGAAACTAAACGACAAAGCCAACAGTGGCTATCCCCTGGAGCACCAAGGCCAAAGAAGGCGAGAATGAGCAAGCCCAAAGTGATGGAATGTTGATTTGCTTCTTTGGTTCACAAAGAGTTCGTACCACCTGGACAAACCGTAAATCAAGTATTCTACATATTTGTGCTCGAAAAATTATGAATTATACGTGCTCAGAGTGCCTCCAGAGATCGCGAAGACTTCGTTCTGCATCACGACAATGCTTTTCACAGTGCGTTCAGTCTCTCTCATTTTTGGCGTCTAAAGGCATCGCAACGTTATTAAAACCGCCCAATTCACCGGACATGTCATAATGCGACTTTTTCCTATTTTATGAAAAAAAAGTTCGTCAAAGGTCGACATTTTGACTCCGTTGAAGATATCCAAGAATCTGAGATCGAGGGTACTTGGAGAGGTCCCACAATGATAGTTTCCAGAATTATACGAAAACTGGAAAACTCGCTGGAATAAGTGTATAGATGCGGGAGGGGACTACTTTGAAGGGGATCGCAGCGATGTTTAATTTTTAAATATATTCGAAAGGAATTTTTCCTCGTATTACTTAATTGTCTGACCTCGTATGTATGTATGTTTGGAGAATCGTATTCTCCTATTGTTCACGTACACGAATTGTCTATGATAGAGCAGCTGGAATACGTCTGACTCACACCACAATTTAATATTTTTATATTTGCTAATGAAATAATATTTATAAAAATCAGGAAATAAATTAACTGGACACTCGAGTATAATAAACGTTGTTGACAAGAACAACACAACAATCATTGTTGATTGTTACAAAATTCATAGTCGCCACATATGTATGTACATATGTATATATATGGTTATCCAATAAGTGTTTCAGAAGTTTAAATGGAAATAAAACAAAAAGGATTAAATTAATTGATTATTTTTATTTTCTATTTTTAAACACATTCTATAACATTAATGATGGAATACAATTTCACTCATATGACCACCACGACTTCGCGTCACATAGTGCATTCGTTTAGTCCAATGTTCAGTCCCTCTTTCACATATTTGTGGTCCAAGATCATGAATTATACGTTCAATGTTTATTTTTAATGCTCTGTTCTTCGTGGTTTATCAGCATAAATCAATGATTTCACATAACCCCACAGAAAATAATCTAATGGAGTTAGATCACGAGAACTTGGTGGCCAAATGATAGTCCATTTCATGAAATAATGGACTCATTAAATTTTAGTTGCAATAAGTTTATTGAAGTTTTTACAAATTCTAAGTGTTGTTGAAGTGTTGAATAGTTTACGAAAGGAAATTAAATATTTGTTGTAGTATTTTTTTATTTTCATCTTCATATACAGGAATACCTCGCATAGTCCGGTTAATCGGTTCCACTTTATTTTAATTAAATGTTAATTAAATTTTTTTCATGTTTTTCAGTATTTTATTTCATATGTATCTTTATTTATAATTTTCAAATGGGTTTTAAAATTTAATTATCATTTAAATATTTTTATTTATTTTGATTTAATACTTAACTTTTTTTCATTTTATCTATAATTAATCGAATCCGGACTATGTGAAGCATTACTGTATTTGTTTTATTTCAGTTCCTAATATTATCTTAATTATGTTTTTTTTTTTTTTTGTTTAAGTTAAATTTGTGGCCTATTTTATTTGCTTGTCTAATATGTCTTTGGTTTTTTTTAAAAAAAATGTTTTTATTTGCTTAACTTTTTTAATTTTATTTTCAGCCTAATTTATTTTATTTTGATTTTCAGCACATCGTCTCACTTAATTTTCAGCATATTATTATATTTTAATTTTATGTTATTATTCTATTTAAATTTTAATATAGTCTATGATTTATATTTTAATTTTATGACTTCCATTTTAATATTTTAATTTATTTTGATTTTACTAGTTTTATTTCATTTTTAACCTAATTTATTTTATTTGTGATTTATATTTTAACTTTGTCTTATTATCTTTGATTCTCTTTTTTTACATTATTTTTTTATATATTTTTTATATTGTCTTTTTATATTCGTAATTTCATTTTTTTAATTTTCTTCTCGATATGATAATCTGTTTATTTATTTTATTTGTATAAGCCATTTACAGCTTCTGTTACATCTATAAATATATATAATTAAATGTGAATGAAATGACAAGTCAAATGATGACAAATAAAAAGAAACAAATGCGGAACAACAAATTTAATGGTTGATTTTTTTTAATCTCGTTTTGACATTTCAACTCAGTATATTTTGTCAAATTATCATGGAATATCTTTTTGCATTTAATCAATGTTTCGATTAGTCCGGATAATCAATGGAACCGATTAACCGGACTATGCGAGGTATCCTGTATATGAAGATGCAAATAAACAAATAATACAACAAATATTCAATTTCCTTTCGTAAA
Source organism: Neoneuromus ignobilis (assembly GCA_029203775.1). Lineage (NCBI taxonomy): Eukaryota > Metazoa > Arthropoda > Insecta > Megaloptera > Corydalidae > Neoneuromus > Neoneuromus ignobilis. Next base: position 3,697,809 of record CP092096.1, on the reverse strand, counting down.
CTATTTGAAATTGTTCTTCTTTATTCATATAATATATATTTATTATTAAATGATATTTCATCAAAATTCTGATTTTTTTTCTCCATAAACTTTATTTTTTTAATCAAGTACATCTGTATAAATATTTGTTTATTATCCTACATTTAACTTTTAAATATTTATTCCACTAAGATATTTATTTCTGATAATTATTTTTAATGTTGATAATTTATTGTGAAAATATTTACATTCTCTGAAATAAAATAAGAAACTACAAACAGGAAAACTGTTATCCGTACAGTTGAAAGATAACAAACTGATAACTGTTTAAACATGTATAATAGTATACAGCGTATATTTTTGTAAAATATAACATTTTTGTAAAATACAATAAATGTGTTGTTAATCTAAAAGTGTTGCAGTTAATAGTCTTTCCGTTTGTGTGAAATCTGTTCGTTTTGTTTTCTTTTAATCTTATTTGACTTTTAATTTGTGAAGTAGAATATTGTTAAATGATGTTAATAACTGTTATAAACAAATCAGATTAAATATGTAAACATGGCATATTAAAAGGATTGTATTAAAAAGTACATGGGAATAAAATACTGGTTTTTATTATAAATTCATTGAGGATGGATCGAAAAATGTCCACGTCGTCACAGCAGATCGCCATCGAAACAAACACGGTAGACGGTAACGAAAACATTCGAAACATTCGCAATTACACGTCCTCTGGCGAAAAATTGAAATCGCACGGCACAACGTACCATGACCAGATAATGTTATGGTACATCTGCACATCTCTCCTGAAAGACAATTTCAATTTCAATCTCACGTGCGAAGTGGACGAATGTGGGAAATTCGACGACATTGTGTTCTTCTACGATACAGAGTCCGGTCTTGCGGCTCGTCTCATTCAGATCAAGCACAAAGAAAACGTTTCCAAAGTGTTAACTCGCGACGTTCTGTTGAACAGGAACCGCGTGTTCGACCTACAGGTTTATTTCGTGTCGTACATGGACATCATAACGAAACACCATTTCGAACAACGGTTCCGATGCCGAATCAGTGACATCGTTTTATATACAAACGTGGATTTCGATGACGTTTTAAGAAACGATATGGAAAAATACGACGATGGGATTTTCGGTACGGGGGAATATTATCGATTGAAGAGAGATACGGTTCTGAGAAAAAACATCAGCGAAAATCTTCGAAAGGCGTTACAGAAGTACGTTATAGACGAAACGAGAAGATATGAAAAGTCCAAATCGGTCGATAGTAATTCGCAAGATGGCGAGAACGAATATTTGGATTTCTTGGAAAAACTCACATCGGACGAAGTCCAATTCGCGATCGATGCGTTTCTCGAAACGCAAAAGTTTCACGTGAAGCAATCAGACGGCAAGGATCTCGTCGACAAGATCAAAACGAAAATCGTCAAGTGTTTGAAAAAGTATAAGCTGTTGAATAAGAACGATCTCAATCAGCTGGACACGACGTACACGAATCTCTTTCATAAGATGTATACGTTTCATGCGACACCGCGAGTTGAAGTGTTGACGCGTGGTATTTGCGAGGAATGGATTAAAGAGGCGAGCAAGAATTTTCTGAGTACACTTCTATGTTTCCACAGATTGAACACGAGTTTACTTTCAGCTTCGGATTTCATAATCGAGGAACGTTGTGTCGAAAAACTCAAATGTCAATTAGAAAACAACAACAGTCGTTGTTTGGAAATCGTCACGAGTGCCGGTGTTGATTTCACTCTGATCAAATTGATGGACATCTTGAAAGATTCGACATTTGCTTTCATCTCAGAAGAGCAATTCATGATCTCGAGAAAGGAGCTGAAAGCGAATATCGAAACGGATCAAATCGAGCACCTTGTAATTATATGCAAAGGGCAAGTTTCAACCGAGATTCGAACGATCGTTGACAAAATATTACGTAAGAAGTGCTCGAAAAGATTCCAGATATTGAGAAGGATAATGCTTGTTTCCAGATTGAGATCGGTCGACACTTGTGATCGGATCGACGATGAAATCGGTTGGAAAGATTTGAACGAATGTACACAAACACGAATAAAAAGTGGAAAAGAAATTCGTTTACAAGGACGAATGGTGTTGTGGAAGGATGTAGATATTTCACTCGTTGAAGATCTGTTGAAAGACGATGTTCTCTACGGTATCGTGAATGAGGAGTGTTTTGAATTGGGGAAAGCGATTGAATGTGAGGACGAGTCTGACATTCTGAATTTTATCGAACGACGAATCGTTATCCGTGATCAAATCAACACAGAGATATTGAATTCAGAAGGAAAATACGTGCTCGCGATTAGTAATTTGAACGAAGAGGAATTTCAACGACTACGAGATTCGACACAAGCTGAACTCGTCAGAATTCCGCTAGAAAATCCCGATAAGTATTTCATTCAGCTTTGCACGGAATTTCGGAACAGAGAAGTGGTATGGCTTCAGTACGAGAACGGAGAGTTGTTTTACGTGAAAAGCACGTCGATTGATCAAATAAGATCTTATATAATCGAGAATACATCCCGTTCTGTCGATATCCGAACAACATTGTGTATCAAAGATCGAACTGTTTTAATCGTAGCCGAGCCTGGTATGGGAAAAAGTAAACTTTTATCAATTCTGGCATTGAGAACAACAGAAACTGTTTCTGGAGTGATTGTCGCATTGATCAACCTTAATAGTTATACGAAAACGTTTGAAAAGTTGCAACAGCATGGAAGAAGTTTCGTGCAACAACGAGATGCAGTTTCGTTTGTAATAGACACGCAAGTTAGTAACAAAGAACAATTCGAAATAGAATTCTTTAACAGACATATTGAAACATCTGGAAAGGTCGTTATATTATTAGATGGTTTCGATGAAATAGCGCCTCATTACCGAAATATCGTCGTCGATCTTATCGTACAGCTACAGAATTTAGGAACTGTTCAAGTATGGATCACCAGCAGATCGCAAGAAAAATCATATTTGGAAAAAAAACTGAATATATTGTCTTGGTCGCTTGTCGAGTTTACCGAAAAAGATCAAAGAAGTTTCTTCTCGTCGTACTGGAAGAGTAGAATAAACGATCGTCGCATGCAAGAGGAACGTTTAACGAAATTCGTCGATCAGATAATCGAGACGACAAATAAATCACTCCGTGACAAAGATACGCTCATGATGGGCGTTCCGTTACAGTGCAGAATGCTCGCAGAAGTGTACCACGACGATTTTCTCAAATATCACGACTGCGAGGAATATCTACCGAAGACGCTCGACATTCTCAATCTCTACGAACGGTTCGTGGAAAAGAAACGTTTCATATACGAGAACGAGAAACTGGGTAGGATCAGTTCGAATACCGGGAACATGCTTAGCCGCGACGTCGAGACGAACAAATTCATCAAAACGCATACGTATTTCGGGATTTGCGCGATTTTCTCGGACAAGCATCTCGATGAGATATTGGAAAATAGTGATAGGATCAAAATCGAGAAGTATTACCGGAAGATCAAAAATACTGCAGAGAAAACGGGAATCGTGTACTGTTTTGATTCGAACGACAAGCCGAAGTTTATACATAAGACGTTCGCTGAATATTTCTCGGCGATTTGGTTCCACGAACGGTCGAGATCCGACGCGCCGAATCAAGGAAAAACGATCGAGTTTATGAGAACGTATTTCTTCGACGACGAATTCGAGCTGGTGAGACGTTTCTTCGACCGGATTTCGGCGAGAGGGAGATTGTTCGAAACAGTTTTAAATAACGACGAACGGAAACTGAACGACTGGCTTCGAACTAACACAGTCGATGACTGTTGTCGTGGCGATTTCAACAGGAATGCTTTACATCTTTGCGCCGCTTACGAGTCGGAAAATATCGTTCGGATGTTGATTGAACATCGAGCGGATGTAACGGCAAGAGATGAACTTTTCGGATGGAAACCGATTGAGTACGCGTGCGCTGTTAAACGTTGGGAAAATGTGGAACTGTTAATCGTTAACAACGAGGATGATGAGTCTCTGTTCGAACGAACGATCGACAAGAAGGATGTTCTATTGAATGCGGTCGAAAGCGGTTGTTTGAATTTAACTCGTTATTTGATCAAACGAGGAATGCAAGTGAACGTGACGAACCGCAAGAATGACACCTTGTTACATTTAGCTATCAAACACGACCGATTTGAAATCTATGAATATCTCATCGACGAAGCGAATGCCGACATTAATATTCGTCAGTACGGGAATCCGCTTATTCATTTCACTGTCAATGTGGGTAACTTGCGCGTTTTGACAGATCTAATCCGGAGACGAATCGATGTTAACACCGTGAATGATAAGGGCGAAACTCCGTTACATATCTCCTGTCTGCGTGGCAATAAAAAAATATGCGAATATTTGATCGTGGAAGGTGGAGCGAATGTCGACGTTTTTGATAAAAAACGAAACTCTGTCCTGCACAACGCTGCTCAACACTGCGATTTAAATACCGTGAAATGTTTGATTTCGAGAGGAGTGGACGTCAACGTCGCGAATGGAAAAGGGCAAACCCCGTTACATATTTCCTGTTTTCATAAAAACGACGACATTTCCGAATATCTGATAGCTAAATCCGGTGCGATGATCGCTGTTCGCGACGAAAACGGCGATTCCGTCCTCCACTACGCGGCCAAATACTGCAATGTGAATATTGTGAAGTATCTTCTCTCGAACGGATTGGACATCAACGTCGTAAACAACAAGATGAGGACTCCGTTGCACATTTCCTGTTTTTATCGAAACTACAAAGTGATCGAATATCTCGTCGACGAAAGTGGTACGGATTTAGAAATTTGCGATGAGGGCGGGAATTCCGTCTTGCATTATGCGGTCAGTTTCTGCGACTTGACGCTGGTGAAGAAAATCATTTCGAAAGGGTTGAACGTCGATGTGGTTAACAGCAACGGGGAGACGCCTCTACATATCGCTTATTTGAGGAGACGTTTCGATATCGCCGAATATCTGATCGAGTGCGGGCGTGCGGATTTTAAGATTTGCGACAAAAACGGAGATTCGTTTTTACATTACGCGGTCGAATGCTGCGACGTTTCCATTGTCGACGGTTTAGTTTCGAAGGGGTTGGACGTCAACGCGACCAACAATCAAGGACAGACCCCGTTACACTTTGCTTGTTTTTTGCAAAAATACGAAACTTGTAAATATTTGATTACTCGAGCCGGAGCTGACGTTAATGTTTGCGATGAAGACGGCGATTCGGCTTTACATTACATTGCATTGAAGATAAATCTCCAGAATAGTTTGTTACAACATATTTTCGAATTACTTCTCGACTATGGAATTGATTGCACATTGCAAAATAAAGCGAATGAGACCGCACTGGATTTAATCGAACAGCGCATTTATTTAGCAGAAACGCAAAAAATCTATTATAGAGAAAAGATTCAAGGACATATCGACAATATTAGGTTGTATCATATGAAAATGCCGAATTTGTAGGTGAGAATTAAAACGTTATATTTTTAACAAAACAAAATATTTGTTGTTGTTGATTCACTTTACACAAATGAATTTACACCACAACACCACTTTTATATCAGCTAATGCATCGGCTAAAAAAAAAACGTCAAACAAGTCTAGATTTTAACAGAAAGGCTCTGATGATGATAGCGTCGCCATCGAAATGCATATATCCGATATAATTATAGACTATATAATTATAAATAAAAGTGACAATAAGTGATTATTGATCACTTTAAACTACTATGGTGTTGGGGTGTAAATTCATTTGTGTAAAACAAAATATATTTAATCAAAATAAACTCCATCATCAACATTGGTCTTTTGCCGATGAGCAACTAGGTTGTTTATTCCATTTTTATAAAAATGACATTTTTAGAGCTTATAAAGTCTTTGAATCCTTGAATCACTTCTGTTTGGTTTCGGAATTTTTTATTACTTAAATAATATGATAGTCTATTAAAGATGATAGTCTGTCTGTGAAAGATCTGGTGAATACGGGGATGCGGTAAAATTTCATAATTTATTGAATTTAATTTGGAAATTGCGACTAGAGATGTGTGCGGTCGCGAGCAGGCCCACCCCTTCCATATGTGCAATGTGTGCAATGCACACGGGCGGCCGAGCTTTAGAGGGGGCCGAGCTTTAGGGGCAGAAGAGCTTTATAGACGGTCAAATTTTAGAGGCAGTCGAGCTTTAGATATGGCCGAGCTTTAGGGGCAACCGAGCTTTAGGGGCGGTCGAGATTTAGGGACAGTCGAGCTTTACCAAAATTTCCACAGCTGTCTTTTGTGTATCAGAGAAATCGAGCTATTAAAAACAAATGACAGCTATAGACGTCCGCCATTTTTTAAGAAAATTTGTTAGAAAATATAATAATTTTATTCTGTAAGTATGAAATCTTGATAGAACTCCCCAATAATCAACTATTTACCCCCAAAAAATTGTTTTTGTCGTCCATCACCGATTTCAAAGTGAGCGTCCACGTGTTAAAGAGTATAAAAAAAGAAAAATAACAACAATAACTCCGTATTGAAAGACAATTGAAGAGTACAGTACCTTAGCCAGTTCCAAATAGCTGAACTTATAAAATATTGCACATGGGCCTTTCCACACTAGTCAGTATGCATAAAGTATTCACGCCCAATACCGCTCGTCTGACACCCTCATATCAACAAACTCCCCCACATTAAAAAATTTGTTTTCGGGTAAGAGTGTGTGAGACGAGTGGTAATGAGCCGTGAATACTGTATGCATGTTGACTAGTGTGGGAAAGCCCAATCTTTCTCAATCGCGGTCGACTTTTGACTGACTGAAATTCGGCAACTTGAGATGAATACAAGCTAATATATAAGGATTCAAGTGAAGAGTAAAAATTTTAAAGAAAAATTCAGCACGTAAAATTTTTTAAATACACACATTGTTTCGAGTGCAGTTCAAGTGATGAGAGATATTTGGTCATAATCTGGTCTTGTTTGCAGATAAGATATGGTTTAAAGTGATAAACAAGGCGTGGAGAGTCTATGAATTTTTGTAGTGAAGTGCGCTTCGTATGTTATTTTCATTCTTACATACCGTGAATGTATTTTATATTTGTTATGAGATTTTATTCTTTTTTATTCATATATAATTAATTAATTAATTTCGATACAGTGATTGTGTTTTCAAACGTCGTGTGTAGTGTTTTAACGCGTTCGCGTCTATTGATATATACGAATAAAAGTGATTATAAGGAAAAATATATTTAAATTACGTGTGCCGAAAAGAGTTGTACAGATACGACAAACATGAGTCGTCCAACAGGTGAAATATCATCGCCGTCGTCAGTCAAATCCGATCAGACGAGGTTATTAGAGATGAACGAGAAGATTAGAAACGAAAATAATTACACACCAAGTGGCGAAAAGGTCAAATCGCACGGAATTACTTTCCACGATCACGTCATAATGTTGTACCTGTGTAAATTTATGACGCGTGACAATTTCAGTTTCAATCTCACGTGCGAGGTGACTGAAGGTGGAAAGTTCGATGATATCATCGTCTTTTACGAGCAAGACGATCGCATTTTGTGTAGAATGATTCAGGTGAAGAGTAAAAACGATAAGAACTGTTGTGAGTTGACGCGACACTTGCTCGTCGACAAAAACCCGTCGTTCAATTTGAACGTATATTTCCTGTCGTACGTGGAAATATTGGCCAAATACAATTTCACGTGGAGATTCGGTTGTGAAATTAAAGATCTCATTCTACTTACGAACATCAGTGCCAGTGAAGAACTGGAAAACGATTTGGAATTGTACAAAGATGACTTTTTTAACATAGGAAAGTATTATCGTTTGAAGAAAGCAGACAGCAAACTTAAGAATGATTTGGTCACACAATTTCTAAATTCTATACAAAGTGATATAAATAAAAGAGAAATAAATCTAAAGAATGTGCAAAATAGACAGAAGAAAGCGACGAAGGAACAGGATGAAGAGAAAAAATATGTGGATTATTTGAAAAAGCTCACGGTCGACGAAAAAATGAACTACATCGACGGTTTTTTCGAAACGTTGAAATTTCACGTGGCACAGCCGGACAAGGACGAGCTTGAAAATTTGATTAAGCGAGAAATAAAACGTTGCTTGAAAAAATATAATTTGGAAAATCGGCTCGATTCAAATCAATCGCTGCTCGTCTATGCCCTTTTATATAATAGAATTTATACGTTTCACAGCAATTCGAATGTTAAAGTATTGACGGAAAAGCAACTAATCGATTGGTTTAAAGAAGCGAGCAGAAACTGCACGTCGAAATTAGTAGCGTTTCACGATCTGAACATGACCTTGCTGTCAAATCAAGAATTATTTATTACAGATAAAGCTTGCGAGACGCTCAAACGTCAGATCGAAAGTAGCGAAAGCGTTTTTTTGAATATTGTCGCGAACGCGGGCATCGTCTTCACGTTAATAAAACTGAACCATATTTTCAAAAACAGACAATACAGTCTGATCACAGAACATCAATTCTTAAGCATATCAGATGTAATCGAAAATGACGTGGACATAAAAAAAGTACAATATTTGATCGTCATGTGCGAAGAGAACACGACAGAGAATCTTCTGATCAAAATCGAAGAATTCTTATTTAGAATCAAAGAAGGGACCGGAGACATATGTAAAGAATTCAAGAAGCTCATTCTGGTGTCAAAGTACAACGAAAACTCTTCGAACGAAACGTACACGACAATAATAGACGAAACGAAGTGGGTCGACTTGAAGGAAAACACTCAGAAGAGGTTAGAAAACAATTCGTTTTATCTTCAAGGTCAAGAAGTGAAACTGGCCGATGTCGACGTTCCGAATATCTCGATTTTACTAAAGAACGACATTCTGTACGATCTCGTTTATTCGAAACTCGAGATCGGAAGAGTGATTGACAGCGAAAACACTTGCAAAGTTTCGAACTTTATCGAGAGACGAATCTGCTCGCAGAACAAAATAAATCAAAACATATTCAACGTCGATAACGAAAATGACTTGTTCGTAATCTGCAACATGTCCGAAATTGAATTTCGACAACTGGAGTCGTCGTCCAAATGTCGTCTGGTTTTATCTAGCGTAGAAAATTCTACGTACGTTTTTCACGCCGCCGTGCAGGATAATACATTAAGTAACATTTCTCTGGTGCACCATGAAAACAACGAGTTCTTTTGCATAGAAACTTTAAGGGTCGAAAGAATAATACCTCACGTGATCGGAAATAATCCCCAGTCCATCGAACTGCATCGTTTGACATCGATAGAAGATCGGGTAGTTTTAATTATCGCCGAACCGGGAATGGGAAAGAGTGACTTGCTTACTGTTTTAGCTATGCGGACGATTGAAGAGGCGCCGAAGACACTCACCGTAAAAATCAACTTGAACAATTGCACGAAACAATTCAACAAGATGCTCGAAGAAAAAAAAACGTTCCGGGAACATCAAGAAGCTATCGACTTCATCGTGGAAACGCAGTTGTACAATACGGATGGCTATAAGAGCACGTTCGAAAAGGATTATTTCAAACGTCATTTCAACACGCGCGACGGGATATTCATATTGTTAGATGGATTTGATGAGATTGCGCCAGACTACAGGGACATCGTAATGGATTTGATTAAAGTAATCAAGAGTATCAGTTCGGTTCGATTGTGGTTGACGAGCAGACCGCAAGAGAAAAAATATCTGGAAAAAGAACTTAATATCTTATCGTACGCGCTCGTCAAATTCACGACGGAAGATCAACATTTGTTCTTCTTGACTTATTGGAAGAGATACGACGTCGGGGATCCGAACAATCGGGAGGAACGACTACGACGATTCGTCGAACGATTAATTAACGTGACGAGCAAGTCGCTCCGTGACAATGACCAACTCATGACGGGCATTCCGTTGCAATGCCGGATGCTCGGAGAAGTGTACCAAGCAACGTTCGAAGAATATCTGAAATCCGAACGGGACGACGTCGAGGCTTATCTACCTGTAACGCTCGATATTCTACTATTGTACGACAAATTCTTGGAAAAGAAACGGATAATATACGAAGAGGAGAAATTGAAATGGGACAGAACCATTACAGGAAACAAAATACATAGTTCGGAAGATGTGAGTAAATTCAAAAAAACTCATTCGTACTTCGGCCTCTGCACCGTTTTCACGAAAGCTCATCTCGACGACATATTGTTCGTCGAAGACAAGAACATATTCGATAAGTACAAGCGCGAGATCGAGAGTGGAAAAGAGAAAACGGGGATCATCACTACTGTCGAGAACGGGAAGCCCGTGTTCATCCACAAAACGTTCGCTGAATACTTCGCGGCGAGTTGGTTTTATAATCGAATCAGAACAAGCGATGCGTACAGACAGAGACTTGTCGATTTTTTCAAAAAGCACTTTTTCAAATCGGAATTTGAAACGGTGAGACGATTCTTCGATCGTATGTCGGCGAAAGGAGAGATTTTCAAAGCGGTCCTCAACAACGACGAAAAATCGTTGAATGACGTATTGGTGAACGATCCGATGTCGGTCAATTCGGTTGCGGATTTTGACAGGAACGCTTTACATCTTTGCGCCGCTTACGAATACAACGACCTGATAACGATTTTAATTGAAAAGCATGTCAAGTTGACGATGACAGACAGTTTGTGCGGATGGAAACCGATCGAGTATGCGTGCGCTGTGAAGAATTGGAAGAACGTAAACACGTTTCTTGCGGTCGACATTGACGACGAGTCCGCATACAAACACATGACATGTGACACGAACGTTATATTTCAAGCGTCCGCAGAGAACTATCTGAATCTAGTTAAGTATTTAATTAATCACGGAACGCCCGTGAACAGCGTAAATGATAAAGGAAAAACATGTTTGCATTTGGCTGCGAGGAAAGGTAATTTAGACATCTGTAAATATTTGGTCGAAGAAGCCAAGGCTGCTATGGACGTGTACGACAATGACGGCAATACTGTTCTACAATACGCGGCGAGAAGCGGCAATTTAAATATAGTGACTATTTTCATCGAGGCAAATTCGCAAGCAAACATTGTGAACAAGTTGGGATATTCCCCATTACATTTGAGCGCCTATCACGGTCATCACGACGTGTTCAAATATTTAATAGAGTATGGTAAAGCATCGATTGATATTGTTGACAAAGATGGCGATTCTGTCTTACATTATGCCGCTAGAGGCGGCAATACGAATATTACACGGAAGTTAATCGAAGCGAACGTCGACGTGAATGTTTTAAATGAAAAAAAGTGTACTCCTTTACATTCCGCTTCGGTTTATGGTAAGTACGATGTAGTCAAGTACTTAATCGAAGAAGCTCACGCGAACATCCACCTTCTCGACAAAGATGGAGATAACGTTTTACACTACGCTGCAAGAGGAGGCAATGTGGACATTGCAAAACTAATAATTAAAGCGAACGTCGATCCGAATAGCACAAACAACAAAGGATGCTCGCCCATATTTTCCGCTGCTTATTTTTCACATTACGAGATGTTCAAATATTTAATAAGAGAAATCGATGTAAAAATTGATTTTTACCACGAAGATGGAGATACGCTCTTACATTACATTAGCAGAGGCGGTAATGTGGACATTGCGAAAACAATACCGAAAGGACGACTGAATTTCGATACTGCCAACAAGAAAGGAAGCGTACCTTTATGTGGTACCGCGTTATTCGGTCATTACGACTTATTCAAATATCTAGTCGAAGAAATGAACGTAAACACCGACTTCCGCGATAAGAACGGAAACTGCATCCTGCACTATGCGGCTAGAGGTGGTCATATAAATATTGTCACGTTTTTGATTAGAAAACAATTCGATGTGAACATAAGGAATGACGCGAAATGCACTCCGTTACACTTTGCAGCCTCCCACAAACAATTCGAAGTGTTTAAATATCTGGCTACAAAGACTCCTGCAGATATTAATGCACGCGACGCAGACAACAATTCTGTCTTACATTATGCAACAAAAGGAGGCAATATAAATATTATCAGACTTCTAATCGAAATGAACGCGGATGTTAATTGTGTAAATGATGAAATGCGTACTCCTTTATTTAATGCCTCGTATTTCGGTCATCACGAAGCCGTAAAGTATTTGATAGAAGAAGCTGGTGCAAAAACAGACATTTATGATGAAAATAAGGATTCCGCATTGCACTTCGCTTGCAGAAATGGAAACCTTCTCACTGTAAAAATTTTAATCGAAAATAAACTCGATGTCAATATTCTTAACAACAATGGATATCCGCCGATATTTTTGACCGCGTATTTTGGTAAGTGCGATATTCTTGAATATTTAATAAAAGAAACAAACGCAAATATCAACATTCGTGATGAAAATGGAGATACTATCTTACATTATGCTGTCAGAGGTGGTCATATAGATGTAGTGAAGATTTTGGTCGCAGAAAAATTAACTATCGACGTTGAAAACCGCAGGGGAATAAATCCTCTTCACTCTGCCGTATTTAATGATCAACAGAAGGTAGTTGAATATTTTATCGAAACGTGCAGCGAACAAATTGATTTCGATGACGCTTTAAAGTACGCTCAAAAACAGGGAAAAAAAGACATCGAAATGCTTTTACTTAATGCGAAATTGAATAGAGGTATTAAAAAATATTTTTGTACATTACTATAGTTTATTAAAATACAGCATGTGAATATCAAACAAACAAAATTATCACGCACGTTAGATTGATTCCTTCAAACGATTTTATTGTAGAAATGTGCAAATTGATTATACATTTCCTAATACTGCCTGTTTACATCGTCATGTGTTCATCATTTTTAAAACGAGTTTTTCAGAATTGCATTTTTTTTAAAAAAATCTTGACAACAAATCCATGCAGATATATATTGATGTTATTGTTATACATGCATTTATTATACAATAAGAAATAAAATAAACTCTGTTCTTGAAGAATTTCTTTTTATTTTTAACCTAACACCATTATCAAATCACTGTGTGTTAATCTATTATGTCATTTCAATTTCTTTTAATTATTTTATAAAAACAGTAAAGAAATTCCCTCTCTCCTTCTCTCTCTCTCTTTATATATATATATATATATATATATATATATATATATATATACATATATATATATATATATATATATATATTATATATATATATACTACTACTACTACTACTGATAGCCTACATCAGCCCACTGCTGGGCGAAAGCCTCGTCGAATGTCATAAGAATAGTTTTTCAAGCCTCTTCCATTCTTTCCTGTCGCTGGCCAATCTCATCCAACCTTGGCCTCCGCAATACTTCACAATTTCATCTCTCCATCTTTGATGTGGTCTTCCTTTAGGTCTCTTTTTATCTCTTGGTCTCCATTCCGTAACAATCTTCGTCCATCTGTTGTCCTCTCTTCTCGCTATATGTCCTACCCATGTCCATTTCAACGATTTAACTTGCTCTATTATATCAATTACTTTTGTTTGTTCTCTTATCCATTTACTTGTTTTTCGGCCCAGTTTAGAAATTCCTAACGTTATTCTTTCCATGCTTCTCTGGTCAGTCAACAGTTTCTGTTTCATTCTTACGTTCAAAGTCCAAGTTTCTGCTCCATACGTACAGACCGATAGTACACATTGGTTATATGCCTTTCTTTTTAAGCTGATTGGTATATTGCTTTTCATTATACTATTTAGTCTCCCAAGTGTTGCCCATGTATCTCTGATTCTCGTTTTTATTTCTGGCCATAAATCACCATCGTATCTTGTAGTTTTCCCTAGGTATTTTATTTCGTCCACTTGTTCCAGGTACTGATTCTCTAATTTTATTTTCCTTCTTTCAGCGAAATTATTAAACATGACCTTAGTTTTTCCCATATTTATTTTTAACCCTACTCTTCGGCTTTTTTCTAAGAGGGTTTCGAGTAATGTTTGTAATTCTTCCGGTTTTTCACTTATAAGTAGTATATCATCCGCAAATCTTAGATGTGACAGATATTCTCCGTTTACTTTGATTCCTTTATTTTCAAAATTTGCGTCTCTTATGATCTGTTCTAAGATTGCATTAAATATTTGTTTGGTGATAAACTGTCTCCTTGTCTGATTCATTTCTCTATTTTTATTTTGTCTGATAGGTCGTGTATTTTAATTTACGCTGTTGAACTTTTATATATTTCCTTCAACAAATCCACGTATTTTTTATTAATTCCTTGTTCTTTTAGAGATGAGAAAATTGATGATGTACTGACCGAATCGAACGCCTTTTCAAAATCTACAAAAGCCAAACATAATGGTTGCTCGTATTCGTTGTATTTTTCCTGTATCTGTTGTAAGGTATGCAGGTGGTCTGTTGTACTGTAATTTGATCTAAAGCTTGCCTGTTCTCTGGCCTGTTGACCATCTAGTTCTTTTTCCAATCTTTTCACTAATACTTTGCTGAATGTTTTATATATGGAGGAAAGTAGTGAGATTGGCCTGTAATTCTTCAGTTCTGTTTTGTCTCCTTTTTGTGTAATATTATTAATACACTATTCTTCCACGTTTCTGGGATTTTATTATCTTTAATGCATTTTGTAAATAGCTTTGCCAAATGTTCGTTCAACGTTTTTCCTCCATATTTAATTAGTTCTGTCGTTATTCCATCTTCCTCTGGTGCTTTTCCATTCCTCATTTCTTTTACTACTTTTCCTACTTCCTCTGGTAAAACATCAGGAATTATGTAGTCGTTAGTTATTCTTTTATTGTTTTTTTCTCCACTATGTTTCTTTTCATTTTTATATAGTTGTTGGTAAAAATTTTCTGTATATTTTAATATTTTATTCTTCTCTGTTAGTAGGTTACCTTCGTTATCTTTTATTGTCATTAACTTATGTTGTCCAAGCATAATATCTTTTTTTGCTTTTTCAAAACTCTTGTTTTCTTCTATTGCTCTTTCTAATCTCTTTGTGTTATGTTGTCTAACACCAAACCTTAATTTCTTTCTGAGTAGTTTGCAAATTTCTGCATATTCCACAGCTGCTTTACCATCCAGATTTCTTTTCATCTCCCCTCTCTTTTCCATCAGTTGTTTAGTTTCTTCTGAGATTTTAGATTTTTTCTTTTTTCCCCGAGGTTTTATTTCTCGAGCAGTTTCTATCACAATATTGCAAATTTTGCTGTTTAATTCATTTATTCCTTGTGATATATCTATTTCTTGGAGCTTCTTATGTATAATTTCACTATAAAGATCTTCCTCGTCTTTTGTATATTCTGTATCGATTGGTTGTGCTGTTCTTCTTTTAATCATTTTACCTCTCTTATATTTTAAATTGACTAATATCTTTCCTCTTACTAGTCGATGGTCGCTTCCTGTGTTGAATCTGTTTATTACTGTAACATCTTGAAAAATGAATTTGTTGTTACTGGCAATGAAATCAATTTCATTTTTTGTATATATATATATATATATATATATATATATATATATATATGTACAGCACTGCTCATATCTTTGGAGCAGCTGCAATTCTTTGAATTATTTTCTCCTTTGCTTAATTAATTTTAGGAAATGCCATTCTTATAATTATTTTTTATATGTTCTATTGTTGCTTAAACCCGATTCAATCACAATCGGATGTCTTCAGTTCGCGTTCTTACAGATTTTGTGAAATAAGTGATTTCAGTTACAAAGAGTTAATCGAAATGTTTAGGACGTTATTTTTAATTTCGAAGTTTTAGTAGGGATATTTAACTTGTGATGTCAATTTAGTCAAGTCTGGGGTATAATTAGTCACCTTGAGATAAATACAAGCGTCTGAATTTTCGGTAGTTAAGCTGCTCCTGTTCTTACTTAAAATAAATTACATGTGTGAAAATATTTGCTCACATTTATAAGTAGAACCGAACGCGGACAAAATAGCAAAACTAATTTTTTTCAAAGATGAAAACTTCGTAGGAAGTGATTCCCAACACGTTGATACCATAAGAAGATGATTATCTTCCGTTTTTTATAAATCTTTCCGCAATGTCTTGAATTTATTCGTTCGCAACGTTGAACTTTTAAAATCAATCATTTCTAAACTTAAATTGTCAATTTCAAGATATACAAAATACTGCAAATCTAAAATATTTTCGTCTATTTCGTCGAGCTTATAAATTATAAATATAAACATTTCATCGTGTTTATTAAAATTTTGAAATCTACTTTCAAATTCACTTCTAATGTTCAAAATTCAATTTTCGAACATATTTAGATTGCTTTAATCGATATTTTTTTCTCGTATTGGCTTTTTAACAAATGAAAGAAAAGAAATATTTCAATTTTTTTGTCAGTTTCAAATAATATTAATTTTGAAGAATTTGTTTGATAATATATTTTTATATATTATAGTTTATTTGCGGAACTCAAGTGGGTCACTTGAAATTATCAAATGGGTCACTTGGTGACCCGCGGATCATAGGTTGCCGACGCCTGATCTAGTTATATGTTTATAAAAATATATTTTTTCTTTTTTACTAAATTATTCTCAGAAAATATCGTTATAGTCTGTACAGCTACCAAAACTTCTACAGTTGTCTTTTGTGTATCAGAGAAATCGAGCTTTTAAAAACAAATGACAGTTATAGACAACCACCATTTTTTTGGAAAATTTGTTAGAAAATATAATAATTTTATTCTGTAAGTATGAAATCTTGATCGAACTCTCCAAGAATTAACTAATTAACAAAAAAAAAATGTTTTTGTCGTCCATCACCGATTTCAAAGTGAGCGTCCACGTGTTAAAGGGTATAAAAAAAGAAAAATAACAACAATAACTCCGTATTGAAAGACAATTGAAGAGTACAGTACCTTAGCCAGTTCCAAATAGCTGAACTTATAAAATATTGCACATGGGCCTTTCCACACTAGTCTGTATGCATACAGTATTCACGCCCAATACCGCTCGTCTCACACCCTCTTATTAACAAACTCTCCCATATAAAAAAATTAGTTTTCCGGGAAGAGCGTGTGAGACGAGTGGTAATGGGCGTGAATACTGTATGCATGTTGACAAGTGTGGGAAAGCCCAATCTTTCTCAATCGCGGTCGACTTTTGACTGACTGAAATTCGGCAACTTGATATGATACAAGCTAATATATGATAATTCAAATGAAGAGTAAAAATTTTAAAGAAAAATTCAGCACGTAAAATTTTAAATACACACTACGTTTAGAGTGCAGTTCAAATGATGAGAGATATTTGGTCATAATCTGGTCTTGTTTGCAGATAAGATATGGTTTAAAATGATTAACAAGGCGCGGAGAGTCTATGAATTTTTGTAGTGAAGTGCGCTTCGTATGTTATTTTCATTCTTACATACCGTGAATGTATTTTATATTTGTTATGAGATTTTATTCTTTTTTATTCATATATATACATATATAATTAATTAATTAATTTCGATACAGTGAATGTGTTTCCAAACGTCGTGTGTAGTGTTTTAACGCGTTCGCGTCTATTGATATATACGAATAAAAGTGATTATAAGGAAAAATATATTTAAATTATGTGTGCCGAAAAGAGTTGTACAGATACGACAAACATGAGTCGTCTAACACGGGAAATATCATCATCGTCGTCGATCAAATCCGATCAGACGAACTTATTAGAGATGAACGAGAAGATTCGAAACGAAAATAATTACACACCAAGTGGCGAAAAGGTCAAATCGCACGGAATTACTTTCCACGATCACGTCATAATGTTGTACCTGTGTAAATTTATGACGCGTGACAATTTCAGTTTCAATCTCACGTGCGAGGTGGCCGAAGCTGGAAAGTTCGATGATATCGTAATATTTTACGAGCAAGACGATCGCATTTTGTGTAGAATGATTCAGGTGAAGAGTAAAAACGATAAGAACTATTGTGAGTTGACGCGACACTTGCTCGTCGACAAAAACCCGTCGTTCAGTTTGAACGTATATTTCCTGTCGTACGTGGAAATATTAGCCAAATACAATTTCACGTGGAGGTTCGATTGTGAAATTAAAGATCTCATTCTACATACGAACATCAGTGCCAGTAGAGAACTGAAAAACGATTTGGAATCGTACGAAGATGACTTTTTTAACATAGGAAAGTATTATCGTTTGAAGAAAGGAGACAGCGATCTCAAGAAACATTTGGTCACACAATTTCTAAATTCTATACAAAGTGATATAAATAAAAGAGAAATAAATCTAAAGAATGTGCAAAATAGACAGAAGAAAGCGACGAAGGAACAGGATGAAGAGAAAAAATATGTGGATTATTTGAAAAAGCTCACGGTCGACGAAAAAATGAACTACATCGACGGTTTTTTCGAAACGTTGAAATTTCACGTGGCACAGCCGGACAAGGACGAGCTTGAAAATTTGATTAAGCGAGAAATAAAACGTTGCTTGAAAAAATATAAATTGGAAAATCGGCTCGATTCAAATCAATCGCTGCTCGTCTATGCCCTTTTATATAATAGAATTTATACGTTTCACAGCAATTCGAACGTTGAAGAATTGACGGAAAAGCTACTAATCGATTGGTTTAAACAAGCGAGCAGAAGCTCCACGTCGAAATTAGTAGCGTTTCACGATCTGAACATGACCTTCCTGTTAAATCAAGAATTAGTTATTACAGATAAAGCTTGCGAGACGCTCAAACGTCAGATCGAAAGTAGCGAAAGCGTTTTTTTGAATATTGTCGCGAACGCGGGCATCGACTTCACGTTAATCAAACTGAAGCATATTTTCAAAAACAGACAATACAGTCTGATCACAGAACATCAATTCTTAAGCATATCAGAAGTAATCGAAGATGACGTGGACATCGAAAAAGTACAATATTTGATCGTCATGTGCGAAGAGAACACGACAATGAATCTTCTGTTCAAAATCGAAGAATTCTTATTTAGAATCGAAGAAGGGGCCGGGGACATATGTAAAGAATTCAAGAAGCTCATTATGGTGTCAAAGTACAACGAAAACTCTTCGAATGAAACGTACACGACAATAATAGACGAAACGAAGTGGGTCGACTTGAAGGAAAACACTCAGAAGAGGTTAGAAAACAATTCGATTTATCTTCAAGGTCAAGAAGTGAAACTGGCCGATGTCGACGTTTCGAATATTTCGATTTTACTAAAGAACGACATTCTGTACGATCTCGTTTATTCGAAACTCGAGATCGGAAGAGCGATTGACAGCGAAAACACGTGTAACGTTTTGAACTTTATCGAGAGACGAATCTGTTCGCAGAACAAAATAAATCGAAACATATTCAATGTCGATAACGAAAATGACTTGTTCGTAATCTGCAACATGTCCGAAATTGAATTTCGACAACTGGAGTCGTCGTCCAAATGTCGTCTGGTTTTATCCAGCGTAGAAAATTCTACGTACGTTTTTCACGCCGCCAAGCAGGATAATCCATTAAGTAACATTTCTCTGGTACACCATGAAAACAACGAGTTCTTTTGCATAGAAACTTTAAAGGTCGAAAGAATAATACCTCACGTGATCGGAAATAATCCCCAGTCCATCGAACTGCATCGTTTGACATCGATAGAAGATCGGGTAGTTTTAATTATCGCCGAACCGGGAATGGGAAAGAGTGACTTGCTTACTGTTTTAGCTATGCGGACGATTGAAGAGGCGCCGAAGACACTCGCCGTAAAAATCAACTTGAACAATTGCACGAAACAATTCAACAAGATGCTCGAAGAAAAAAAAACGTTCCGGGAACATCAAGAAGCTATCGACTTCATTGTGGGAACGCAGTTGTACAATACGGATGGATATAAGAGCACGTTCGAAAAGGATTATTTCAAACGTCATTTCAACACGCGCGACGGGATATTCATATTGTTAGATGGATTTGATGAGATTGCGCCAGACTACAGGGACATCGTAATGGATTTGATTAAAGTAATCAATAGTATCAGTTCGGCTCGATTGTGGTTGACGAGCAGACCGCAAGAGAAAAAATATCTGGAAAAAGAACTCAATATCTTATCGTACGCGCTCGTCAAATTCACGACGGAAGATCAACATTTGTTCTTCTTGACTTATTGGAAGAGATACGACGTCGTGGATTCGAACAATCGGGAGGAACGGCTACGACGATTCGTCGAACGATTAATTAACGTGACGAGCAAGTCGCTCCGTGACAATGACCAACTCATGACGGGCATTCCGTTGCAATGCCGGATGCTCGGAGAAGTGTACCAAGCAACGTTCGAAGAATATCTGAAATCCAAACGGGACGACGTCGAGGCTTATCTACCTGTAACGCTCGATATTCTAAATTTGTACGACAAATTCTTGGAAAAGAAACGGATAATATACGAAGAGGAGAAATTGAAACGGGACAGAACCATTACGGGAAACAAAATACATAGTTCGAAAGATGTGAGTAATTTCATGAAAACTCACTCGTACTTCGGCCTCTGCGCCGTTTTCACGAAAGCTCATCTCGACGACATAATGTCCGTCGAAGACAACAACAGAATCGACAAGTACGTGCGCGAGATCGAAAGTGGAGAAGAGAAAACGGGCATCATCACTACTGTTGAGAATGGGAAGTCCGTGTTCATCCACAAAACGTTCGCTGAATACTTCGCGGCGAGTTGGTTTTATAATCGAATCGGAACAAGCGATTTGTCCAGACAGAGACTTGTCGATTTTTTCAAAAAGCACTTTTTCAAATCGGAATTTGAAACGGTGAGACGATTCTTCGATCGTATGTCGGCGAAAGGAGAGATTTTCAAAGCGGTCCTCAACAACGACGAAAAATCGTTGAATGACATATTAGTGAACGATCCGATGTCCGTCAATTCGGTTGCAGATTTTGACAGGAACGCTTTACATCTTTGCGCCGCTTACGAATACAACGACCTGATAACGATTTTAATTGAAAAGCATGTCAAGTTGACGATGACAGACAGTTTGTGCGGATGGAAACCGATCGAGTATGCGTGCGCTGTGAAGAATTGGAAGAACGTAAACACGTTTCTTGCGGTCGACATTGATGACGAGTCCGCATACGAACACATGACATGTGACACGAACGTTATATTTCAAGCGTCCGCAGAAAACTATCTGAATCTAGTTAAGTATTTAATTAATCACGGAACGCCCGTGAACAGCGTAAATGATAAAGGAAAAACATGCTTGCATTTGGCTGCGAGGAAAGGTAATTTAGACATCTGTAAATATTTGGTCGAAGAAGCCAAGGCTGCTATGAACGTGTACGATAATTACGGCGATACTGTTCTGCATAAAGCGGCGAGAGGCGGCAATTTAAATATAGTGACTATTTTCATCGAGGCAAATTCGCAAGCAAACATTGTGAACAAGTTAGGATGTTCCCCGTTACATTCGAGCGCCTATTTCGGTCATCACGACGTGTACAAATATTTAATAGAGTATGGTAAAGCATCGATTGATATTTTCGACAAAGATGGCGATTCTGTCTTACATTATGCCGCTAGAGGCGGCAATACGAATATTACACGGATGTTAATCGAAGCGAACGTCGACGTGAATGTTTTAAATGAAGAGAAGTGTACTCCTCTACATCACGCTTCGATTTTTGGCAAGTACTATGTAGTCAAGTACTTAATCGAAGAAGCTCACGCGAACATCCACCTTCTCGACAAAAATGGAGATAACGTTTTACACTACGCTGCTAAAGGAGGCAATGTGGACATTGCAAAACTAATAATTAAAGCAAACGTCGATCCGAACTGCACAAACAACAAAGGATGCTCGCCCATATTTTTCGCTGCTTATTGTTCACATTACGAGATGTTCAAATATTTAATAAGAGAAATCCGTGTAAAAATTGATCTTTGCAACGAAGACGGAGATACGCTCTTACATTACATTAGCAGAGGCGGTAATGTGGACATTGCGAAAACAATACCGAAAGGACGACTGAATTTCGATACTGCCAACAAGAAAGGAAGGGTACCTCTATGTGAAACCGCGTTCTTCGGTCACTACGACCTATTCAAATATATAGTCAAAGAAATGAACGTAAACACCGACTTCCGCGACAAGGACGGAAACTGCATCCTGCACTATGCGGCTAGAGGTGGTCATATTAATATTGTCACATTTTTGATTAGAAAACAATTCGATGTGAACATAAGGAATGACGCGAAATGCACTCCGTTACACATTGCAGCCTACCACAAACAATTCGAAGTGTTTGAATATCTGGCTACAAAGACTGCTGCATATATTAATGCACGCGACGCAGACAACAATTCTGTCTTACATTATGCAGCAAGAGGAGGCAATATAAATATTATCAGACTTCTAATCGAAATGAACGCGGATGTTAATTGTGTAAATGATGAAATGTGTACTCCTTTATTTGATGCCTCGTATTTAGGTCATCACGAAGCCGTAAAGTATTTGATAGAAGAAGCTGGTGCAAAAACAGACATTTGTGATAAAAACGGAGATTCCGTATTACACTTCGCTTGCAGAAATGGAAACCTTCTCACTGTAAAAATTTTAATCGAAAATAAACTCGATGTCAATATTCTTAACAACTATGGATCTCCGCCAGTATTTTCGGCCGCGTATCGTGGAAAGTGCGATATTCTTGAATATTTCATAAAAGAAACAAACGCAAATATCAACATTCGTGATAAAAAGGGAGATACTATCTTACATGTTGCTGCCAGAGGTGGTCATATAGATGTAGTGAAGATTTTGGTCACAGAAAAATTAACTATCGACGTTGAAAACCACGCGGGAATAAATCCTCTTGATTCTGCCGTATTTAATGATCAACAGAATGTAGTTAAATATTTTATCGAAATGTGCAGCGAACAAATTGATTTCGATGACGCCCTAAAGTACGCTCAAAAACAGGGGAAAAAAGACATCGAAATGCTTTTACTTAATGCGAAATTGAATAGAAATATTATACGTAAATGATTTTTCTACATTACAACATGTGAATATCAAACAAACAAAATAATCACGCAGGTTAGATTGATTCTTTCAAACGATTTTATTGTAAAAATGTGCAAATTGATTATACATTTCCTAATACTGCCTGTTTACATCGTCATGTGTTCATCATTTTTAAAATGAGTTTTTCAGAATTGCATTTTTTTTAAAAAAATCTTGACAACTAATCCATGCAGATATATATTGATGTTATTATTATACTTGTATTTATTATACAATAAGAAATAAAATAAACTCTGTTTTTGAAGAATTTCTTTTTATTTTTAACCTAACACCATTATCAAATCACTGTGTGTTAATCTATTATGTTATTTCAATTTTTTTTAATTATTTTATAAAAACAGTAAAGAAATTCCCTCCCTCCTTCTCTCTCGCGCTCTCTTTATATATATATATATATATATATATATATATATATATATATATATATATATATATATATATATATATATATATATATATATATATATATATATATATATATATATATATATATATATATATATATATATATATATATATATATATATATATATATATATATATATATATATTAGCTTGGCAAATATCTCCCTTCCGGTTTGAGCAGTACAAAAAAAAAAAAAAAAAAAAAAGCAATTCTTTGATTATTTTCTCCTTTGGAGCAGCTGCAATTAATTAATTTTAGGAAATGCCATTTTTGTAATTATTTTTTATATGTTATATTGTTGCTTAAACCCGATTCAATCACAATCGGATGTCTTCAGTTCGCGTTCTTACAGATTTTGTGAAATAAGCGATTTCAATTATAAAGAGTTAATAGAAGGGTTTAGGTCGTTATTTTTAATTTCGAAGTTTTAGTAGGGATATTTAATTATTCTAATAAATATGAGTGCCAGAAATTACTATTGAGTGAAAAAAAACGTGAGAAAATTGTGATTTTAAATAGTGAATGGCAGAGTTTCAAGAGAGCAATACATGTGAAATGTTTTAGGAAAGCAGTTCAGACTACAAATGATTTGCTGAAACTGATTCTCATAGGGACAAGCCAAAATTGGGGCAAAAACGCAGAACTACTGCTTGTGATGACAGAAAATTGGTTGGGGTTTTCCTTGGAAACAGGAAAAAGACTTCTTCTAAAAAAAATACTCTTCTCTTTCTTGGCGTTTGAGTTCAGTTCTGCGATTGGTTTAGAAATTTAATTTCAATCGGTTAGAAGAAGGCTTACGCAAGCAAAATTAATGGATTGTAAGACGTGCAAAAAACTTTAGAGTCAGTGGGACAAATAAAAAGAGGCGTTTTCACTAGCCCAAAAATCACCAAAATTGAACTACTAATGATTAGGTCATAGTACTTTGGTCAGTTGGAACCAATATAGAGGTAAGACTTTATTTTTTTAACTATTATTTTATCCAAAACATTTTAGAAAATGAAATGCTTTTGAACAATACTTTAAAAAATCAAAAATAATCAAATTTATCTTGATTTTTTTAGATTTTTGGTACACTCGAAGCTATGTAGTATGACACCGACTTACCATCTGGACTGTGTGATCTCAATTTTGAATTTTAGAGGGGGATCTATAATAATTTGGAGCTGTATGTGTGTGTCAGGAATCAGAAAAATGTGTGTACTACCTTCTTATTTTAACAGAATAATGTTCTTTGTCACACTTCAAAAGCTTCGATCATTTGGTTGCAAAGTCAGCGCATTAGCATTTTGGAACGGTCACCTCAATTTCTGGGTTTAAATCCGTTCGAGCATTTGCGATCCATATTAAAGGAAAATATTGCAAAATATAATGTGAAAATGAAAGAACTGCAACGAAAAATAAAAGAGGAGTGGGAAAAATATCCCCCGATATTTGCAGAAATTTAAGGGGGTATTCTAGTCTAGAATTTCAAAAAAAATCGATCTTTTTTGCATATTTTCAAAGTTTAGACCTTTAAGAATATGTTCTTAGAAGGATTTTTCGAAATTCGAATTATTTTCGTAGTTATAGCAATTTTTGTGTCGCGCCAACCAATCCGGTCTGGCCGGAACTCCAAACTTTAAACGTGTTTTTCTCGAAATTACTTTTTTCGACACGGTTGACGTGATATCTCAAGTTATAATGGACCGATTTATTTGAAATTTGGTACAGAGCTTCTCAATATAACAATGATTGCCCCCGCCTAGGATTATTTGAAAATTTTGTTTTTTACTATTTTTAAAAAAATCCGAAGTTGAAAAAAATAGGGCAAAAAGTGACTGTTTTCTCACACTGCCGCCATTTTGCGAAAAAAAAATTTTTTTAATTTTCCTAGGCGGGGATACTACTACAATCTTCTTTTTCAATAATTTTTAAAAAAATTGTTTCGGATGACCGGAAGGGTTGGAACCACGTCAACCAGGAGACATCTTTTTTTTCGAGCCCCCACTTTCCCAGCCTGTACCTTTTTTAATTTTTTGTTTTTAATAATACTTTTTTATACTCTTAAAATGTCAATAAATAACTGATAAAAATGGATAGTAAAAATATTTGTTATTTTTTTTATAGCGCCCGAAAAAACACCTAAAATTCGTGCATCTAGACTAGAATATCCCCTTAATTCAGAATATACAGAAAAGGGTGGACGCAGTCTTAAAATCCAAAGAGGATGTAACTAAATATTAAAAATTTAATAAGAAATAGAAAAATAAGAAAATAATCCATCTTCTATAAAAATTGTATTTTATTTAATTTTTTAGGAATAAGAATGAAAGGTATCTCATACATATAAACAAGGCTGTATTATATATATATATATATATATATATATATATATATATATATATATATATATATTGTATATGGAAATCGATACAGGCAGGATATATAACAAGAAGAGAAGACAATAGATGGACAAAAATCAATATATTGTATAATAAGAAGAAATAAATTAAAGAAGAATCTTTATCAAAAGTGAAAAATAATCGAGATGAGGGTTGGATGAGATTAGACATGGACAGAATCTTAAAAAAGTTAATAACATTCGGTAAGGCTGATATAAACTTTTATAATGAAGAGATATTAAAAGAGTATAATAAAATATAACTAAATACGTCTCTGTGTAGGAAAAGAACAAAAACTCGTCCAATAACCTTGAAATGTAATTTATCATTTAGAATTCAATACAAATCTTCAAATAAATTATTAAATAAAACTTGGTCGAAAACGTACTGATAAGTCAATATTTGAACCCCTGTTGGATTAACTCGTCACTGATAATGCCTTTATTTTTACATACTGTAGATTTTTATTGAACGTAGGGAATTTAATGGAATATTTTTTGAAGTACGTTATCAGATATATTGTTGTATATACGAGTTGTTTGATAAGTCCGTGTAAAAATAAAAACTGCTTCATTTTTTTGAATAAATCGTTTTTATTTTTCAACATAGTCTCCTTTTAGGCTTATACACTTCATCCAACGCTGTTCTAGTTTGTTGATCCCTTCCGAATAATAGGATTTGTCCAAGTCTGTAAAATAGTCATTCGTTCCTGCAATCACCTCCTCGTTCGAATAAAATACAAATCCTTATTAGCCATTTCTTCATATTAGGGAACAAATAATAGTCCGATGGAGCCAAGTCTGGAGAATAGGGGGGATGTGAAACGATTTGGAACCCTATTTCCATTAGTTTTGCGGCCACAACTGCTGAGGTGTGAGCTGGTGCGTTGTCGTGATGAAAGAGGACTTTTTTGTGGGCTAATCGGGGACGTTTTTCTTGCAACTCGCTTTTCAAACGATCCAATAACAATGAATAATATGCACCTGGAATGGTTTTACCCTTTTCCAAATTGTCGATAAAGATTATTCCTTGCGAATCCCAAAAGACAGTCGCCATAACCTTCCCGGCCGAAGGAATTGTCTTCGCCTTTTTCGGAGAACAACATCCTTGATAACCCATTGTTTAGACTGCTCTTCGGTCTCAGGAGTGTAGTGATGTATCCATGTTTCATCTACAGTGATGAAACAACGCTTAAAGTCCTGCGGATTTCGCTGAAACAGCTGCAAACCGTTCTTGCAACACTTCACACGACCTCGTTTTTGGTCGATCGTGAGCAATGGCGGCACCCACCTGGCGGATAGCTTTTTCATGTCCAAATGTTGGTGCAAAATATTATGTACCCGTTCACACGAGATGCCTACAGCACTAGTAATCTCACGCACTTTCACTCTTCTGTCATCCATCACCATATCATGGATTTTATCAATGATTTCTGGAGTGGATGACCTCAACAAAAGTGCGTCCAGAACGTTCAGCGTCTCTTGTGCTCATATGGCCACTCCGAAAATTTTGAAACCACTTATAAACCGCTATCACCAATCGAAGCTGCAGAGTCACCATAATGTTTATCAAGCTTCTGTTTAGTCTCCTGAGGCGTTTTGCCTTTAATGAAGTAGTGTTTAATCAACACGCGAAATTCTTTTTCGTCCATTATTTGACAATCACTCGATTTCCTTGATTCCAACGATTGTCAAACACAAAGGAATAGACCGATATGGCTGAAACTTGATGTGTGTTCTTCCAAGAGGTGCTACTAATTAAAAATAACCTCGATATGCACCAGTGGTGCCATCTTTCGGAATTTACACGGACTTATCAAACGACTCGTATGTACATCGAGTTGTTGTCAGCTACAACGAGAACGTATAACTATATACATATGTATAAAGAAAAAAGATCGTCAAATTTGTTTTTAGAACAATAGATGAAGATAGTAATATTCTATTAATATTTTTTTTTAGTTATTGTATACACTTGCCATTTTGAAGAATCGTTTCTATTATAGTAATTGAAAATACGTTTTTATTACATTATTCAATACTACAAATTGCTTATTATAATATCATATATTATTTTTTTTATATACATGTTTCGTTGTACTCAATTTGTGATATTTATTCGGGCGATAGAAATCATTTTAGGTTAGGTATACATTGTTAATAAAATTGTTACACGATTGAAAAAAGGTATTGTTTGAAAAATCAACTTCATTTCAAATTTCATTACTACAACTGTTTATTATAATATACTATTAATTCTATTTCGAGCACGTACTCGTATCAATTTTATACAATGTATCCTATGACGGTTTTTAACACTAGATTTATGGCTGTTAATAATATACCTATTTTTATTAAAATGAGTCAATTTGACTCATACATCAAAATTGAAGTTTTTTTGAAAAAAACACAATTTTAATTTAATTTAAATGATTCATTTATTATGAAAAAATTTTATTGAAAACATTTTTTACATATAAACTCTGTTTTTGAAATACATTTTCCGCAGACATTTTTATTGCATTTAGCACAAAAGTTCTTACATCTATTTCTATTGCATGATGCTTGAACTTGACAATTCTTTCGTACTTCAGTATTTTGCATTTTCAGCAATGGAATGGAAGTGTTATTGATTTCATCTCTATAGCCACCTCTTAGTTCTTCAGCCAATTGGAAAATAAAATCCTTCCTTGAAATATTTACTTGAGTGATTTCTTTATAAAGATTCAAGCATTGATAGCTGCTAAATCTAAGATATTGTAGAAAAATTGAAGAGGCCATCTGCGAGAGCCTGCTTTAACACTATATTTTTGAGCCATTAGGTCAAGTACATCCACATAATACTTGATATTATTATAAAATGTTATTGTTTCCGGTTCACGTTTTTTATTTTTTGAAATTCTTACATTTTTATGGTTTGAGCTTAGTAGTAGAACTTTTTTATTGGGCTTGCTTTTATAAATAGTCAGAGAATAATTCTCCGATTTATAAAGTTTTGTAGAATACCGTGTCATTTTATCTTTCTTAACTTTGGCAATTTTAGGTGATTCTTTTCGGTTTGTACGTATAGTACCAATCAAGGTAGTTTTTTTGGCAAGTGAAAGGCTTATAAAAAAATGTCTGTGGTGATACTTCGTCCACAACCTAAATATGGCTCTGCAAGCTTAGACACAACAAATTCGCTCAAGGGAATATTCGATCCTCGGGTTTCATCCTTGCTCAAGTATGAAAAATCATTTATAAGATACTTACTTCTAACATCGGATGCTGGCTAAAATTTTATGCCAAATTTGTCTGGTTTATTTGGCATGTAATGAGTAAATCGGTACCTAGCTTTAGTTGGGAACAATTACTCATCGACTGTTATGTTTACGTCAGGTTTATAACAAGCCTGGCTATTCTCGATAAATTTGTTCCACATTTTTGAAATCAAAGCAAATTTGTCTGTTTTCAATCCTTCACTGCGTTCATTTTGAATTGATTGAACACGAAAGCTTACGTATTTTAGGATTGCTATACGAAATTTCTCTATGCAAGACATAAATTCCATGTGAAACTATAAAATCATTTATTGAGTCAATTTGACTCATAACAGTAAAATAGGTATACCACATTCGAAAATACGAAATTAAGGGGTGGGCGGAGGGAATGAATTAATATTTGTATATATGTCATTACGTAATTAAAAACCAACATATGTTTTTAAAAAATAATATTTAAGTTTTCTATATATATAACAATAAAATCTTAAATAAACCAAATTGACTCGCTTCGTAAATCTAGTGTTAACAAAACTTTTAATACATTTTTACGAATATTAAACACATTAATGACTGGGGTACGAATAGTTTTGGGTGTTGTATGTACAAAGTTTTTTTGTAACGAATAAACAATTTACAATTTCTGATTAAAACGTTATTGTAAAATATTTTTTTAAAAAAAACATTACAATTTAATTCGTTGTTCATAGAAGAATAATAACTCTTTGTGTATGAAGTGAGTAAAGTACATGTACGAGGTCGTTTGATAAGTCCGTGTAAATTCCGAAAGATGACACCACTGGTGCATATCGAGGTTATTTTTAATTAGTAGCACCTCTTGGAAGAACACACATCAAGTTTCAGCCATATCGGTCTATTCCTTTGTGTTTGACAATCGTTGGAATCAAGGAAATCGAGTGATTGTCAAATAATGGACGAAAAAGAATTTCGCGTGTTGATTAAACACTACTTCATTAAAGGCAAAACGCCTCAGGAGACTAAACAGAAGCTTGATAAACATTATGGTGACTCTGCACCTTCGATTAGTGCGGTTTATAAGTGGTTTCAAAATTTTCGGAGTGGCCATATGAGCACAAGAGACGCTGAACGTTCTGGACGCCCTGTTGAGGTCACCACTCCAGAAATCATTGATAAAATCCATGATATGGTGATGGATGACAGAAGAGTGAAAGTGCGTGAGATTACTAGTGCTGTAGGCATCTCGTGTGAACGGGTACATAATATTTTGCACCAACATTTGGACATGAAAAAGCTATCCGCCAGGTGGGTGCCGCGATTGCTCACGATCGACCAAAAATGAGGTCGTGTGAAGTGTTGCAAGAACGGTTTGCAGCTGTTTCAGCGAAATCCGCAGGACTTTAAGCGTCGTTTCATCACTGTAGATGAAACATGGATACATCACTACACTCCTGAGACCAAAGATCAGTCTAAACAATGGGTTATCAAGGGGGAATCTGCTCCGAAAAAGGCGAAGACAATTCCTTCGGCCGGGAAGGTTATGGCGACTGTCTTTTGGGATTCGCAAGGAATAATCTTTATCGACTATTTGGAAAAGGGTAAAACCATTACAGGTGCATATTATTCATTGTTATTGGATCGTTTGAAAAGCGAGTTGCAAGAAAAACGTCCCCGATTAGCCCACAAAAAAGTCCTCTTTCATCACGACAACGCACCAGCTCACACCTCAGAAGTTGTGGCCGCAAAACTAATGGAAATAGGGTTTCAAATCGTTTCACATCCCCCCTATTCTCCAGACTTGGCTCCATCGGACTATTATTTATTCCCTAATATGAAGAAATGGCTCGCGGGAAAAAGATTTTATTCGAAAGAGGAGGTGATTGCAGGAACGAATGACTATTTTACAGACTTGGACAAATCCTATTATTCGGAAGGGATCAACAAACTAGAGCAGCGTTGGATGAAGTGTATAAGCCTAAAAGGAGACTATGTTGAAAAATAAAAACGATTTATTCAAAAAAATGAAGCAGTTTTTATTTTTACACGGACTTATCAAACAACCCTCGTATGTATGCATCTAATTTTGTCGTGACTGTAAACACAAACGTATGAAGACGGACACATAAAAACTACTTCTAATCCATTTAGATTGAAAGTGTCTGTTGTTTTGTTACACTGCTTGTTTTAATTTACAAGACACGACGAGTTTAATATCTTTATTAAATTAATCTGTCTCTGCTGTACAAGAACATTGCATACATTGTAACATAGGAGGGAAGAAAAAAACAGATTCTTGCACTCGCAACAATAGAATGGTGATGTTTCAATAATGTTTATAAATTCTGTTTTAATATCATATATATATATATATATATATATATATATATATATATATATATATATATATATATATATATATATATACATTAGGTCGTTAAATGTCGTTTTTTTACAATGTGAAAAAAAATATTTACAAAAAAAATACAGAATATTTATTCCGATAGATAATTTCCATGGTTATTTATAATATCTTGCCACAATTTAGGCAATTTTTGATGCCTCTTTTATAAAATTCTGGCTGCTTTGACTTGAAAAACGCATCCAAGTGTTTTCGAACATCATTATCCGAATTAATTTTTTTTATCTCGAAGCGAATGCTCTATACTTCGGAATAAATGATAATCAGAAAGCGCAATATCGGGAGAGTAAGGTGGATGAGGCAGCAGCTCTAAATCCAGTTCCTTAATTTTGTCCTGGGTAATTCTCACTGCATGCGGCCTCGCATTGTCGTGCTGCAAGATGCGCCGTTGATTATTCACCAGAACGGATCGTTTTTTTTAGTAATTTCGCCTTTAATCTTTTGAATTGCGCACAGTAGACCTCGGCTGTGGTAGACTGACCAGGTTGTAATAATTCATATTGAATCACACCCGAAATATCCCACCAGATACATAAAATATTTTTTTTTAAAGTCAACGATGGTTGAGGTGTTGAAACTAGTGTTTGACCTGGAGAAAACCATTGTTTTTTTTTAATGTGGATTGCTATAAAGGATCCTTTTTTCGTCTCCAGTAACAATTCTTTTCAGAAACGGATCGGTTTCATTCCTGATCAGCAGCAAAGAACAAATGGTTACTCGCTAATCTAAAGCCGATGGCGATAGATCGTGTTTAACCCAAACCCCCTGTCTGTGTTTTTGCCGAGCCTTTTTAAATTACTTTTTATAGTCGACCAGGGGCAGGCGATGTCCTGTGACGATTCCTTAATGATTTTGCGCTGATCTGATTCCATCAATGATTTTAACACGTCGTCATCGATTTTTTGTGGTCTTCCCGATTTTGGATTATCCTTAAGATTTCTGTCGTCGTTTTTTAAATTGTTTGAGCAGCGTTGGCATTCACGGATATTCAAGATTTCGACGTAAGTTTCATTAACATTTTCTATAGCTTCTTTGGGCTTTAATCCTTTATTAAATAAAAATAACAAAATACACCGCAACTGCAACTCTGAGATCTCTGGCCCTGACATTTTTACTACCAGTAAAAATAAAAAAAATGAAATGAAAATAGTAACAGTATGAAAAGAGCTTCAAAATAATACCAATATTGACATATTTACTCGACGGCAGCCACACGATAAATTGGTTTCAAAACGACACAAAAAAACGACATTTCTTTCCGCTTTAGCTAATATATATATAATATATATATATATATATATATATATATATATATATATATATATATATATATTGAGCTGTCATAAATAATTTCCAATTTTTATGTCAACTTTAATTTTTAATAAAAAAAACAACAATTGTACTTTATTCAATTGTATATTCGTTATTTTTTTGCAATGATTTGTTGCCATTTGTTAAGTATCTCTTCTATGTATTTTAAAAAGAATTCCGATGGTTTTGGTTAAAAAAAGTTTTCAACAAACGTTCATACCTGGTTCTCATTCGAGAAATTTGTACTCATTAAAGCGTTCTACAGCGATCGAAAAAGATGATAATCAAATGATGTCATGTCTGGTGAGTATGGTGGATGGGGGAGAACTGATCACCCAAGCTCCAAAATTATTTCCTATGTTGGAGTCTCGCGTTGCCATGGAAGAGAACAACATTTTTCCTATTGATGAGTGCAGAACGTTTTTCGATCAAACTTTTGTGCACATGGGAGTTGTACGACTATTGATATGCTCGTATTTATCAACATTATGATTACAAATACATCTGGTATATGTTACTGGCAAGAATTATAAATATAATATTATCATCGTCTTAAACAGTATTCCTGATTCAAATCTCGTCGAAGCTTAAGATCTTCTTTAATGAAACGATATTTTTATCTCCCGAGCTATGATTTTTTGTTTGCGGCGTAAACTTCTGCGAATTCTTTCCGCTACTGTTTTAACGACTGCCGATGTTCTTGCTACACGAGATCGACCATTTCTTGATCTATCATCTACAGATAACATCTTCTTGTATCGATTGATAGAACGGTAAATTTATTTCTTATTTTCAAAAGTTTTAGAAGATTGAAAATTTCAGTCGATGACTTGTTGCACTAGTATAATGCAATAATATCTATTGTATTGGCTCTTTTTAACACTCCAGTATATTTTAACATAAATGAATTTTCATCCCCAGCACATAATATGTTATAAAATGTTCAATAATCACTTATTTCTGTTATTTATCACAACAATGGGCTAATCAACAAAAAGGTTCTGACGATGATGGCGTCGCCATTGAAATGCGCATTAGCCGATTATTGTTATAAACAAAAAAGTGAATAATAAATGATTATTGAATACTTGATAACATATTGTGGTATTGGGGGTGAAAATTAATTTATGTTAAAATGAATTTACTACACTTCCAAAACAAGCAACTCCACTCTTGTTAACCCTTCAGTATATGATATCAGATTAATTTGTTTATAATAAGTGAGAGTTTATTAAAGCTCATTTGAATAAACAAATTAATGAGTGTCATGTGAAAAGATTGCAAAAAGCCTTTGTTTATAGGGACAGAACTTTTGGTACGACTACGTGCGTGTATTTATATATTAGGTTGGCAAGTATCTCCCTTCCGCTTTTTTTTTTGTACATAGCTGCGAAATTCAAAAGACCAGAAGGCGGAAGGGAGATATTTGCCAACCTAATATATATATATATATATATATATATATATATATATATATATATATATATATATATATATATATATATATATAATAGGGGTACCGGATGAAAATGTCGTTTTTTGACATCGTCCTTTTCAATGGTTAGTTGTGTTTCGGCTGTCGATCTGTTAACACGTATTTCTTTTGCTATTGATTGGTGGACATCTAAAGCACAACTTTCAAAAGAAATTATATTTTTTTGCGCCCTATTTCAAATGGAATGATTTGTGCCAGATAATCAATTTCTATGAAATTGCATGTTATATGAATTTCATCAAAAAATAATGCAATGACTGGACAAAAAAAAATGTGACATTTATGGTGATATATTGACTATTCGGCAGTGTCAGAGGTGGTTCAAACAATTTCGAAGTGGAAATTTTGACTTAAAAAATAAACCTCGAAGTGAGAGGGTAGTGAAAGTGGACAATGAGGTGTTACGCATTGAAGTTGAAACAAATCCGACCAAATCTATTCAACAAATAGCAGATACACTCGGATACTCTTGGTCTAGTGTGCAAGAACATTTAAAAATAATTGGCAAGATTCATAAACAGGGTGTGTGGATACCGCATCATTTAAGTGATGAAAGCAAATCTGTACGGGTTCGAATGTGCCAAGAGTTAATAAAATTAGAGGAAAATTCAACATTTCTTCGACATCTTGTGACAGGGAATGAGAAGTGGGTTATGTACTCGAACCAATGTCGCAAAAAACAGTGGCTTTCTAAAGGGCAGGTACCACTGGCAACGTCGAAACCGAACTTAACAGTCAAAAAGGTCCTTTTGTCTGTATGGTGGGATTGTAAAGGAATTATTCATTATGGAATTCTTAAATATGGCCAGACAATAACGGCACAGTTCTATTGTGATCAGCTGGAGTGATTAAAAGAAGCAATTCGTGTAAAAAGATCTAGAATATTCAATAGAGGAAACATATTTTTTCAGCACGATAATGCGAGACCTCATACAGCTAAAATTACTCGGGATAAATTAATGGAATATGAATGGAATGTAATTATTCATCCACCATATTCACCCGATCTTGCTCCATCGGATTACCATTTATTTAGATCAATGCAGCACTTTTTATTCGACAAAAATTTTAAGAATATCGAAGAAGTGAAAACGGGTCTCGATGTCTATTTTTTATCCAAATCAAAAGATTTTTATGCAAAATGGCATATTAAAATTACAAGATGGAAGAAAGTTGTAGCTATCGAGGGAGAATATATATTTAATAATTGATATGGTAATATATGAACTGGTTTTTTTGAAAGTGGTATAAGTCCACTTTTTAAAAAAAATAAGTTAACGGTAATTTTAATGAGCTATGGACACCTTCTCTTTATAGTTACAATCACAATTTCAATAGAGTTCTATTTTGATATAAAATAAACAAAAACAGTTTTGCTGTACAATGCTATCGCACAAATATTTCTTTTGAAAGTGGAATAAGTCCATTCCTATGATATTATCATAGCATACAGTGACATGTGTACCGGACAAAATCGCAATATTAAGCTTGCACTGATGTGGTTAAGGATTGTTCAATCAGACGATAATAACATAAATGTTATTGACCACAAATTTTTACTGTCGGGTCATTCATTTCTTCCAAACGACAGAGATTTTGCAGTTGTGGAAGCAGCATTAAAGAAAAAGGATCAATTATACACTGCCCAAGACTATTATGATGCAATAAAGGCTTGCCGAAAAAAAACAGCTTCATTTTGTATGAAATGAAAAGAGAAGACTTTGTCTCAACCAAATCTCTAGAAGAGGCAATATCAAACAGAAAAAAAAATACGGACGGAGAAATTGTAAACTGGCTTAAAATATGTTGGATTAGGTTCAAAAGGAATGAACCTCACAAAATGTTTTATAAAATTAGTATGGAAGAAAATGCTCCATTTAAAACAATTTTTTTATTTGGAAAAAGGAAAACCAAAAACCTCAGAAAAATTAATATGTTACCGCTTTATAAAACTTCAAGGAGCATAACAAGAGAGAAATATAACGATATGATAAGTTTATTACCTTATATACCACCTATTCACCATAAATATTTCAATATGCTAAGTGTAAAAGAAAACTAAGTTTAAAATATCTTTTTTTTTTATTTAAAGATCTTAACGAAGTAATTTTCATTTTTATATTTTTAATATAACTGAAATAAACTCTTAATAAACTTAGTTATTCGTGTATTTAAATGTCTTCATTTTAACTATTACTTTTTTACATAAAAATCCATTTCAGTAAAGCTTATGTCTATAAAAATATGGACTTAAATTTGCTCTTGTTTTTCCTTCTTGTAATATGTTATTTTTGAAAGTGGTATAAGTCCATGTGGAGCTAAAAAATCGTTTATTTTGTAAAATAATGTTAGTAATTATTATTTCATAATAAAATTTAAAAGGTGTATAGTGTAAAAAACATCACTCGATTTGATTAAAGTTGGCCAATATTTTTAAATTAACTCAAATGCAAACCCTTAAATATCTCAATATATGAAAAAATGGACTTATACCACTTTCAAAAAAACCAGTTCATATATGTATTTTTTTAAGTTTACTTTTTATTTAAAAAATGACATTTTTGACTGGTACTCCTAATATATATATATATATATATATATATATATATATATATATATATATATATATATGTGTGTGTGTGTGTGTGTGTGTGTGTGTGTGTTTGCGTGCGTATTTAATAAGTTTGTTTTAACATCTGTCGCATGTGCAGCATCAGACGAACAAATTTTGTCACATTATTATTATATCAAACAGACAATAGTTTTATTTATGTGCATTAATAGTATTCAACATGCCAGACATATACAACAGATTGAGTAAAAATAGTGACATCGCGCTCTTTTAAATTGACAAACATGTGTTTCTATACAAAAACTTCAGTCTTGTATGGAAGAGCATTGAGAGCATTCACATATTAAACCGTATACACACACATGCACTCACTGAAATGTATATTTACGTTTAGTATAAAACGATTTTTTAAATCTATCACTATGCTCTTTTAAATCGTGTCGAATGTGACGAACGGCATCATAATTATGTCGAATTCGAATCTGACAAATGAAAATCAAACAAACAATGCTGTCAACAATACTGTCGTCGTGTTTGAAAACGAAATACCGGTCGTACGATTATGGATTTTGATTGTTTGTATCGGATTGTTGGTCGTTGTTGGTGCAATTGGGAATTTATTAGTGATCGGTACGTTGGCTAGGAAGAAATTGTACGGTGAGTTTTACCTATTTTGTTATCTGTTTAACATTTTAACAGACATCTATTCAAAATATCCAATAAAAAAAACATAATAGTTTCATACAATAAGTCACGAATGATTAAACAAACTTGAAATGTTTTTTTTTAAAAAAACTATTCAAAAAAAACTAAATTATACATTTGTGTAGTAATGTACATGAGGAAATTACATATAATAAATTCTGTAAATGTTATCAGAACAGGAAAAAATTCGATATTTTAGTACAAAATTAATTTATTAACTTCCACATTTAATTATCGCACTTCGTACATAATGAGTAGATATAAAAATTAATTAATGTTAATTTAACACAGGCTCGTGCAATCTTTTAAACGAAAGGACCAATTATAAGTTTTGTGAACTCTTAACGGACCGCGCTACTTTTTTCTACCAATGGCAGGGGATATGATGTTCCCCAAGAGTGGTGGATCCAGAGATATTTTGAATAAATAACCCATTACCTTCCAAATTTTTTTTTGATATTTTTGGTGTATTACGGTTGAAAATGGAATTAGATAATGGAATTTAGGTTACTTTACTTATATATTTAAACAAATAGTTATTTTTTAATATTTTTTATTGTTACCCATTTGGGGCTCATGGAATTTTCAGTTACAAAAATTGTGAAAAAACAAAAAGTATTACAAATACAAGAAAAACTCATATTCTATGGCAAACAGGAAAGCATTCGACATGTAGTCCTGTATTACATTTTCCACACTGCTTACATATGGCACATTTCCTTTGTTTTCCCTCACAGGTCATTTCCAATACATGTCCAATTGGATCAAATCTAATACCTTCAGGTACACGGCTTTTCCTTGTTATGCTTGAACTGGGTCTTCCAGTGGCTTAAGGATTGAATAATGATTATTTTTTCATAAATGTTCTTGCAATATTGCGTCTGAAGTGTGATAACGAGATGTTTTTATTCGAAGCGGTATAAAGAGCATGGGCGTTAACACCAGCAACATCAATGGAATTTGTAAAAAGAGGAAAAAAATACAATTTCTTACCTCTAAATTTAATGCGATACTTTTGGACATTCCAGTCCAGCTTGTCAACCCCACCCGTATATTTATTATATTGCCCTACCATGTTTGGTCTATCCACTCGACATTCTTTCTTTTCTTTCTTAGAATATCTTTTCACTTTTTCTAAAGGTTATAGTCTTAAATAATTTGATAGAACTTTGACGCAGTTATTGTCATTCTAAATTAATGCAAACATTTTATTACTTTCATCATAACAATAATCGTATGCTCCACGTTCTTCTTTTTTCATTATGTTATCAGATTTCAAGGGACACTTATTCATTCTACTATACTGTGCTGTTCCAGTCGCCTTTATATTACGTTCTTTTAATTTCAATAATAATTCAAAGCTAGTAAAGAAGTTGTCGAAAAATATTTCATATTCTAATGTATACTGTAGAAAATAAGTCATCTTCATTATTACAGAGGTTCCTACACCACTCACAACTTGTTCTTCTTCGCATTTACCTTCATAAATATTCATATGAAAACAATATACAGATTCAGAGCAGCACATGGCCCATTGTTTGAAACCAAATCTGATTGGCTTTCCTCTTATAAATTGTTTCAAAAAGTGATGTTCATAATATCTTATCATTTGCTCATCGACTGAAAGCTTTTGAGTAAATATTCAGAACTTTTTAAAATTTGAATTCAATTTGTCAATCACAGGTCGAATTTTAAATAGCTTATCTTTCTTTTCCATGACAATTATGGAACTATTGTCGTTAAAATGTAAATTTATTTTTATTTCTAAAAACCTGTGCTTTGGCATACAGTTTATATCACAGGTAAGATTCAGATCTTTATCTTCACACCAGTATGATACTGCCCCGAAAACCGCAAAAGTAAAAAAAAAAAAACTATGAATTACTAAAATACTTAAATATTATCAATTTTATATCATAGTACATTCCATGAGCTCCAAATGGGGATCAATATATTTTATAGTATATTTTTTATAATAAGTATTATATATACTTATAAATTCTTGTGCTATCAACTAAAAGGATGTGTTAGTAGTTTCACACACGAATCTGCCAAAAAAATCAAAAAAACACGAACAAAAAGTTCACTAGAAAACAATGTAAACATTAAAACATCATTTTATCGCATCGGTTATAAATTTATATATCAAATTCTTTTACAACTTAGGCAACATTGAAATAAAAAATAATTTTGAAAACTAGAAGGTATGTGTGTTTAACGAATACACATTTTATTTAATATAGTCCTATTGTAAGTGAAAAAAAAAAATTCAAATCCCCATTTGGGGATCGCGGAAGCGGATGGGTTAAAGTCAATAATTCATACTGTTTTTTTTCTCTAATCACCAAACTATTTTCATTAATTTCCGATATTTTTGATTCAATTTAACAAATATAAATTCTCCTAATTTTCATTAAACAAAAGTATCTTCCGAGAATATATTTTATTGAGTATCTTTTAGGAGTGCATGATGAATTTTTAATATATAAATTGATTGATACAAACTTACAATTTTAAGGTATATATAGAGATATCATTAATTGTTTTTGATATCTAATCACTTTTTCACTATCACTTTTTCAAATAATTCGATTAGAGAATCGGTGTGAGATTAATTAAAAAAATATGGTATATGGAACTGAAAGTATAAACAAATCAACAATTATATTTGTTTAATAATTTTTCTGTTTAAAAAAACAAGACATACATAAATTATTGGCTGTATTGATACTTATATTTTAAGATGCTGTCAATTTCAATAAATCATCTATATAATTATAATCAAGTACAATATAAACAAATCAACAATTATATTTGTTTAATAACTTTTCTGTTTAAAAAAATAAGATATACATAAATTAAAACAAAAAACATTAAAAAAATAATAATTTCGAAAACTAGAAGGTATGTGTGTTTAACGAATACACATTTTATTTAATATAATCCTATTGTAAGTAAAAAAATATATATTCAAATTCCCATTTGGGGATTGCGGAAGCGAATGGGTTAAATCAAATGAGTTAATCTTGAGATTTTTAATTTTATTATAGAAAAAATTAACAAAAAACATTTCTTTGGTAGAAACATTGCACAAAAACATCATTATTAAACATTTGAACATTTATATATGTAAAAATAAATAAAATATCTACCATTTAAAAAAACACACAAATTATTGTGTGAAATTTTTATTTTTTTAAAATATTAAATTCTGTACCACGGGCCGTACAAAAATGTTAAAGGGGCCGGGGCGTAAGTTAAACAGTTCAAAAATATTTACGAATTTCACATATGAAGCCAAAATTGATTTGATTTTTATTAAATCATTAATTCTGTTGATTTTCGAATCGGTGTTTTAAATACAGGAATAACTGTTTTGTTACCAAAAATATTGACCGATATATGGAAAGCAGTTTCTAAGATTGTGCCACATTTATCGATCCATGAAAATCGTTCTGTTCCAGGAAGTACGTGCCTCATCCTCCAGATTTCTGTTGTCGATTTAATCACTTCATGTTTCGTCACTGTATCGGAAATATGGTCATTGAATTATGGCGGATGGTCGTTTCACGAGAACGTATGCCCCATCTTCTTCGGAACTGAAGTTCTCACTGGCACGTTGACACTTTATTTATTGGCTTCGTTCAATTTACACGCACTATCGAATTGGTATTTACATATGACGAACATCCAGAGACATTTGAAGAGGGACCAGAACGTCGTCGCGAAAGAAAACGAAAACTCCGACGAGTCGCTGATCGAACAGACAGAATCGACTGTATCGAACAGAAGTATAAACATCGATTACAGACGCGACAAATTATCTCTATCTGTTATTTTACCATCGATTTCAATTTGGATACTGTCGATATCTTTGAGCATTCCAGAATATCTGCTATCGACGATAGTCCTAACACAGGACAGACATATGCTGTGTACCATTGTCGATCTAAAACAAATAGGTCTCTTACAAATTCTGCTTATTCTGTTCCGTTTGATATTACCGATTTGTATTTTATTCTATTCGATTGTAATTATTTTGTTCAAGCTACGAAATAGAGAATGTGCGAAAGTCGAGGAAACGCGTACACGAAATAAAACAAATAATATGGAAATAAGAGATCTTTTACGTTTAGCGATCTGCTTATCTGCTTCGTATTTACTATTGTCATTGGGCAGATCGATATTTATGATCTTGCAAGTGATGTCGGCACGCAGATCTCATTTCATATTAGATAAATTCAGATTGCCGCCATTGGAAAATGTCGTTATTTCAAAAAAAGTTAATTTGATGATATCATTTTTATATTATATATTGCCGGCACTACGACCGTTCGTTTTCATTTTTTTCATAACGGAAATAAAAGATTCTTTAAAAAATATGTTTACAAAAAAAGACGAAGAATAGAACACAAAAGACTATTTTTTATCAATACATAAAAATACTTTGATACTATTTGTAGATAATGTATATTGCACAAAGAATCCACACAATTATGATATTGAAGAAACATACATTGAAAGAAACATTTAAAGTAATTTATATCATCATTAATTTCTTTCTATCCACTGGTAGATGAAAATCTTTCTCAAAATATTTCACTTGAACCAAATGAATATATTTTTCTTTCAATTTATTCTGAAGAATTTTCTTATGCCTCAATCCATCTATCCATGGGTCTCCTCCTGGGTCTTTTTCTAGATTTCCAATTAAAGAATTGTTTTTTATATATATATATATATATATATATATATATATATATATATATATATATATTTATATATATATATATACGAGGTGTGATCAAAAAATAAGGTTAATTTTTATTTTTTTCAAAGAATATTTATTTATTCATCAATTTTTATTTTGTCTCCTTCAAAGTAATCCCCCTCGGATATAATGCACTTGTGCCAACGCTTTTTCCAATCCTCAAAGCATTTCAAAAAATCATTTTTGTGATCTTGTTCAGCTCCTCTTTCGATGCCGTCTTTATTTCCTCAATCGTTGCAAAACGCCGTCCTTTCATGGGCCTCTTCAGTTTCGGGAACAAGAAGAAGTCACAGGGGCCAGGTCTGGGGAATACGGTGCCTGCGGCATCATTAGTGTGTTGGTTTTAGCCAAAAATTCGCGCACAAGCAACGATGTGTGAGCAGGGGCGTTATCATGGTGCAAAAGCCAATTTTTGTTCTTCCACAAATTCGGACGTTTCTGGCGGATTGCTTCGCGAAAATTGCGCATAACTTGCAGGTAATATTCCTTATTTACTGTTCTACCCTGTGGCAAGAACTCATGATGCACCACGCCCCTGCAATCAAAGAAAACTGTAAGCAAAACCTTCACATTTGATCGAACTTTTTTTGGTCTTGGTGATCCGGAATGCCTCCACTGGGACGATTGAGTCTTAGTTTCGACGTCATAACCGTATACCCATGTTTCGATGACCCTGTCGAGTAAATCTGGGTCGTCGTTGACGTCATTCAATAGCTCTTGGGCGATGCTCATGCGACAGTTCTTTTGGTCGAAATCGAGCAATTTCGGAACAAACTTCGCTGACACACGTCTCATGTCTAAAACACCCGTTAAAATTGATTGGCACGAACCAAACGAGATGCCAATATCATCAGCAATTTCTCTAATGGTAATTCGACGATTTCCCAACACTATTTTCTTCACTTCTTCAACGTTCTCATCAGTTGTTGACGTGCTGGGGCGTCCAGAACGAGGTTCGTCGTTGGTGTCTTCTCGGCCTTCTTGGAAGAGTTTATACCACTTGTAAACATTTTTTTGGCTTAAAGTAGACTCATCGTATGCCACTTTCAACATTTCAAGTGTTTTGGAGCACTTGATTCCATTTTTCACACAAAATTTAATGTAAAATCTTTGATCCATGATTTTCGACAGCGGAAAATCGTGGAGCCTGCAAAACACTTCTAACTTTTATGCCTCTCACCAACAAACTAAACATGCTACATAGCTGAAATTTGGAACATATATTCGAGACGAGTGTACCAACATAACCAAATAAAAAATCGAAGATCGAACGGATGTAGCCCGCTAAATTTCAAAATTCACCTTACTTTTTGATCACACCTCGTATATATATATATATATATATAAGGCAAACATACACATTTTTATTATTTTTTAAATAAGATTCAAGTTCTGTAAATTGTTCATTTATTGTGAATTTCCTTAGATTATATAAAAAACTTCTACGGTAGGTGTTATTTTTTTTTTGTATGATGATGCACGTACTTGATAGGTATTATATTTTTTTATTATTATTACTCATTATTAAAATATTAATATGTAAGGACATGAATAAAAAATATTTGTATATGCTCTATGATTTTGTTTTTTTTCGAATTGATCCCAACAATTCATATGGTATAAAGTGATATTATTACTAATGCTAAGAAACATATTTGTTTATAAACATAACTTCTATTGATCCTACTCATTCCAAAATAACAGTGCAGAATTCGTATCATGTTTTATAAACAACCTTTTCTTTAAATTTTTTTAATATCTCCAACCTCTTATCACAAATCTGTTTACTCGATTATGACCATTTTTATAATTTTTAAATAAAATATTCTTAATAATTGAAATATTAAGGAAAAAAATATACACCAACTTCTGCTGAATACATTTTTCTTGCATTATTTTTTTCAAAAATGTTTTACGTGAAAATAACTTTCAATATTTTACGTGAAATTAACAAATTAATATGAACTACAGACGATTGTGAATAATTCAAGAGAAAATATCACTTTTACAATATCCAATTACAATTTTCTATTATTATTATTATTATTTTTTGAATACATCACACGATTAAAAATCTTTAATCGTAA
The DNA here is from genome assembly GCA_029203775.1 of Neoneuromus ignobilis. Lineage (NCBI taxonomy): Eukaryota > Metazoa > Arthropoda > Insecta > Megaloptera > Corydalidae > Neoneuromus > Neoneuromus ignobilis. The sequence continues at coordinate 3,653,410 of CP092096.1, read as the reverse complement.
TGAAAAGTTCAACACATTTGTTTGTATTACTGTATACAATAAATTATCGATAAATATTCTTTTCAGTATTTACAACAAAACTAAAAATATATTCTAATTTCAAGATTAAATTATAAGATATGTAATTACAAAATACCATTAATATTTTAGTACTATTAATAAGGAAAACAATTACGGTTAGAAAAAGAAAGAGTATCAACAATGAGTATATTAAAGAGAAATAAAATATATAAGTTTCATTTATATTGAAAAAGAATGAATCTTGTTCTGAATATTAATATTTACTTTTAAGTGATTACCTCAAGTTACATATAAATGTATTTTTAATAGAATAATGTTTAAATTAATTTTAATTACTTTTATATAAATATTATAATACATTTATATACACATATATATATTTAGAATGAAGTTCTCTTATAAACTTTACTTAAAAACACCATTCACATCGGGGGCGTAGCTCAGATGGTAGAGCGCTCGCTTAGCATGCGAGAGGTACCGGGATCGATACCCGGCGCCTCCAATATCGTTTTTCTTTTTATATATATTATTTCTCATAACTCGAATATTTATTTTTCTTTTTATATATTCGTAACAATTTTATTTCTCATAAATCAAAATAATTATTGTCATTATTAAGATATCTGTAAACTTTTAAAAGAGTGTGAATTAAATAAAATAACAATAACATGTTAATGCGTACAAAAAGTATATTTCTTTTGAAATTAATAATTTTTTTATAAATTTCTCAACAATGATTCACTTTTACATTAATTTATATGATTTAACATCAAATAATATTATAAATACATAAATCCATTCCACAAAAACAAATATAATAATGTATTTAAACAATTCATAAATAAATTTTGGTGAAAAAACAGACCATATAAATAAATGGTTTGAATGTAAAATCATTATAAACATGTAGAATAATAAACATATCAGTCTTTCCAAAGAAGTTATTCTATAAAAAGTGTATATACATATTTTCCTAAAAGACAAACATTTTATGATTAATTTTACATTTATAAGAAAATGTTATTTATTTTAAATTACCTATCCAATGATGACTTTTGACTAAAATCGTGCATTAAAAGCAACAATGATAAAACAGATAAACTGTAGGTATGAACTGCAAGTAATATTGCTATCAAAACAGGATTGTATGATGTTTGACCTACATATGCAGACGCAATATCAATAGTTGCTAAACTATTGGAGTTTCCCTATAAAAAAAACATTTTTATATATTTTTTTTGTAAAAAAACAAACAAACAAGGAATTATTTACCTGATAAAAAAAGAAAATGTTGCCAAGCCACATGTGAAATATTATTAAAGTGATTATATTTTCATTTATAAATTGTTTTACTACATTTCTTGTAAAAATCATCAAAATGCTGAGAATTATATTGTGAGGTCGCATTAATAAAGAACTTATTATCATCCAAGAAATAATAATTAGTCCTAGTAAATCACAAGACGTTCGGTGGAGATCATATCTTGTATATCTTTTAAATAAATAATTGATAAAAAAATATACCATCATTATTAACAATACGGCATATACAATTTGTGCTTCCATTGTACCACTGAAATAAACACAGCATGCGATTATAATAGTTGTTCAAGTTTTTATGTGTAAAATATGACTTTAATTTTTTTAAAAGCATTAATTTATTTGGTGTTCTACAAATGGCTAGAAACGATCCATTTGTACGATTTTTTCTATATATATCGTTACAGATACAAAAAAAATATTACCTATTATTCTGAGCTGTATATAGGTTACTAACTGATCCTGTAACACCTTTATTACAATAAATACCAGTCAGTGATATTAATGTGAGTAATATTATAAATTTATCATTGGTGAATTGACAACAAGTAACTAATAATCCACATAATCCTAAAACAGTTTATTTTAAAAAGAACAAATGTTTACATTTTAGCAGTGTTCATATTTTTGATATACCTGCAAGGTAATAAAGAGATAAATAAAATTGATTATCCTTATTATTTAACCAATCACTAATATCAGGCAGGGATGCATATTTATCTCCGGTTTGATTTAATTTTCGTGCTATTCTATGGAATAACAACATAACAATCCATTTGAAAAACTCAGAGTCAATTTTCCTTTTATCACAAATCATTTTATAAAAACCGTAAATGAAAAGAGAAAATCCGTAAAAATACCAAATCTGATGTTCTTCTTCAATGAAACTACTCGATATAAAAGATAATAAATAAATAATATTTCCTGCCATTAATGTTAACAATAATCGAGAATTTTTGAATATCTAAAAATATATAGAGTTATTAATTATGATTTATTTGAATTTATATTTGCTGGACTTACATGTAATTTTAATTCCTTGATTACAACATTACAATAAATGAATAAGATTGAATCGTATAAAAAAATAATACTCAGTATCAAAAATATTGCATTATTAACATTAATACTTGTCAATAACATTAAGATACATAAGATGATTAATACGGCTATGTATGAAATTATATTCTTAGAAAAATTAAATATTGAAATTTGTACCGAATACCTTTCCATTTTTTCGTTTGGCAAACAATTTAAAATCTAAAAAAATAATAATACAATTATTAGATTATTATTTATGAAAATATCTAATTTAACGAATGTTTAATTTTATTTTTTAAAAAAGAAAAAACTGTTACATTATAACGTTAATCAATGTTCTCATGTTTTTAATCTGATAACTTACAATAGTCGTAATAAACATGAGAAATGATATAATCATTGCAGGCTTATCGATTTCATTTTTTGTTAATGATAGTTGATTACTCATTTCTGTAATACCGAGCATATACAGTGATTCGATTCTTTTTGTATTTGAAGAATTGTTTTTCAAATAATCATCATGTAATTGTAAAACATTGTCATACAAATTTGAAATATCTGTAAATTAATATGTAATTAAGAAATTAATTATATTCAATTTTTGTTTATGAAATCAATGGATTTTTTGTTCATAAAAATCTTTTATATAAATTACTGATCAATAAATACCTATATTTTTATTGATATTCTCGGTGTTTGTTATTTTGTGATATAAATGAGAATAGTATACTTTTAAAATATGTAACCTTTCATCTACTGAGAAATAACTTAAAAGAAACGGTATTAATTTCCCGACACTATTTGATGGAGGGTTAAACCCTAGCAATATTGACAATGTAACTGGTATATCTATTTGAGAAATTTCATAATTCTTCATATTTCTAAAATTAAAAATCAATATCAACATATTTCATATATTCCATATGCGTAAAAATTAAGTTCACTAACTTTGGACAAGAAATTCCTAATGTAACAAAAGGAACAGTCGTTTCTTCAATTGTTGCACCGCCATGACCGCCGGAATTTTTCATTCCATGGTCACCGCATACTATTAAAAGTGATTTTTTTGATGACGATGATTCCTTGTAATTAAATATATATACGTTATATGAAATTATTTAAATTCACGTAAATATAAACAAAATGATTAAATAAATGTACCCAAAGTAATAATGAACGATGAATTTTTTTAACAATATCATCCATTTCTTTCAATTTAGGATTAATAAGTGGGCTGAATGGTCCTGCAATATGTCCAATATGATCTAATCCAAGATAATGAAGAATCATAATATCCCAATCAGATGCATTTAATTCATAATCTAAATGTCTAGTTACATTATTATCTACCTAAAAATGCCCATTGAAAAAATTATGGATCAACATTAAATAAAATGTCTTCAGTACCTCTGTATAATCAGATACAAAAAAAGACGACGTTCCTTCACTCCTTAAAAACATATCAGGAAACATTCTAAGCCATGTTTCATCACCATAAAATACGATACGCTTATTATTTTGTAACGCTTTTGCTATAATATTGTCTTCTTGAACTTTTTTACTAGCAAAATTTAAAACTATATCTAAAAAATTTGTAACTGTTCCAGTTGTAAGTGCCTAATAAAGTGAATAATAGAAATGTAATAGAAAATAATATTACATTATGTATTTGGTTGTATGAAAGTATATAAAAGTAAAAACGAAACAAAATTATGGTCAATTTTTCTTATCAAACTTATTATTCGGATGGACAACACATGTAAAAATTGTATTTTTACTTTTGAATAAACAATACTAATATTATACAATTATTACTTTTATTCTCGGCATGGTTACAGTCGGAGTATCGACTTTCGTAGGGAGAAAGCATGCTTTTTGTTCGTTTACAAGTTTTTTCAAATATGTCATATCGTGTTCATTGTTTAAAAAATCTTGTCGCAAAGCATCTATAACAACTATAACAGTACGATCGATAATTTTATTTGTTAATCTAAAATAAAGTACATAATTTAATAAGCAGTTAATAAACTGTTATCTGTGATTTAATATTACCGTATATTTTCTGAAATTTTATTTTGTCTAGAAAAATGCCGATTGTGTAAATTAAAAAATCCAAAAACAAATAATATTAACCCAACGATACTTCCAATTAATGATTTTATTAAAAAGTACTTCATTTTAAATTAGTTTAATTCATCTACATTATATAAATATGCATAACGAATTGATTTTTAAGAATATATGTGTAAGAGATTTCTTTTTAGGTTAGGTACAATAAACTTTATACATAAAATGAAACAAGAATAAACAACATTACAATTTAATATCTAATCTTAAATTTGATTGAAGAGATAAATCTATAAATTGAATTCGTTACCAAAATTACTTGTATACCCATTTTTAATAAAAATGACAGATATCATAGAGTTAAATTTGTCATATGTAAAACTATAAACTTGTATACGTATATACAACTTTTAATTTACAGCGAAAAAAGTTTTAGGGATAACTTATTTATTATAAAAAATATTATTCTTTACAGATGTTTAGCAAAAAATACACTTAATTGTATATTTAATTGACAAATCAAATAATCTAAATTAATAATACTATAATTATTGAATTCATATCGATCATAGATGCCTTGTAGTATAAATAAAACAAATATTAAATATTATTAAATTTAAGTTTACACTTTTTTAAATTTATATAAAAATCAATAGTATTTATATATTTAGAATTTATTTTTAAAATGCCTTGTATTAAATTAGGTATGAATTAATACGTGTATATATATATATATATATATATATATATATATATATATATATATATATATATATATATATATATGTATGTAAATAATTTTAGGTCCTGGACCTGGAGCATATCAATTACCGACGGGAACGGGTTTCAATCGTCATGATTGTTCAAGACATAGGAACCCTGCATACTCATTTGGACTAAAAACAGAGTTAATAAGTAAAAACAAAACACCGGGACCTGTATATAATGTTGATAAATTTAATGAGCATGGATTGTCTGGAGCGCCTTCTTATTCAATAGCTCGACATTTGAAGGAATTACGTATGAGAAATGTTAAAACGTATCATTTGATGTTGTTTAATTATTCGTTATTAAAATTTAAGGGAAATTAAACGTGCCTGGACCGGGTACGCACGATGTGGAGAAAGTACCTCCGATGAAAGAAAATCGTGCTCCTGCCTACTCCATAAAAGACAGAACCAAAATAATAGATAAAAGAGTGTCTCCTGGTCCTGCTGCTTATAAATTACCGTCAACACTAGGTCCTAACGTACTCGACAAATATAGATTTCCTGCATATAAGATGTATACGATATATTTTTTAAAATAATGGGTCGGAGTTTTTTTTTCTATCGAGCTATTTATTATTCCAGGGGAAATCAGATAAAACAAATAATTGAGTACAAGTCTCCAGGTCCGGCACAGTACGGTGCACCGGACTTAAAAGTTTCTAAACACAACAATCCGGTGTATTCAATAACGCCTGCAATCAGAAGACCTAATACAAATATGTTTAATCCAGGACCGGCAGGGTATTTACCAAATATAAATATGAAAAAGGCACCAGCTTTTTCGTTCGGTGTTAGGCATGGGGATTGTGCTCCGCCCTATATATTACCGACTGATGGAGAATAGGAATCGTAAAGAGCACGAAATTTCGAAGGGTGACAATTTAATAAAGGTTTACACAAATGTTGTGGTATAAAATGACTAACAATGTTTTTCATTTTAGAAATTGTTTGTACAATGTGAAGTATATATATATATATTATATAAAATATATATTATATAAATATAATTTATTTAGAAAATATATTTGTTTTAATTTGTATATATGCAAATCAAATGAAAATACGAGTACAGTAAGATAACGGTATTAATTTGAATCAGACAGTTGATTAACATTTAAAGATGGTTTTCTTGTTAAAATTTTATACTTTTGACTGTTTAAAATGACTCAAATGTTATTATTCGGCAAAAGAATTCCTTTTTTGATAAAAGATATATGAAATATTTTTTTAATGAAACTATATTAAAAAAATATATTAATAAATTATACCACTTTATTATGTGAAAATAAATCACTTTAATGGCCAAAATATATTCAATTTATTGCTATATATTTAAAATACAAGTTTCTTGACAATAATAATTATAGTTTAAATTTTATAATTAATTTAATTCCAATTCTGCATAATGAAAAAGTAAATAAAACGATTATAATATTATCGGTTTTTATTGAAACAAGACATATTAATGAATTAAAAATAAAAGGTATAATTTAATACAGCATAAATTGTGTTTGTGTACATATATATATATATATATATATATATATATATATATATATATATATATATATATAAAATACAAAATATTTTAAACTTATTACAAATAATACATTAATTACAACACAAATATTGTTACATTACTAAATAATCAGCTATTATCATGGATTTTTATTTCTAAACATACATTTGTTTATTATTAATATACATTTATTCTGTGATACATAAATCTTCGTGTAAAAAATTTAGGGCCGTTGTTAGTTATGACACTTAATTGTGAGTTGTTAAATCGATTTATTATATTTTGTTATATGAGATTATATGAAATGTATAACAAATATGGTTAGATGAAAAGAAACAGATAGAAGTTTTATATTATCATGCGAAAACCCATAATACATTTATATTTGAATGTATGAACTAGCAGTTAAAACTAATTATTTTTTAAAATCGAAGTCTTATTTTTAATATAGAAAAGTTGTGTTTGATATCTATATCACATGATTGTCTACATTTTATTTAGAGTAAATGTTTTCTTAACAAAATCAATATTAATATCGATTTAATTTAGATGATTCATAATAATATTGATCATTTTTGATATGATGAAAGAAATTATACGATTCCTTCTTTAAGATAACTTTATCTTTAACAAAACTAATCTATTATGTAAGATTGATAATTTTTAGCTGTGCTGCTGTAAAGTTAAGAACAGTTCCAAAAAATTTAAATTTAAACTACAACTTTTTTTGATTTTAACCTTAAGTAATTTATTTAAATTAATACATTTTTATTTCTAATGTATATTTGATATTCATTATAAATTAAGTAATTTATTATTATTTTAAACACATTATAGGAATTAATTATTAATAAAATATAGTTTTAAAAAAACATTATAGACAAATTTTACTTAAGTTTGTGCCCTTAAAAATAATGTGCAATATATTTTTACCCTGCCAATTCCTATATATATTAAGTATATATTCATGTTTTTAAGTTTATATCGTAATTCAAAGTATCTTACAAGTTACTAATAAAAGTATAAATGAAATTAAGTGTGGTCACATTTATAGTTTATTTCAAATTTATAAATGAATAATAAACATTGCTTTTTCAAATTTTTGACTGTAACAGTTCGTTATTTAATTTAAATTTTAATTATCGAGACTGTGTTGATATTTGTTCAGATAAATATTATTCACAGCACAGCTATTAACATATAATTAATTTGAGTAGTTTCAAATGTGTCTAAATCTAATTATTTAAAAGTTAAGTATGTATGGCCGTTTTGCTAATAGTTCCGACCTTAACATGTAAAAATACTGTAGCAAATCTTATTACATCCTGTACATATCGAGTACAGAAAACACCGACAGGTTTAAAATCGACACTAATCCACATGTTTACAGTCTTCTCGTAACATTGATTCTGCAGACGTAGTTACATTTGAAACATGAAATGATTATTATATACATGGATTTTCAATACATATTCGAAGCAAATTTATTAATCAAAATAAGTTATGTATCAATTTTGATTGAACGTATATTAAAATAAATTAAGTGAAAATCGCACAAAATTATATCTTATGTGTGAATATTCATACTTTGTGTATTTATACACATTTTGAATTATGTAAAGTATGCGTACATTTAGAGAAAATAGTGAGTAGAGAATTGCATAAGAATTTCCACAGATTTGAAAATTTATAAACCTTACACGTATTTGAGTATACATATACATGTAGAAAAAAATTAGATAAATCACACAAAAAATATGAAATTATTTATTTTTAACTTTAAAGAGTTTCAACAAAAATAAATGAAAAAATATATTCCAATATAGTCTACAGTTACTTATATGTATTTTAGAGCAATACCGCAACATTAGAACTTAATTTTGTTATACGAATTAAACAGTATTTAATTTTCGTTATTCAGGGATTGTAGTATTATGAGAAATTTATTAAAGCATAGATCGATGTGACATTATTACTCAGTCACGAGAGACATATTATGTTTATATAAACATTTAAAAAGTATATGATGTGAATGTACAGCAAATTTTATTAGAAATTTTCATTTTTGATGGACACATTATTATACAATGATTGTATATGCTATTAACGAATATAATAATATTCAACTAAAATAGAATTTAAGAATTATCACAAATAAAAAGTTGTAAATACAAAAATTTTTATTCAAAATGTATCCTGTTAATGCTTATATTACTAATTTCTAAAGAATATGTACAAAGTATGTATTAATGTTTGAACAAGCAACATTAATATATTTTTTTAGGATTTTCTTAGTCACATATAATGCAGATGTAGAAATATTTTATTACGTTACAAAATAGTTAAATGGCTCACATTTATAGTTTCAAGGATATTATTATGAAATGTTTTGGACCACTTTTATAGTAAGGCAAAAATATAATTTTATAGTTAAATTTGATATTAATAAAAAACAATTTTAAAAAGTAGAGAATGTATTATTACATACATTTATTTTTAGAGCCTCAATTGTATATATTACATATTCTAAGAATCATTACACTTATATTTTGAATTTTTTAATATTGTAATTAAAATAAAAGTATCAATTTTAAGTATTCAATGTCATTAACATATATATATATATATATATATATATATATATTCTATACCCAATAGCATAGACTAATTTAATAAATATATGGGAGGTAGTCAGAAGTTCACAAACACTTACAATAAAAATGTGTAGTGTTTCAGTGGATCCAGTTTTAACTAACTTACTTTCTGAAACCCACCTTGCAATTACCTCAGTGTAACTTAGGTAATCTTTAAAAGTCTTTGAAACAATCTTCTGGGAGTTGTTCAGTGGTTTGGTAAATTGACTGAGGATTTCCGACTACCTCCAAGTAATATTAAATTAAAAAATATGTTAAAATAATTTTTATTTGCATTACAGAAATACTAGTTTTCAGTTTTAATAATTAACCATTATTTCTTACAGAAGATAAAACATTAGATTTGATTTTTTTTATTGCAACGTTAATGCAACATATATATATATATATATATATATATATATATATATATATATATATATATATATATATATATATATATATATATATATATATATATATATATATGTTCTTAAATAATTTTATTGAAACACATTCAGAAATATTTTTTCTAATCTAATTAGAAACAAATATTATATATATATATATATATATATATATATATATATATATATATATATATATATATAATATTTACATGAATAATGTAAAATATAAACATGTATTTGTGTATCTTAATGAATTCATTCCTATTCAGATGTAAGAATACTATACTTGTGACATTTGTTTTGTGTTGTATTAATAAGAAGTAATAAAAATGATACAGGCCGAAATTTGAATTTAACATGTTTACAATTATACTATTTCTTTAAATATAGTGTATATTAGGAAATAAAAACTATTTAAAAATAAATTGAATAATATGAATTAATTTAAAATGTATAGTAATTCTAAAATATAGCAAGTCTTGAACATTATCATAAATTTGTATAAAAGATATGCACAGATAGTGTCTCAGTCAAAAACTTTTATTATTATTATTACTATTTTAACAATTATTTGTATTATTATCTATGTTTAAATGAGTCGATTCCAACTGAAATCTTTACTGTATAAAAACATATTAAAAGTATTCTCGCGGCCTTACAAGGGTAGCCCGAAAGGGGTATACCACAGCTTGCGTATCTTCTTATGTTCTTATTGTTCTATGAAGTGCAGTGATTGTGCTGTTTGTGTATTAAAGTATGTTTAAATACATGTCTCAATATTGTGTAAAGATACGAAGTTTTCATAAGTTAACTAACCAATCAGAGATCGGTATTCTTCAACTGGAGTTGAAAACTATGATGTCATTACGTTAACATACGAACTTATGTAATTAGGCAGAGGTCGCAGGAATACCCTTATTGATTTAAGGTTAAGACTTATATTGTTTTATTTAATATGATTATAATTACTGAAATTTTGAAAATAAAACGATTATATCTTTCTTGAAATCTACTTGAGCGTCTTTCTGATATTGGCAAGTAATGAAATAATTATCTTTTTAACATAACTTTTATGTTAATAAATATTTTAAAATTGAAAAATGAACATTTTTAAATTAATTCATAAGAGAATAATTATATAATACAAATCAAATTACAAATAATCGACTGAAAAATTAAAAAGAAAATAATTAAATTATTATTTCACTAATAAGGAATTCAATATAATTTTACTTAAAATGGACTAAAAGAAATAATGTTAATTTGTTTACTGACGTTCAGTTGCAGTAAAAAAAATTACATTATATTTAAATTAATTTTCGACAGGAGTTTGCTTTTGATCAAAGAAAATACCTATTAGTCAGTATACTAAATTCACAATTATTTTGTTTAACACATCGTTTCAGACTGCATATGTAAACTTCCTTTACTGTCAGCTTTAGTGATTTCTCTTTGAATGGGTAACTGTGACGAATCCATTACAATGGAAGGTCGAGGAGGTAACTGATCACAGGTTGACATTATTCTCGTCAATTCACTGCTCGTAGTTGTTTGATTTGTGTCACCGGAATTTTGCCTCTGTGTTTCTCCATGGTATTCGTTGGACGTCGACGGGAGAAGAAGGTTGTCTGTGGACGAGAGCGTGTCTTCTCTTTCGGTCGAACCGAACGGAAAGTCCGGACAGTGCATTGGCGTAGCGAGATCGCCGACTTCTATTGCGCTCGACCGACGTAAAGATCTTGTGTTCGCGCTACGGAACTCACGATTTTCGTGAACGACGCTCAACAGACAAGGATTGTTCATGTGTTCATCATAATCCTCATCGTCGTATCGGCGTTGAATCAGATTTTCCATCAAGAGATAATCCGACTCTTCTGCATCTCTGAGATGTTCCTTTTCTAAATACAAGGCCATTTCTGGGTTTGACATTTCCGAAGTATGCCTGTGTCGTTTAGATGTATTCTGCGATCCGACCTGCCCCGGGCGAGGCGGTGACAGAAGCCTAGGAGTACGCGGAGGACTCAGTAGACCGCACACCGTTTCTAATTCGTCGGTGATGCTCGTATATTCGGCGTGCATCGCTAATAACATCGATCGACCGCTCGCAGGAGGAACGGCCGTACCTGGGGGAATGACCTTGATTTTCGGTTCTGCCCAAGTAACTGCTCTTTCGACAGTAGTCGCTCGTTGTGGAAATATAATATGGATCGAGCTGTCTGTATTCTCTGGTTCAGAATGAGTCTGTGATAATTGTCGCCGTGTCAGCGATGGACGTTGACTCATTCTGTCTGAAGTTCCACCTTCGGAACTACGACGTCCAGTCCCGTTAGAATCTCTTCTTCTACACAGAGCACGGTTTATTCGTAGAGATTCTATACTCAGACCTATATCTTCTGATTCTTCTAATAAAACGTCATCGATATCATCTTTATCGCTTTCTTCTAGTAAAGATGTTTTTGATTCGCTACTTTTTTGTTTTTCTTCTAATTTCAGTTTAGGTTTATTTTCGGATAACACGGTCGTAGACATTATAGGTTCGCTGTGTTCTTCTTCTTCTTCGACAGGTCGAACTTCGAAATGTAAGCCGTCGTCGAAAATATAAGCGTCCGGTCTCACTTCCGTAAGCGAACGGGTCGGTCTTCTTCTCGGATGATGTACGGAAAGATGCGAATCCGTCTCGGATATCGCCTCCGAGCGTTCGCTCGTTTTACGCAGACGATCGACGGCCACTTTAATTTCCGGAATTTCGATGTCTTGGGTATGCGTAGCCATGAATCTATGGATAACGGCTAAATGAGACATTGTCTGTTCGGCCACTTCTTCGATTTTTCTCAGACGAAATTCGACACTCTGTAACGCGGTCTGTTGTGAATTTTCTTTTTGATAAATATCTTCAATTTTTTGTGATAGATTTTCAACTCGTTCATTCGTCTGTTTAATTCTTTCATCTGTAGATTGTTGCAGTTTACCTTCTTTTTCTCTAAAATAACCTTCGACACATTCTTCTTCAAAGTCGTACAATCGTTCCAAGTCGTCTTTTTCAAGAAACAGTTTTAGGCCGTTATCGTACGTTTCTCTGACACCTTTGATTTTGCGTTTTAAATATTTCATCAGAAGAAAAATATGACAGAGGATTATAAAAGGTGGTGGAAGAACCGGTTTCTGTTCATATTCCATAACAACTGTAAACCTTTGAAACATCCAGACCTGATAATAACAACCGGTATGAGATTAACAATAGATTTTCACACAAATGTATTATCACCCCTAACACCACAATACGTTATAAAGTGTTTAATAATTACTTATTGTTCATTTTGTTGTTTATATCGGGTGATAATTTATTTGTGTTAAAGTGAGTTTGCCACAGGTTCAAAACTAATATTAACAATAAATTTGGTAAAATATAAACATTTATGAAAGTACCTGATGTGAAATTGCATTAACTTCATTGAATATATTATTGAAGACTGCGATTAATAGATTAATAAGGAGGATATTTGCCACTAAAAGATAAGTAGACATTACAGCTGGTGTAATCCATCGACCTGTTTGGCACTTAACCATTCCTGGTTGATCACCACATGAAGGATCAATACTATCAGCAAACACTTCTCCGTACAACATGAAATAAGGTTGATAAAATATCTAAAAATGATAAATAGAACTGGAATTATGGCCATTGATTACACAGAAATTTTGACACATGTTATAAGTTGATTTGCATTATTTATTATTTGTTAATAATATCATTTTTTATTTTTAAAAAATATATATAATGTCTTAAGACATTACTAAATATATATGTGAAATTTTAAAGCTATATATTTAATAATTTTTTTTTCAAAAACCACAAATATAACTTCAAAAATCAATTCATATAAAAATATTTTTTATTAGTAATATAATAAATGCTTACTTCTTTAGCTAGATACCATCCAGGCTCACTATGTGGGAATAAAATAGCTTGCCGAGAAACTCCAAAACTCATCAATACAACAAGTAAAAGAACGACAAAATATATCATGTTTTTCACCATTTTTCCCATCATTGTAACCAAAGGACCTAATCACAAAAAATATGTACATACATCATAAAATTATCTACTAAATAAATTACAAAATAATCACCTAGATACTTGTTAACGCCTAGGATATTTAATATTCTTAAATACCAGTATATACTATCTACACAGTATATCACTCTACCCAAATCCATGGTGGTAGGTTTAAGTCTAAGCACTAGTCCTATTAAAAAGAATATAATCGCTGCAGCATCACAAGGATTCCACATATTCCAAGACCAGACTGACAGCTTATGGCTGATCGCAACGGGTTCTGATGAAACAATCTCTCTTATCTTTTCAAACCCGAGCGAACTGATGTATGCAATTGATAGTAATTCCTGCCAGGACGGCTCATTTTCCATTTTTACTAATATTGTATAACTGAATATTAACAAGAATGATATATACGCAATCTAAAATAAACAAATTATCAAAATGAATTAAAGATGAATTAATGATTCAAATTATCATAATGAATTATTTTAACAAGAATATTTTTTTATAAACAGATCATTATAATACTAGAAGATTTTTTTTTAAAAGATGTAATTACATATTTACTTATCAGTGCATATTGAAAAATTGAATGATACAGAAATGTGATCTCTTCATAAAAAAGGATTTCATTAATAATGTTAAACTCAGTCCTGATAAAAGAACTCACCGCATTTGCCCAAAATTTAGTAATCGGTGCCGTATAAAATTCGTACAGTTTCTTTTTTAATCGCAAAGGTCTGTTTTGCTTGATTTCATAAAAATCCAATGGAATGTGTAATATTTCTTTATATTCATCACAGTCAGGTAATACTTTACCATTTTCTTGAACAATCGTATCTCTTGCAGAGTATGTATCACTGATAAGAGCCTACAATTTTGATATACCATTTATAACAATATTCTTACATACATATTAATAATTATATTTTTAACAAAAACAAAATTAAATGACAAGATTTGTATACATTTGATATACATGTGGATATATACATATGTAAACACAAATATATATATATATATATATATATATATATATTTGTGCAGGTGTGTAAAAATACATGTACATTTAGAGTAACAATAGCTGTAGTTTATTGATTAAAATTCTTCACATCGAAAACGAGTTATTTAAGTCAATACTTGCAGTTAGGTACAGTTGCAAATTATTAAAATGTTAATACTTGCGGTTAATACTAACAGTTAAGTACATTGATACAATTAATATGTGTTTATAAGTAATTAGGATACAGTTGTCAAGTCTATCAAATTATTAATATAAGTCTTTTTTACTTTTATATTATTTTACAAATCAAAATAATTAAAGTAATATAAAAGTAACAAAGGCTCATTTATTTTGTTATGGTTTCAATAGTAAGAGCTTATTATTAGTAATACATAAATTACTGGTAATTGCAAGTTTTGTTTGAATTTTAAAATTAATACTGAAAGTTTAAAATTACATATTAGTATATTAAATTTTATTTTAGTTAAAAATGATTCCATTGTATTAGTTTCAATAGTAAAATAAGGCTATACTTATTATAATATAGAATAGTTATGATATCGTTATAGTTTATACTAAACATTAAGGATTATATTAAACTATTTTTTTTTTTTTTTTTGGAAAATTTAAGTACTATTTGAATACAGTCATTTTTCAAAATAAGTGACTTGAAATTCTAGATTATCAAAATTAATAACAATTATATTCAAACAAACATCAAGAGGGGAATACAAAATGTTTAATATTGAAAAAGATCGGTCGTTTGCATTATCATCATATGTATATAATAATATATGTATATAAATATATAAATACTCTTGTATATGTGTGTTTTATAATGTTTGCTTAAAAATAGTTGATCATTACTTAAACCAAGTATATATACTAGAAAGACAAGCAACCCACAGAAATGATTAACATATAAAGCCATTTAATTTAGAGCGAGTATTTTATTTAGAAAACAATATAGACACAAATTATAAATTGCGATAAATGGATCATTATTAAAAAATATATGTTATTACGTATACGATAAAGACTGTTATGTATTCTTAAGATTTCTTTTTCTGTTCTACTAGACTGAACGTAAAACAGATCATTTTAATATTAAATTTATTATTGTTTATTGTTTATAATAAAACACTATTATATTAGTAATTTGATTTATTTATAAATTAACACATCGTATGCGGAAAACGACTAAACACGTCTTACCGCACGGTTTTTATAAACTAGCGGTATGGTGTGGAGAACGTAAACACGGGTATTTGGTGAAATAAAAATGATGCATCTTCTATTTTTATAATTTTGCGAGCATATTTGAAAAATCGCCCGCTTTTCGGCGTGGATTGGCGAAAAACGTCCGCAAACAATGTGTTAAGATATGTTAAGTAACGGAATGTTTTTGTTGTGAAAAACAACGAATTCCTTTTGAATATCATAACAGTTTTTACTGTATAATCTTAATTATGTAAAAAAGGATGATTTATTCTCAAATGTGATTTTTTCAATTGATAAATTTTCTGAAATTAATTTTGTTCTTAAAACGGAATATTTTGATTGCTGAAAAATATTTATAGAAATAACAATAGAGATAGTGCATAGAGCAAGTTGTAGTGTTATTAGAGTAGAGTGATTAGTTTAAAATAAGAAACGTAAGATGAAGATATTGCACGGATTGGTACGAGTGACTACCTTAACCCCTTGCTGACTCGATGACTTGCTTCGAATGCTCAAACTCCGAGTACGTTTATTCTATAAATAAATTTTATGTTAATTTAGTAAATTTTCGACCATACAAAGTTGAGTAAAGCTGTCAAGAAATTAAAGCCAATCGATTGCCAATTTTCATGCATTTCGAAGATAATGAAAACATTTAAAATCGTATCAAATAAGTTAACATGGGAATTTTAAATACGTTATACACTGACACTATTTGTGTGTTTATTACGTGTACACATGATAAACATGTACTATATGTGTTTTTTATGTGATTACATTAACACATCAAAAAAAATCTATCATACATTTTTAATCACAACAGAAACGGATCAATATTCAAATACTTGTATGTTTTATGTAGAATGGTGTCATAAAGTAAGTGCAAGGGAAAATACATCATTCGATTGCTTCCGAAAAATAATAATACCTCTCCATCAGGACCTTTCTCTTCTACTTTTCCTTCTTCATCTAAACTTTCATTTTCTAAATGTTCTTCTTCCGTTTGAGGCATCAGCTGAAGTTCTTCTTTAGATTTGAATTCGAGTTTTACAATATAAACCGGGCACAGAAGACCGAGTATGACTTTCAGATTTGTATTTTTTCGCGTGCGAAGTCCGCCCATCCACAGATCGGCTAGAATGATCTGCGAACATGGATGTGCAAGCAGAGCTCTATGATTCGCGGCAACGGCGAGACTCAGACACGTTTGACCGGACCAGTTTTGAAGTTCACAGGTGAGGAGCTGTTGCGCTTGATCATCGTCCTGACGATAACAATAGTCGAGCAATTCGAGAGCTGAAAATCAGATACAGTTACAGAAACGAAACGTCAGTGAACTTGAAAGTCAAATGGATCATATATGGTACCGATCATTTCGAATTCTTTTCCATAATTTCGCAATTCTTCATAGATTTCTGTTTCTAGATCGTCTTCAGCAGCTTCGTGAGCCATTGCCTTATACAATTTACACGCAACTAGAGATTTAGCTAAAGCTTCTTCTCCATGCTGCCACATTAGCAATGCCATTTGTTGTCGTTTTGTTAAAACAGCCCAGATCTGCATGCGAGCAAAAATATTTGAAATAAATATGACACAGATAAACCAACTTACTTGAAATCTATCTACATTTCAGTTTCTTACCACTAGTTCATTGAATGGATAATCAAATAACGCCATGTCTTTTGAAGCAGGAAGTGTTTCTGTTAATAAACTTAAAGCATTACCGTAATATCGGATGAAAGATGCAGAGTTTCGATGAACGTGTGGTGATTTATTCATTACTTTAGCATATATAGGTCTAAATTTTCTTCTCGTATAATATGCTCTGCAAATGATTTTTACAATGTACAAAAGTTACCCAAAAGAGAATCAGTGTCAAAGATTGATTTGAAACAATTACCTATACGCTCCTCCCATCAATTTATTGATAACTAAACCGATGTCATGTAAAGTGTACATATAGCCTCTAGGGATATGAGGTCTTACGTCTCGCAATATATATCCTAAGGTATTGCTCGGCCCTTGTTTCGTATTATATAATTCTTCTAATCTCGGAATAGTCAGAAACTTTTTCATACTGACGCCGTTTTCGAGTAGCAATTTTACAAAATCAATCCTATCGTGCTCGAGAGCTTGCATCATCGCTTCGTTCAAAGCACCGGGAGGCCATTCTTGACCGTAAACGAATATTTCCGAGCGTGCGATATCGACGCGGTTCCACGTTAACGCGAGACTCAGCTGCTCAGAAGGCGACAAGTGTTGAGATTTAAATAACGCAGTGAGAATCGTTTGATCTAGTTCTTGACACGTATCGTCGGACCTTTCAGAAATTCTGAACACTGTGATCTGAAATCGAATTTGTACTATCATTAGGCGATCACTATGTGGATTTTAAGATTTCCTTACAAGTTTTTTTTGTCGCGTACACTGTAGTAATTCGCTATATAAACATTCTGCCTGTTCTAATCCAACTTCAAACGTTCTTTGAATAGTATTTATGAGATAGTCTTTCATTGATTCTAATACAGTTTGCTCTCCATTTTCAGAAGCATATCTAAACGAAATAATATATTAATTAACATGACAGTACATAAGAAAATCACAAATTATGTGAATACACACACACACACATATTTATATATATATATATATATATATATATATATATACAGGCCCACCCCAAGGGGATTGGCCGCCCGAGTGCGAAAATATTTCTACCGCCCCTATTTCCAAATTACACTTTTTGTATGGCAGACTATTGGATGATATTTATTACCTTCATAGGAAAGGATAATCGAAATTAAATGCATTTAATATTGAGACGGACTTAATTCCATCCTGTTTGCATGTAAAACGTTTTTTTTATGAAATATCTATATACTACTATAAATGGTCTCTCAGTCATATGTAGTGAAATGCTATAAAAAATATTACATAAAGGCTGATGTGGCTAGACAAGCTTAAAGAATGTGCTGTTTCACATATCTAAAAATTAAATGTAACCGAGTGTTTTTTTTTGGAATCGGCCGCCCCTAAAGCTCGGCCGCCCTTGTGCATTGCACACATGGAAGGGGCAAGCCTATATATATGTATATATATATATATATATATATATATATATATATATATATATAATTACTTGTGTGTGAAGGCGATGAGATCAGCTGCACGACCAGATCCATCACAAACGACTACTGGTACAGGTGGATTGTCTGTTACATATTCAAGAACAGCTCTTATTGTATTAGTTCCTCCTTCAATTACTAGACATACCACCGGTGTGCTGCTATGAGTACCTTAAAATATAAATAATTAATAAAAAAGAATTTGAAAAGTCAAAAGTCGGTTTAAAAAAACATACTAAACAAATATATTAAAAAATAAAAAAAACTGAACTATTTTTATTTAACATGATTATTTTTAATTTATTTATTTTCCTTTCATTCATGCCTGAGCAGCAATCGATTTTTGGAAATTGACGAAAATGTTGGTTTTATATGGATGTACAGACTGTAACTAAATTGTATTTATTTTTTTTTTAGGAAAACTCGAACGAGGACAACAAACCTACAGTTGTGTTCTATGAAATATAAAAATGGAGCCGATGCTATTATGAAATTTCTCTATGTTTTAATATATTTATGATTAGTACACAGAAAAAGGAAAAGAATTACGAATGGAACTTTAAGGTGCTTAAACTGTTAAAGTTATATATTACGAGGGTAGTCCCATTAGTACCCGGCCTGACCTAGAGATGGCAGTAGTTGTTTGAAAAATATCACTGTATTAGAAAGTACACAATCTATAAAGCATATGTTTCAAGTTTGAGGACGCCACGTTGTTTAGCATTTGTTTGGCAGCCATCAATAGTGAACGTTTTCAGTGAATTTGTGAAAATGGAGAAAATTGGTCATCGTTACGTGATACAATACTTTTATTTGAAAGGCCTCAACCCAACCAATATAAAAGCTGAACTGGATTCTACTCTGGGTGAGTCTGCTCCTTCGTTTACAACAGTGAAATATTGGGTAGCAGAGTTTAAACGAGGCCGTACGTGCTGCCAAGACGAGCATCGCAGTGGTCGATCAAACGAGGTGACGACTCCAGAAATGGTGAAGAAAATCCACAAAGCGATACTGGATGATCGTCGACTGAAAGTGCGCGAGCTAGCAGACATAGTAGGCATTTCAAAAAGTGCGGTACATCGCATATTATCTGAAAATTTGGACATGAGAAAGCTGTGTGCAAGATGGATGCCGCGTTTGCTCACACTCGAGCAAAAACAGTGTCGTGAAGATGTTTCAATTGAGTGTTTAGCGAAGTTTCACAGCAACAAAGCAGAATTTTTGCGCCGTTTCATAACCATGGATGAAACATGGGTCCATCACTTCACACCCGAGACAAAAGAACAATCAAAACAATGGACTGAAAAGGGAGAACCGGCTCCAAAGAAGGCGAAGACCGTTTCATCTGCAGGCAAGGTCATGGCGTCGGTTTTTTGGGATGCGCGTGGGATAATTTTCATTGACTATCTTGAAAAAGGAAAAACTATCAACGGCGAGTATTATGCGAACTTATTGCAACATTTGAGCGAAGAAATCAAGCAAAAACGGCCGCATTTGGCTAAGAAGAAAGTGTTGTTTCATCAAGACAATGCACCAGCTCATAAATCCGTTATTGCAATGGCCAAAATTAATGAATTAAAGTTTGAATTGCTACCTCATGCACCCTATTCGCCAGATTTATCCTCTTCGGATTATTTTCTGTTCCCAAACTTGAAAAAATGGCTCAGTGGTCAAAGATTTCCCAACGATGAAGAAGTGATGTCGGCAGTTAATGGGTATTTTGAGGAGCAAGACAGTTCTTATTATAAAAAGGGTATCGAACTTATTGAACATCGCTGGGAAAAGTGTATAGAGCTGAAAGGAGATTATGTTGAAAAATAAATATATTTTTTTCCAAAATTTTTGTGTTTTCTTTGTTGGGTCGGGTACTTCTGGGACCACCCTCGTATTTGTAAGGTATAACTTTAACAAAAAAATGTAGACTTTGAGTGAGGAAATGGTTTAAATTTATTTGGCACAGGTCTAAATATTTAAATATTTTTTCTTGAAAAAAACATTTTTAAGTATGGAAAACAGTTGTATGAGACATATATTAACTCTAATTGATTAGAAAATGTGAATAAATATAGTCAAAGTATCAGAAAAGATATAATGTTTGAGTGGGGAAATGGTCGAAATTCATTTGGCGCGGATTGGTTGCAACGACTCCGCGGCGAATCTCCTAGCTCGGCCTAAATATTTAAATCGTATTTTTCGAAAGGAATGTTTGTTAATTACATTTCGATATATTTATAGTTGTAATAGAAATAGTAATTTCGATCTCTGAATAATTGTTACGTTGGTTTCGATGTCATTTGAAAAGTAATTCTGAGAAAACCGAACAATATTTTCAAGGATTTCCAATAGTTTTTGAGGAATAGGTATTTCTCTTCATACTTGAAGAATCCAGATTGGTGAAATAATTACAAAAACATAAATTATGACAAATATACTCGATTTATAAAAGAAACAAACTTACAAGGATGTAATTTTTGTATCGAAATGTATTTTTCTAATTTTCTCCGGAGAATAATTTCGGCGCCGTATCGTCCTCCGGTTCCATTATCGACTAATAAAAAGTAAGCGTGCCGATTATTTAATACTGCATATTTAGATCTGGAACGTGAATATTAAATTATGCCCAAATTTTAATAATACAATTGAATATGATTATTAATTAGTCTAGTGATAGAAATTCCAATTTTGAAACGTATTAATTGTTTTTGAATTTGATTTTAAAAATGTTCAATGAAAAAGATGGCGATTTTAATATATAACTAAGCTGAATCGAATTATCCCAATTTATTGGGCTACCCGAATACTTATGAGCGGTAGTGTGTGTCATTTTTGTCATAGAATGAGAATATTCTTGCAGAAGTTATTCTTTGATTAAAGTCTCCTCAGATCAGATCAAATTCAAAATGATGTCAAGGCTATCGAAATTCACACTACTTTTATAATATCTTGTAGTGTTTGGGTGATAATTCATCTGTGTTAATGTCGTCGTCTTTTTTTAAATGATTTGTCGATGTACGTGAATTCTGTTGCTTTATATGATCTTTTCTTACCTTGGCGATGCGATCGAATGATATGGTACATCACGATTATGTCCAATTAATTCATGGTTATTTTCTACTATACCCCATGGTGCTATACCTATACTTATAACACGACCACTTCTCTGTGAACGTTCTAATAATAAGGCATCACCGACTTGTCGAGTTACCCCTAAGAATATACAAGAATTTAGTGAACTTCTACACAAATTATTTTACCACAACAGCAATGAAATGAACCTCTACTGAAATTTACATTACAATAGAACAAAACAACAAAAATCAAGTATTGTACAACATTTACAATAAATTTCACTGAATCGTGACATACCTGTATTCGTCCCTCCTGTGAAAATCCACGCTCCTGTGGTCTTCGCCGCTTTCAACAACCCTTTCCTTAACACTTTTTTTAATTTCGTCTGTAGTTCAAAATTCGCTTTACCACCTTGGACAGTAATCAATAATTTCGGAAGTTCTAAATTCCATTCTCTAGTAAATAGCTGTACAATGAGATCAGGTCTTGTGTCATATGCCAGTCTTACATACTGGAAAAGAAGTTCGATCGACAATGTTCAAATGATAAAAAAGGAATATAATGTACTGTGAAAGTCGTTACATAAAACATTTTTTTTTGTCGAGTCCGCGAGTACAGGTCAGAAAATTTTACATATTTTTATATACATTGTCGAGTCACATTATCATGACCATCTAGCTAGTAGCCAGAATAACCGTCTTGTGTAGCACAAACCGCAGACAGTCTTCGTGGAAGGGATTTAATAAGCTGCTGGAAGGTTTCTACGGGTATCTGTAAACATGCAGTGTACAGTGCCTCCCGGTGATTCTGTACAGTATATAGTGGGATGATTTATTTGTTTTATGTATCGATCAAGGTGGTTCCAGGAGAGTAGCTGGAAGTTTCCGTCATACTCTTTAAGGGGATATTCTAGTCTAGAATTTCGAAAAAATCGATTTTTTTGCATATTTTCAAAGTTTAGACCTTTAAGAATATGTCCTTAAGATGATTTTTCGAAATTCGAATTATTTTCGTAGTTATAGCTATTTTTGTGACGCGCCAACCAATCCGGTCTGGCCGGAACTCCAAACTTTAAACGCGTTTTTCTCGAAACTACTTTTTTCGACACGGTTGACGTGATATCTCAAGTTCTAATGGACCGATTTACTTAAAATTTGGTACAGAGCTTCTCAATATAACAATAATTGACTCCGCCTGGGATTTTTTGAAAATTTTGTTTTTTACTATTTTTAAAAAATTCCGAAAGTTGAAAAAATAGGGCAAAAAAATGACTGTTTTCTCACACTGCCGCCATTTTGCGGATTTTTTTTTAATTTCCCTAGGTAGGGATATTAATACAACCTTCTTTTTCAATAATTTCAAAAAATTTTGTTTCAAATAACCGGAAGGGTTGGAACCACGTCAACCAGAAGACACCTTTTTTTTCGAGTCCCCACTTTGCCAGCCTGTACCTTTTTCAATTTTGAATTTTTTTTTAATAATACTTTTTTATACTCTTAAAATGTCAATAAATAACTGACAAAAATGGATAGTAAAAATATTTGTTGTTTTTTTTATGGTGCCCGAAAAAACACCTAAAATTCGTGCGTCTAGACTAGAATACCCCCTTAAACCATTTACGGATGGTTCAGGCGACGTGGTATCTCGCATTGTCTCGTTGAAAGATTCCATCGCGTTCAGGGTAGGTGTCCAACATACGGGTGTACTTCATCGGTAACCATTTGTATTAAGATGCTCTTCAGAAACACTAACGGATCTAAGTCATGCTTTAGATCATGGATGGCCAATGTTTTAGACGTTGGGGGAGATTTTTTTAGTGAAAGTGTACTTAAGGGTGACTATGTTTTTTTAGAATGTACTTTTTTTCTATAAGACACGAACTGACGAAGACATTTTACTATGACTACTATTGAATTATCTATAAATAATTATTTTACTAGAATTGGTTCTGAATTTTTAAAAAAAATCAAGAAAATATAGAGAAAAAAAGAAAATTATTGTTTTAGAATTGTATTAAAATAAATTAGCAATTTTTGAAGCGTTGTGATTTCATCTTTTTTATTAAATATATTTATTTTTAGTTATAATATAAGAAGTATTTTTATAACTATTTATTTTTGATTGTATTATAATTAAAAATAAATATATTTAATAAATTTGTTGGAAAATTTATAAATAAACAATTGTTGTTTATTTATAAATTTCTATATAATATAACTAAAAATATTTCAGTCGATTTTTCGTTTAACCCGTTCACTACCAGGGCTTCAGGAGAAAAATCGCCACCATAGCCCAGACGTTTTATTATTTAAATATGATACCAAATTGTCATTAATTTTTGTGCGATGTATTTATAACGTTCTAAATGAGTGAAATTAGCAATTCTACAAATCGACACACATATGTTTTGAAATATTTGTTTATACATAGCTCAATTGGTAGTCCTGTAGTTGTTTTACAGATTTCACAGATATACATAGTAGAATTCGCAGGCATACATTAACCGTTTTTTTTTTTTTTTTTTTTTTTTGAAAGTATAATAACTCGATTTTTAGAAAAAAATGAGTTAATGCCAGTTTTAGGTAGACATAGATATACTCTTATATATATATATATATATATATATATATATATATATATATATATATATATTTATATATATATGTAAAGAAAACAGACGGCTACTAATAGTGTCGCCGTTTCCTTAGTAATTTTTCAATTTGTTAATAAATTTAAAATGTCAATAGTTAATAAACTTAAAATGTTGTTTCTTAATTTTTAGAGAAACACAATACAGTTTATAAATTTGGGCTAATTATTTTAACTAACATAATAATATAAATCAGACATTATAAAACAACATTTTTTGAAGACAATTGAAGTGTCACGATGGAAATATGCAATTTCAAAATTATTTTCTAGAAGAGATCACTCAAACAGGAACCCTTAAGAATACAAATGAAAAATTTAACAAAGGCTTTCGCTACCATGCAGAATCAGGATGCTGGTTTAAACAAAAAGAAAATGAAAAGAAGGATAAAAGCCATATCAAAAATGTAAATAATACTGAATTAGAAGTTGAATTAAATAATAAGGATCTAAAAAACTAAAAATTCCACCATTAATCAAAATAAAAGTATTGCTTAACAGAACACTGGAAGTATGTGGTATTTACGACTCTGGTGCAAATGTTTCAGTAATAAATTCAAAATTAGTAAATATACATAACACAACAAATAAGGATAAACAAAACACAACTTTGAAAACGATTAATGGTGTGAAAAAGACAGAAGGAATGATAACAATAATAGCAAAAATTTTTGATATAGAAGAAGAAATTGATATTTTTATAGTAAATAACGAAAATTTTAACAATGATCTCATTATTGGCTTAGATTTAATAGAAAAATTCAAACTAAGACAAAATGAAAGATTACAAGTTACACAGAAAATTCCTGATTTAGCAGGTAAAAAAATTCCTGATTTAGCAGGTAAAAAAATTCCTGATTTAGCAGGTAAAAAAATTCCTGATTCCACAGGTAAAACAATTAAAAATATAGATTCTAATAATAATACTAAATTAGAATTTAAAATAAATTTTAACGAGCATATAAATGAGAAAAATTTTGAAATTTCAATAAATCATTTAAATTTACACGAAAGATCTGAAATAGATAAAATTCTAGATAAATATAGATCAATTTTCGCCAAAGATAAATATGATGTAGGTACATTAAAGGACTACGAAGCACATATTGATTTAATTATTGAAGAATATTGTAGTAAGAGACCATATAGGTGCTCGGCTGAAGATAGAAAATGGAAATAGATTAAATAGAAAGAAACTAGATGAATTGAAAATCGGACCATTTGAAATTATAGAAAAATTGTCAAATTCAATATATAGAATAAACACAGGTCACAAAAAAATCACAATCAAACTTCTATCATATTACAAAACTTCTACCAGTTCCTGAATATGTTACTACAGAAGAAGAGGATTCTATTTAATATTTGTTTTGGCAAACACTATGTGCCGGTTCTTTCCCAAGGGGGGGAGATGTAAAGAAAACAGACGGCTACTAATAGTGTCGCCGTTTCCTTAGTAATTTTTCAATTTGTTAATAAACTTAAAATGTTGTTTCTTAATTTTTAGGTAAGAATCTTGTAAATAATATAAATAATAGAGTAATAATAATAAATAAACTTAATTTTTAGAGAAACACAATACAGTTTATTAATTTGGGTTAATTATTTTAACTAACATAATAATATAAATCAGACATTATATATATATATATATATATATATATAATAACACAGTCAAGGGTATACAATATACTCATAAATTAATCAAAAGAAATTTTCTGTATAATTTTATCGTAAGAATATTATATTACAAAGTGGTATAAGTCCATTTATTCATACATTGAGATATTTAAAAATTATTAATATAAAAAATTTTCAAAATTGTTTTGAAAATTTGTTTGAAAAATTTTCGGAAATTTTTTTTGAAAAATTTATAAATAAACAATAATTGTTTATTCATAAATTTTTATATAATACAACTAAAAATATTCCAAAGTCGATTTTTCGTAATTCAAACGCAAACCTTTAAATATTATATCTCAATGTATAAATAAATGGAGTTATTGCACTATCAAAAATAAACGGCCCAATTTGTTATTAATGAAAGTAGTATAAATACATTTAAAATTAAATGTATATACATAATGCTATAAAAATAAAAACATTATATAGTGTACATTGGCATACGTGCCAATAACCTCCATTTCGCACTGTATACTGAATATTGGCATACATGCCAATTACCTTTCGTGTTGTTTGATCAATTTTTAAATACCACGTGGATTTAATTTACTGTTATATGTATGATTATTTAGTTATTTTTACAAAATAAAATTTAACAAGTTTATAAACATAGTTTTAAAAACATAACCCGAATTTATTAACGTTTGCCAATATTTTTTAATTCATTCAAACATATTCGTATATATATATATATTCTGGACGCCCAGATCTTGTAAAAAAATGTAATTATCGGCAGACCAATAACATCCTGTATCTATTTTATTGTTTTTAACATAATTCATCTGTTTGCGGCACAATTTGGTACAAACAGTTATCATAAACTGATAGTGATCATCCGTCACACATTTGTGATGCTGGGCTGAGGTAAAAAATCGGGTCGTCACATATGTGTGACGCTGGTAGCGAACGAGTTAATTGAAACGCAAACATTTATCTCAATATATGAATAAATGGAGTTATTCCACTTTCAAATTTAACGTTTTTGCGATAAAATTATACAGAAAATTTCATTTGATTAATTTATGAGTATATTATACACCCTTGACTGTGTTATTATAAATATAAAAAGAGGACATCTATGTCTACCTAAAACTGTCATTAACTCATTTTTTCCAAAAATGGAGTTATTCCACTTTCAAATTTAACGGCTCATATATTTATTATACTTATGAATAGTTCAATCAATTGTGTTTGTTTTCGATAAATGTCTTGTATGTTGAGTAAGAATTGTTCAATTTTCTAGAAATTGTTCATTTATGTGTAACGTACACGAAGACTCATCGCATTGATATTCTAATATACTTTTCCATAATGGTAAACATATTCGTTACGAATAATTCCGTGTATCTCTGTATACAACATCGTCACGAGTTCTTTTCACCAGAGCCGGGGGAAAAAAAATCCGCATTCTTGTTACTGCGATTCGAACGCACATCCATCGAACCGTTCGTAAGTAGATCTTAGATCGTGCGGCTGGCACTTGTCGTCCGCCCTGTCTGTTTGCATAATTGAATATCCTTTATTTGCTTCCAGTTCCATATTAGAACGATTCGTTGATGCTGTACTAGAACGAAAATCCTATCATGTTTCCTTGGCAACAATTCAATTAGCTCCCCGGTCTACGTCTTCAAATCGAGTTAGTTTATACGATTTGTACACATTTGTTGTAAGTCATGAATTCGTTTATACGAGTTAGTTACTAATGTCTCGTGTAATTTATAGCAATAGAGTACAGTTCACTCACGAACGTACTCATTCGAGTATGTTTTTTTTTCAGTCGTTGCGAGTTGTTCCTTTCAAGTCAGTAGATGAAAATAAAATAGATACGATTTTTTGAAGTGAAATTTCTTTAGCCGCGTTAGGGTAAAAAATTTACTGACGCGGAAATAGAGACATAGAGACGGAAATAGAGACGGAACTTGAGTACGAATTTTAGTGCCTGATTTGAATTTGCATACATGCTTAGACGATAGAGTGAGAAAAAGTAGTAGATAGAGTGAGAAAAAGCCCATCACGCATGCGCCCTCTTTTAACATGTGATTAGATAACAAGAACTGTTCTAATGCAGGCAGCACGTATGTTTACTATTTGAATGATGTCATTATTATGCTTAGTAATTTTTATATACAATCAGTTGTTGTTAATTGTGTTTAAATAAGAGTGTTATTCAGTGCGATAAAATTGATATTTTTGATAAGTATATTAATTTTTATAACGTCATCATAATATTAACCTCAATAATCATAAAAATAACAGTCAATTAAATCCACGCGGTATTTAAAAATTTAGCAAACAACACGAAATTGAGGGAATTGGCACGTATACCAATATATACAGTAGTATGTAGTATTTTGTAACATTATTTTGATTAATCTATTTATCAAATAAAAGAAATACTATTAAAAACACGTGGTATTAAAAAAAATTATCGAAACCTATAACAGTTTTGAGATTATCTGTTGTTTTATTTGTAATAAATTCTCACAATAATTATGAATTCTTTGTTCTCAGGTGTCATTTTGAAGATTTATTGAATTTTATGTGGTGTTATAAAATTATCAATTATCTATAAATAGTATCTAAATAGATGCTATTTATTGCAGTTATATTAAAGTATTTAATTAGTATTTAATTATTTGTGAGTATTTCCTTTAATTGTTTAATTTTTAAAACATTGATCTAATTGTATATTATATATTATACAATAGTAATATAATAGTAATTAAAAATTAAGATGGTAAAGTCTATTGCGCAAAAATTTTACTTATCAAAAACCAATCGTATCGTTTATACCTACTCAGTCACCACCGGAGGAAGCAGTGGAAATCGAAGAAATTCCAAACGAAAACGAATAAATTTTCATAGTTCATAATTTTATAAAAGTTTTAATTTGAAAATGAATATTAATCTTACTTAACACATTGTATACGGACAACGTCTCGACGTCTTTTGCATACTATTACTACAGCATGAAAGACATCATCGAGACGCGTTGTCCGCATACGATGTGTTAATATGAAATAATTATAAAAAATTCATTTATTTAAAACATTGATCATTTTCTACTTAAATTTTTATCCCGTGTATTTGCCGCTTCTCTTCCTACTACATTTCTTCATTTTGTTACTTGCTTTATTCTGAAGAATTTGTTCATCTACGAGTTTTAGGCATACGCTTGTCCGTGTACCTTTTGATGACTTTATTGAAAAGAAGTTTCACTTCTGGCATGTGTATAAGAATACACATAATTTTTTTTGGATAAAGACTTTCCGATCACACTATAGATACTAGCTACGGATATAACGTCGACTGTAAGCGAACGACACGCTTTATTTCACCCACGCATCGAACAACACTCGAGTAATTAAAACGACATGTCTTAGTAAAATAGACGATTTGAAAAATCGGCGCGTCCGTCGTATTCTTATCGACTTTTTCTAGCAGGGATGTTCAACTTGATTCCATAAAAGCGATCGCAGAACCGCTAGCAGGCAGTCTGTACGAAGTATGGAGTACAAAGGACACAAAAGGATCATTAAAAATGTTCTGCTCTGTTCAGTTTTAAGCCCACGGCGGAATATGTGAAATTGTATGTTCGTTGAAATTCGCTCGAAGTACTTTGTAATCGGCTGAAGTACACATGGAACGATGTTATTATTATGATTATTATTTCGGAGAAATTTATCGAAATAATTCAGCCGTACGGATGAGGATTAAGGATAAAAAAGGAGACGGCCGCAACTGTTAACGATACGAAAATGAGATGAGGGTCGCTCGTGAAGAATTTTATTAAAACAGCTTTAGCAAGAGTTATTAATAAAATGACGAGGTTCGAAAACATTCGAGTACACCTATCTTCCGATTTACACTGAAGATCGGTTCCTCAGAAAACCGTGTAAATCGAAAACAAACTAAAATGTGCATAAATCAGTCATTTATTTCAACGTAAAATAAAAGTAAGATACTTTGAAAAACATTAAAATAACAGTCCATTCATAAAATGGTAAATATATAAAGGTGTAAATATGTAATTCATTTTATGGAAACAAGAAATATAAGATCCTTAAAAAATTTCACCAAAAGTTGAATTACTGTCATCACTTTCCATAAACTATTAATCTTTTCTACGAGACTTGGTAATGAAATCCGTAAATAACAATTGTGTTCGGTTTTTGGTTAAATCTTTATAGACATCCTCATATTGTGTTAACACTAGAACTACCAAGAGCGTCATTTTGACGATTTTCAAATTTCGTGCTTAAAAATTTCGATATGATTTATGTATTGTTCATGGAATTTTATGACGACTTTTAATGAAATATAAGAACAATTAAATATTCCTATTCAATTTCCACTTAGCTACTTTAACTTCCATAATTAGTATGACCTATACCTATTTATACCAAGACACGTCAAATTGACGACATTAGCAATCTCAAAATTTATAATAATTTATATTCAAGTGAATGTAAATACGTATTGATGTCCATCCTTGCATACACATATATCGCTTTCAGACATTTCCTGGAAAAATTTTAGGTACATTTTTCATATGAAAAATAGGTTGCAATCATTATCAGTTGTACTTCTAATGTGATAAAGTTCTTGGTGCAAAGTGTAATCTGTGAAAAGTCCAATCTGGGAAAAAAGTATGAACATATTTTTATTAAAAATTCAAATTTATTTCTTGTAAATCCTAGGCAACAATGAAACGATTTACAGGAAGCAAAAATTATTCGAAGAATTCAAAGAACTCACTGGTATAAATGAAGACAGTTCGGATACTAATTCAAGTAATAATGATTTAGACATATCTTGCGTGGAAAATAAAACTGATTTTTCAGACTCTGAAGAAGCTGAGGATGAAATCGAAGTACGAGATATTGAACAAAGTGAAGAAGATCAATATGAAAGTGAAGATTCAAGGAGTGAAGATGAAATTCCCCAAAATAGCCACAAACGCAGTAAGCGATTGCGAATATGTTCAGATACTGAATCGGATAGCCAAACAGAAACCGAACCAAGACAGCAAAAAGACATTGCTGTCGACGGTACTGAATGGGAAGAATTAGGGAATGGTTGTGTTGGTAGATTGCCATTACATACTATATTCAAGGATACTTCGGGCCCAACTGGTTATGCGAAGCGAAACATTATGCTCGGTAATGTTAGTAGTGTATTTCGGCTTATAATTGATAATAGAATTATGAGCCACATAAAAGCTTGCACTGAGCTACAGGCCAGAAACATTTTACAGAACGACTGGGAAATTACTATGGACGAATTATATGCTTTTATAACCATTTTGTATGCTCGAGGAGATTACGAAGCAAGAAACATGAAGTTATCGTATTTGTGGTCTAAAAAATATTGTGGTCCAAACGTTAAATTTGTGGTCCAAACAGAGCGATTTATACCTGCAATGCATGCAACAAATATGTTTGTGGCAAGTGTTCATCACAGATAACATGTATTTGTAAAATATGTGATTCATAGTTATTCCATACTTATCAAATGTGCTATAATATAAATGCAAATAGAAAGTGTTTTTGTTTGTTTTTTTTTTTTTTTTTTGTATTAATAATTAATGAATTATTATATTAAGTGTTGTTTTTGTTAAATTATATTCTTTTATTTACATAAACCAAGTGAAAAGTTAAAATGAAAGCCATGATCAAAAATACGTCAATTTGACGAGTGCGGTAAAACTAGGTATATATTTAACATCGGTAGTTCTAGTGTTAAGCATGTATTAATATCTCGCTGAAATCGGAGAGCTCGATCAACATTCGGGTCATTTCGTAGAAAATGATTACCTAATTAAATATGTGCACTAGTATTACCAAGTGAATAGAATTAAAAAATGACTGCATAAGATGTTCATTTTTATCAGTTTTTTTCAAAATCCGTTATTTTAAAAACCGAGTAAAAACGAAATTGTGTACAAAGTACCGTGTAAATCGAGGGATAAGTGTACAATTATTGATTGAAAACATTATTTTTTCACAGGATATTTCGGCAGGTGAACAGATCGAAACCATAAACAAACTTGTCAAGTTGTTGTATACAAAATGGCGGATTTCGGGATGCAGTGTAATTCGTTGTGATTTTCATAATAAGTAACCGGCAGGAGGAGCAGGTTATGTTTGATATTACAGTATGAATATCAGTGCACTGTATAATGAAATCACTACTGTTCTAAGTTTCAACGTCAATGAGAAGTGTTGTATTGCATTCGATGGTGTTTATTTTGTCAAATAAAAAATATTTTTTAAAAAAGGTACAGATGTTTGAAGTGTCATTATAACCTTCATACACTTTTCAGAAAAAAACAACATATGAAGTCCTCATGGGTGATACATATATCACTTATATGATTTGTCGAAGGTGAGTTATTGAAATACTAGATATTTTTTAGTTATTTAATGCTATTACATTTATACACTTTTATATACAATCTTTAAAATATGCTCATCAAATATATATTTTTTTACATACTGAATATGTTTTAAGATCTTTTCTAATACAAATTTTTCTTTTTTTTACATTAGATTTTCCTGTTGAAGTGGATGATTGTAAAGAGACTTGTAAAGAGACTCAAGTACATTAGCATCTTGCTGAAGGCTGTTGATAAGACGAAGTGATGTACTACCACGTGGTTTCTTCGATCATCGCAGTATTTCTTCATGCATTAACTGAGATCCAAGATCTTCCAGAAACAAATGTCTTCAAAATAGTAAGTCGATTCTATTTCTAACCATAGAACATAAGCGTTGATCCCATATATGTCAATTATATTGAAAAATAAACATAATGACCAACGGCTGGTTTTCCTTCTAACTATGTAAGAACGGACCAGGTGATCCAGAGTATCAACACCTGATTTTTGGTCGTTTTTTTTTCACCAGCAGAATTTATATTGTATTGATGAACAGCACTCATTACTCTACCAACAATCTCCAATTTTTGGAGAACATATTCCACAAAAGTTATCTTACTATGAAATAAAAATTACTCGAATATACTGATCACTGGCGAATGTTTTTTTTGTGGAAAATGGTAAAATGTGTTATTGGATCTTATCATATCGACGATTTTATTTTTCAATAATTCTATATCAAGATCGTAAGTAGTAAAAAATTATCGCATGTGATATTACAGTCTTTCAGGTCTTTTACTAAATCATATACTACTCTCTGTCCCTGATGTCATTCTGGTGTATGGTCTTATTTAATTTCCATATAAACTTGTATGTTCTGGACAAAATTTGTCTTGCTATCACATAGATCCCAAATTTTTATTCCAGACTTTACAAGTTTCGTAGGCGTATTCTTCCTAAATAAGGTATACGAGCGAGGAAGGTTATTTACCTACTTATTCCATAAATCACAGACATTCGGCCATTTTGTCATGAGCTCGTCGTTCTTGTCGATCTCTTTTTTCATCAAAATGAATAACTTTAGTGAGTTTTTTGAAATACTTCTTGGACATAGGAGCTTGAAATATTGATCGACCTTTACAACAATTCCATAAGTTATTAATAGATTTTTCATGAGACTCGACACCAGCTGAAATGAATATTCCAATATATGCTTGAATTATAATATAATCCACGTCTTTCCAATTTCATCAAATACTCATCGACTCTATATCTGTATTGTCAATAGCGATTTTTTGTACAGAAATGGGCCTTTTCACACTAGTCAACATGCATACAGTATTTACGATTTATTACCACTCGTCACACGCTCTTTCCCGAAAACTAATTTTTTTAGGTGGGGAAGTTTGGTGGTAAGAGAGTGTGAGACGAGTGGTAATGGGCGTGAATACTGTATGCATGTGTTGACTAGTGTGGAAAGGCGCATTGGGTAAAGCATAACTGAAAAGTATCTTTGATACTTTCGATTCTAGAGGTAGCGTAACGTGTTATTCCAATTTTATCCTTTATTATATTTTCAGTTCGTGTTTTTTCTTGTTGATTTCTCAATACATTTGTCCATGTAACTTTATTATCTTTTGATCTATAAATAGTCTCTAAAGGTATTTTTGGAATGGGTGTAAACATTCTATTTATATATAAACATACGAGACTATATGACAGGTGAAATTTTACCCGAAGACCGTTAGTGTAAGTTTTCTCTATATTAAAATATAAACAATTTTATATATTTAATATTTGCCCTTAATAGCTGTGATTATAATTTCAAATAAATAGGAAAGAACACAAAGTTTCAAAATTGTATCTTTAGCTTATAGTGAGTCAAAGTGAAACTCATACAGAGTTATGCTTCCAGTAATTTTACACATATATTTTAATATAATAACAATTTTCTTTATTTCTCTTGATTAAGTTCTTTATTAAGGTTATTTTTATTATATTTGAAAATTCCAATCGTAAATTAATACTTCTACTCCAGAAAAAGTAACCATTTCTGAAAAATGAACAAAAAATACATCAAAATGAAACTCATACAACTAATTACTATCGCTTGAAAACTGTTGTGTTAAGAAAGTATACTCTTTAAATATGTTTTTGGTCACTTTGGTTACAAAAAAACCTGTTGTTAATTCGTTTATAGTCATTTTGTAAAAAATATAAATTGGATTTTCACTTTGAGTAGACAAGGGAACAATCATCGACGAACTAGCGAAATCTAATGATTTTTTATTACAAAAATGGAAAAACTCTACGGGAAATTGGGAAAATAGTTAATAGAAGCCACGCTACAGTGCAATCTGTAATAAAAAAAATTAAAAACGGTCAAAGTGTTGACAATAAAGTCAAAAAGAGTCTCCGCAAGATTTTTAATGACCATGACGAGGGTTGGATTCTACGAAAAATTAAAGAAAATTCGAAAATTAGCGCGCTATAATTGACTTTAAAAGTTGAAAAGTATCTAAATAAAAAAACAAGCCCCCAAACAATTCGCAATATACCAAATAAAAATGGGTTACATGCTCATTTTGCCAAGAAGAAACCTTTCATAAATCTAGCTAATCACAACAAAAGGTTAATCTTTGTTCAGGAACATGTTAATAAGAGTTTTAATTATTGGAAAGATGTTTTATTTACGGACGAAAGCAAATGTAATTTATTTGAATCCAATGGGAGAATTAATGTATGACAGAAACCAAATAGAGACATGTCTTTAAAACATTTACGTCTTACAGTCAAACATGGGTACGGTTATGTTATGGTATGGGGGTGTATGTCTACGAGAGGGGTTGGAAATTAAATTTTATAGATGGCATTATGAATCAAAATGTTTATATTGATCTATCAAGAAAAATATTGAAAGCCAGTGCTCAAAAACTTGGGATTTTACAAACATTTAATTTTTATCAGGACAACGACCCCAAGCACAAAGCTTATAAAACACGTAGTTGGTTGTTATATAACTACCTCAAAATACTGGAAACACCACCATAATCACCTGATATAAATGTGATTGAAAATCTATGGAATCACTTAGAAGTTGACATTAGAACACACACTATTAGTAATAAAAATGATTTAAAAAAGGGGTGTTAAAAGAATGGAAAAGATTGATCTAGCTTATTGTAAAAAAATAGTTAAATCCATCCTGAATCGTTTAAAGGCTATAAAAATTAATAAAGGCTACTCTACTAAGTACTAAAATAATTCAATTCATTGTAAATTTTAATTTAATAAATAATTTGTTAGTTGTATGAATTTCATTTTGATGTGTTTTTGAATGATTTTTCAGAATTCGTATTTTTTTTGGTCTTTAAGTATTATTTTATGATTTATTTATTTTTATGTGATAAAAATATCGTTAATATACAATGTAAGTCAAATATAAAATGGATTTTTTTTATTTAAAAATTTATATACAAAAATTTATTGAACATAATACTGTACGAGTTTCACTTTGACTAACTGTAGTTGTAGCCTGTTAAAAATGAAATTGGATTGTATGAGGGTTAAAACATCTGTCATTTCATATACAAAAGTCTAATGACGTTTAAATCGAACAGCCGGACGTACGTGTTTCATCCAAAAAGATAATACATTCATTCGATAAATGCAATTTACCGACATCGAATGAAATAAAGGGAAAATATAACAAAGATCGAGTTTCGTTCCGAGACGTCAATGAGTTCAATAACGCCCGCAGCTTAACAAATCGGTCGATATTTATGTATAGGCTCATTCGATGGGTCTATTTAAGTACGAAAATTCAACGAAAGATTCGCGCGTTTCGCAGACAAGCTAATATCGTATGCAAAACTTTGAGCGATTGAAATTTTCTTCGATTCCGCATCTCTCGGTTCGAGCATTTTTATATTTTACTTAGCATGTATTATTTTATATACGTGGTAGATGTTTATTGACTTTTTATTACATTAGAGATTTATGGGGAAAAAAACGATTCGAATAGTAGTCGAGTCGTAAATAATGTTTTGTACAGACAGTAAATAGTTGTTCTTTGTCCGGAATTCTTAGATATTTACTCTAGACAGTTAGTTTTTATTCTATCACTTAGATAGATATGTACTGAATAAGTGGAATTTGTACAGGAAAAATATCAATAAAAGCTTCCTGTGAAACTGTTGTCTAGTTCTGCAATACTAAGGGTAATTATGAAAAGAATTGCCCAAAGTCACGTTTTTTTTAATCTCCTGACTGAACATGACCCTTAAATTGTTTGACGATTAATTCAGGATATGTCTTTATGCCTCACATTGATGGAATATCACATTTTTCAAATTGAACTAATTTTATAAAAATAAC
The DNA here is from genome assembly GCA_029203775.1 of Neoneuromus ignobilis. NCBI lineage: Eukaryota > Metazoa > Arthropoda > Insecta > Megaloptera > Corydalidae > Neoneuromus > Neoneuromus ignobilis. Next base: position 3,616,063 of record CP092096.1, on the reverse strand, counting down.
AATGCTCTTGAGTTTGTTATCATTTTCTTTTTAATCCAGAACTTTATTAAGTTTTTACGAGGAGTATTAAAGGTCATCCAAATGTGACGCCTAGATTTGTGTTTCATTAAAGGAAATATGTGTATAGTTTTTTTGTTTCCTTTAACCCTTTAACTGTTTATGTCGAGTATACTCGTCAGAGCGAAACGAAAATTTTTCGCATAATGTCGAGTATACTCGTCGTGAAGATAAAAAAAATCGCATTCGTATTATTATTAAACGAATCAACTTTAATTTTTTTTCCCTGAAAAAGGGCAAATAAAGATCTTTTAAAAAATGTACATTTTAGAATATTCGTTAGTCTGGCAACCTTATTTATTTTAATACACAATAGCTTGTATTAAGCTGAAATAACAAATTCTGGGGAAGTACCGTTACAAAACTTTAAATCTTAATTTAAATCTTAATTTAAATTAATTTATTTTAAATCTTAATTTAAATCTTTAGTTTTGTAACTTAGATTTCTTGAAATTCAGTTGGTCTTTTATTGCTTCTGTTTTCATTCCTATAATGCCTTAATTTTATCTTTATGTGTATTTTTTTTATCAATGAAATAAATTTTGTTTGTTAACAACGAATAAAAATATATATTTTCTAAAAAACCAACACGCAACTTTTGATTTTTAATCATAATTGCCTACTTTTATAGGCAGAAACATTTTACTCTGTTTATGTCGAGTATACTCGTCTTCGCTGGAAAATAATTAAGCAGGCAGAAAAAGTTTTTCGAAACAAAATTAAACAGTTAAAGGGTTAAATAAAACACAAATCTAGGTGTCACATTTGTATGGTCCTATATTTTCATAAGTCAATGGAGAATAGGGTTTAGATTAAAAATAATTATTATTATTTTTTTATCAGTAATTTATAGTCGTTAGGAAAATATATTATGCAATTATAAATATTTTTGATTTTATTTGATAAACATTAAACAGATGTTATATGCTATTAATTTTATTTTGAAAGTGAAATATTTTCGCTATATCAGTGCAGTTTATCAAATCGCATGGACTGATGAAAATGTTAAATGTTTCACTATTGATTAACGATTAAAAAGATACTTAATGAATGATTGAAGTCGAGAGTGGATAAAAATCGATTTACTTTCAAGTGAAACTGAATTTCATAAATGTCCCCTTATGAAGTCACCTATGTTTAAAAATAAACACGTGTATATATATATATATATATATATATATATATATATATATATGTAATGATAGTATGAACATTACGGAGAGCTTTCATCAAGCTACATCTATCGTAAACGTTATCTATGTGTACGTTAGTGCTTTATCGACTGCGCCACCGTATGACCTGTTCGTGCCAAAACCGTAATCATAAAATATGATCATAAGTCCGACCACGTTTCATTCAAGTTTGCCATTCGGCCACATCCGATATTTGTACCCTAATTGAGAAGGTATTTTTATAGATTGTCAATTTTCGCAGCTAATACATTTTCATTCGGAATAATCTCAAAATTTGGAATTTATGAATTATGAATGAATATAAATAAATACATACATACATATATATATATATATATATATATATATATATATATATATATATATATATATATATATATATATATATATATGAATGTCAAGATAACAATATATAGTTGATAGGTCAGATGGATTACTACGATTATTTGAACATGATCAATACACAAATGGAAGAATCGACAGAAAAGTTTTAAGTAAAGCAAAAAAGATATCCGAGTTTATTTTCAAATCAACAAATCTATTTTTGTAAAAAAAATAGAAATTAAGAAATGGTGACATATATAATGCCATAATTGCTCTTATCCTATCATATTTGACAGTTTTGAGAGCTGACTATTCCAAGGTAAACATTTGAGCAAAATTGTAGCAGTGCAATAAATGAAAGTATTAGAAAAGGTAATTAAATATGCATAGAATGGCATAAAACAGAATGTTTACTGAATGGAATTGAAAAATTTGTTGTTTTTCGTTGTGAAAAAATTCTATGCTTTTTAGCAGCTAATCTTATCTATTCTTAACTTAATAATTAATAACTATCTCAAATTAATATTTCAATTAAAATACAAATTACAAGTGTTAAAAATATATTTTTAACACTAGATTTACAGCTGTTGGTTATATACCTATTTTTATTAAAATGAGTCAATTTGACTCATACATCAAAATTGAAGTTTTTTGAAAAAAATTTTTTTTTAATTTAATTCAAATGATTCATTTATTATGAAAAAACTTTATTGAAAACATTTTTTACATATAAAATCTGTTTTTCAAATACATTTTCCGCAGAAATTTTTATTGCATTTAGCACACAGGTTCTTACATCTATTTCTATTGCATGATGCTTGAACTTGACAACTCTTCCGTACTTCAGTATTTTGCGTTTTCGACAATGGAATGGAAGTGTTATTGATTTCATCTCTATAGTCACTTCTTAGTTCTTCAGCCAATTGGAAAATAAAGTCCTTTTTTAAAATATTTACTTAAGTGGTTTCTTTATATAAGATCCAAGCATTGATAGCTGGCTAAATCTAAGATATTGTAGAAATTTAAAGAGGCCATCTGCGAGAGACTGCTTTAACACTATATTTTTGAGCCATTGGGTCAAGTTTATCCACATATACTTGATACTATTATAAAATGTTACTGCTTCCGGTACACGTTTTTTATTTTTTTCAATTTTTACATTTTTATGGATTGAGCTTAGTAGTAGATCATTTTTATTGGGCTTGCTTTTATAAATAGTCAGAGAATAATTCTCCGATTTATAAAGTTTTATACAATACCGTGTCATTTTATCTTTCTTAGCTTTGGCAATTTTAGGTAATTCTTTTCGGTTTGTACGTATAGTGCCAACCAAGGTAGTTTTTTTTTGCAAGTGAAAGGCTTGTAAAAAAAGTCTGTGGTGATACTTCGTCCACAACCTAAATATGGCTCTGCAAATTTAGACACAACAAATTCGCTCAAGGGAATATTCGATCCTCGGGTTTCATCCTTGCCCAAGTATGGAAAACCATTTATAAGATACTTACTTCTAACATCGGATGCTAGTCAAAAGTTAGTGCCAACTTTGTCTGCTTTATTTGGCATGTAATGAGTAAATCGGCACCTAGCTTTAGTTGGGAACAATTGTTCATCGACTGTTATGTTTACGTCAGGTTTATAACAAGTCTGGCTATTCTCAATAAATTTGTTCCATATTTTTGAAATCAAAGCAAATTTGTCTGTTTTCAATCCTTCACTGTGTTCATTTTGAATTGATTGAACACGAAAGCTTACGTATTTTAGGATTGCTATACGAAATTTCTCTATGCAAGACATAAATTTCATGTGTAACTATAAAATCATTTAATGAGTCAATTTGACTCATAACAGTAAAAATAGGTATACCACATTCGAAAATATGAAATTACGGGGTGGGCGGAGGGAATGAATTAATATTTGTATATATTTCATTACGTAATTAAAAACCAACATATGTTTTTAAAAAATAATATTTAAGTTTTCTATATATACAATAATAAAATCTTAAATGAGCCAAATTGGCTCGTTCCGTAAATCTAGTGTTAACTAAATTTCTCATTGCACACCTATTATTTTGCACACTACTGTATATATTTATTGGGTGTATTTCGTATACTGAGAAATAAAATACACCTTTACTTTCTTTTAAATTAATTCTGGTTGCTTTTACTCATCAGTTTAAATTTCTTATAAATGTGAAATGTTTCTCTTCGATATAAAGAGAGAAAGAAAATAATTGTTGATTCGTTATTTACTTTAATATTTCTTAAAATTAATTTCAACGAATTAATACTTTTTCCAAGTTGTTCTTTTAGTCAGTGATGATTTTTTCAATTTATTGAATTATATTTGTCGATGATTTTCATGTTGCTAAACAGAAAATACAGACAAGAATAAAAAAATTTGATCAAATATTTCCAATTAACGAAATAAACCGTATTTATTTGCGAAAATCTCGTACAGATACATTTTCCATTAGCAACGTACAATGAAATTATTTTCGAGATCGTTTGCTAGCCACAAAGTATTTCTTTAACGATCGCCAGTATAATAGCGTACGCACGTCCACAGAGCCCCGTCCATTGAATAAAATCTGTTGTAATTCCATCGCCGAGCATCGACTTCCGTCGACCCGTGCACAGTTCGTCTCGACTCTCACGATCATCCGCAATCTGAGTACACTCGCGTTCGTCGCCTCCGCAAACGACAATAAAAATAAAATCCTCCGCAGACTTCTTCCCTGCCCACGCGGCGGCATTTTCGTCGTCGTATATTGAAGCGGTACGTGCGACCTATACGGACTTACCCATCGTTCGACAACCCCACGTCGTCGTCTATTCATCCGTCGCTCGTATCGCAGCAAATCAAAATCGATTCGGTGGCTGCTACAGTTATTCGCATGCTAAATTTATGTGCTTTTGTTATCATGATTTATGAAAGATAAACTGACACTTGAAAATGATCGCGTGCTCTTTCGTGCGACTGAAATGTTTTGTGGAGTTCATAATCGAACGTGAATAGGACATAACGTGCCTCTGATCTTAAATAATCGAAAAGGAGTTCTATTTTGTACAGAAAAGATCACTAAACAGGGTGTATCGCAGGCGCATTAGGTAGCTACAAAAAAAAATCTGTACGGTTTTTTAAAATGTTTACATTTTCGATGGCAATCTTCACCTTGAGTTCGTCTTGATTTATAAATCGATTAGAAAATTAGTTTGTATACGTATTTTTGCTTTTAAAAAAGACAGGGTTTTCCAATAAGTGCTACAGAAGTTCAAGTGGAAATAAAATAAAAAGTATTTAATTAATTAGTTATTTTTTTTATTTTTAAGCATACGTTCGTTTCGTCCAATTTCCAGTCTTTCTTTCACATAATTATGGCCCAATTTCATGAATTACACATTCAATGTCTATTTTTTAATGCTTCTATCGTTTGTAGTTTATCGTCATAAACAAATAATTTCACATAATCACACAGAAAATAATACAATGGAGTTAGATCTTGGTGGTCAATTGATGGGTCCTTTCCTTGAAATAATGGATTCATAAAATGTTTGTTTCATTAAGTCAAATGAAGTTTTTACAATTTCCAAGCGTTGTTGAAATATTAAATGTTTCATGATAATTTGCCAAACTATTAGGGGGACCGTTTTTTATAAAAAAAAATATATAAAAATTATTCTAACTGTCAAATACAAACACATTTCATGATGTATTAGGGAGACCGGAAAGTAATGTCGTTTCTGCGCATGTCGATATTCGTTAGTCATTTATCAGCTCATTGTGTACTTCAAAGTCATGCCAAAAACATTTTAAGGTTAGAGTGACTTGTTTACTCGTAAATAATAAAATTTTAATTTTTTTTGCAATTTATGGTGAAATGGCCAGCCAAATACCAGAAGAGTTACATATCCGGCATTGTATGCTTTTTGAGTTCCACAAGGGTAGTAACGCAACGGTTGCTACCAAAAACATTTGCGATGTTTATCCAAACGCATTAGAAGTTCGTAAATGCCAAAGGTGGTTTTCTAGTTCAAATTCGGTAATTTCGATCTTTCCGACTCGTACCGATCAGGAAGACCAACAACTTTAGATAATGACATGTTAAGGGCGGAAGTGGAAGCAAATCCGTGTCAGACAATCGAGGAACTGTCAAACACTTTTAACCAACCTCGGTCGACCATCCAAGAACATTTGCAGCAGATTGGTAAAGTAAGCAGAGCAGGTGTTTGGATCCTGCATAATCTGTCCGAAGAAAACAAAGCTAACCGATCCACCACATGCAACTTATTGGTTTAGCGGTACAATACAGAAGCGTTTTTTGATCGCTCGATCACTGGAGATGAAAAATGGGTCCTCTATGATAATCCAAAACGCGAAAGGCAGTGGCTCTCTTCGAATGAATCGCCACGAAGTACAGCTACGCCAGGTTTACATCCCAAAAAGGCGCTTTTGTGAGTGTGGTGGAGTATTCGCGGGGTCGTTCATTTTGAAGTGCTGAAACCTGGACAAATTGTGAATGAAAACCTTTACTGTGAACAATTGGATCGAGTAAATCAATCTTTAATTGAAAAGTGCCCAGCGATTGTCAACAAAAACGATGTTATTCTGCAACGCGATAATGCAAGACCGTACTATGCAACACGAACTCTGGAAAACAATAATGAATTGGGATGGGAGGTATTGCCTCACCCACCATACTCGCTCGATATTGCGCCATCGGATTTCCATTTATTCCGATCGCTACAACATTTTCTAAGTGGCAAAAAATTTGAAAATTCGGATGATGTCCAAAATACCATCTCCAGATATTTTGCTCAAAAATCAATTGATTTTTATCGATCCGGCATTGAAAATTTGTACACTAGATGGCAAAAGGTTGTTGATAACGAAGGTGATTACATTATTGATTAAAAATAAAAACTTGGTAAAAATTTATCTGTTTGAATTTAATGTAGAAAAACGACATTACTTTCCGGTCCCCTAATAGTTATTTTGTTTATTTTTAAGCATACGTTCGTTTAGTCCCATTTCTAGTCTTTCTTTCACATAATTATGGCCCAATTTCATGAATTACACATTCAATGTCTATTTTTTAATGCTTCTGTTGTTTGTGGTTTATCGCCATAAACAAATAATTTCACATAATCACACAGAAAATAATACAATGGAGTTAGATCTTGGTGACCAATTGATGGGTCCATTTCGTGAAATAATGGATTCATAAAATGTTTGTTTCATTAAGTCAATTGAAGTTTTTATAATTTCCAAGCGTTGTTGAAATATTAAACGTTTCATGATAATCTGCCAGACTATATTGAGTTCAAATGACAAAATGAGCTTGGAAAAAATTAAACATGGCTACCACCAGCTGTCAAAATTCTGATATTCTTATTAGAAACACCTATATAAATATCTCATAATTAAAAATTAATTCGATTATTTTTCACGTCTTTGGTCGATGCAACAAGTCTTAATTGAGATTTTATATCTCCACGAATTTTCCAAAATTATAAAGAAATGTATTTATTGCTCAATTAATACTCTGTCGAAAAGACCGAAATATGATAGACTACATGTAATAAAAACACCAGTAATTGTTAAAGCAATTGCGGAGAGAATTTCCAGAATTCTGGATGATGGAAATTTTGTCTGGAATAATGTCCCGTATCATCAAAGAAGATTTCAGGTTTGGAGTTTTTATGCCACATAAGAGCTACGAAAACAATAAGGTTGCTGGAGTGGTACTCGACAGATGAAAAAATTTTTATCGTGGAAGAAAAATTCAACACAGCTATGTGTTGAATTTCTGTTCAGTGACTCGACTATTATATTTATTTAATAAATGTATCAATTGTTGTAAATGCGTCCAATGATTAATTGAAAAAGTAGCGTCTGGATTAAAAAAAACATGTTTTTCCAATTTCGGAACGAGTTCATAAAGACACAGAAAAAAATTCATAACGACCGTTCTGTATTTTATAAAAATTTACCGAGCTGTTTTTCAATAAAAATTTAATTAAGCTTCGAATATATACGACACGACTAACGATGTGGTGGACGAGTGCAGCGGCTGTTGAGAGGGTGAGTGAGTGAGAGAGTGTCGATTAAATTTCGTTACGATGAAGAGTCTATAAAAAATCTGACTTGGGCGTATTATTCGCCTGTATTATTTAATTTCTGTTTGTATATTAAAAATTAATGTCTACGTTTTTTTACGGCTATCGTCGAACAGGATAGAAAATTTAAGCGTTCCTCAACAAAAGAAATTTATGGACAGTATTTAAGATGTTGAGAAGACTGAAAAGTTTCAAATCGCAAAATAAAAAAACGATTTCTTCTAACGGATTACCATTTCAGTTCTTAATATTAGTAGAATAAAGGAAGATGGATGATATAATATTATCTGTGAGTAAATGAGACAGAATATTAAAATTAAAATGTAATTACTACATTTTATATATATATATATATATATATATATATATATATATGTATGAGTATATAGTGGTGAACAAAACTGAATGCATGATACAAACATTTTCCTTAGTATTAAAATATTTTATTATTAAGAACGAAATTAAATATTCTTATTACTAATATATTAAGTAACTTCTTTATAAAAAAAATAAAATAAATCATTCTTAAAAAACTATATTTAACGCAAAAAACATTCTAATCTTTATATATCCACTTTTAAACTTTTCAATTTTGGTTATTTTAATACATTACGGTCCACAGTATTTCGCGCTAGATTTCATCTAGAGCAGTGTTTCCCAACGTGGGGCCCACGCCCCACAGGGGGGCAATTTGATAGTTAAGGGGGGCAATTTAAAAATGGACTCGACACGACTTTAACCCTTTCGCTTTGGGTTATTTGAATGCAATGATAGATATCGGTGACAAATTTAACAAAAAAGGCAAATTCTTAAAAAAATGCTGTAAATAATTATTAGGTATAAAGATGTAAAAGCTATGCCACTCAGTAACAATACTGTTAGCAGAAGAATAGACGAAATGAGTGAAGATATTGAGAAACAACTTGTTGAAAAGTTGAAAACAAGAAATTTCTCAGTACAAATGGATGAATCAACTTTGAGAGACAGTGAGGCAGTATTGATAACCTATGTAAGATATATTGATGAAGGGCATTTTGCTGAAGAAATGTTGTTCTGTAAAAGATTAGAAAGAACCACTACCTCCAAAGATATATATAATAAGTTAAAAAACTACTTAGATGTCAATGATATACCAATGAAAAATATAACATCTTGTGCTGCAGATGGCGCCCCTAATATGATGGGCAAGAAAAATGGCTGTTTAAAATTGATGAAAGATGCGAATCCAGAAATGATTATTGTACATTGTGTTATTCATAAGGAAAACTTGGTAGCTAAAAATATCTCGCCTGTTCTAAATGAAGTACTACATGCAGTAATAAAGTGTGTTAATGATATTAAAGCTAGTGCCAAATGTGAGCGTCTTTTCAAGTTATTTTGTGAAGAACAAAATGAAGACCATGTGAGATTTTTACTTCATACTGAAGTAAGATGGCTATCCAAAGGAAACTGCTTGAAGAGATTTATGCAGCTGTTTGATACTCTTAGTGATTTTTTTAAGCGACAAACCTGAAATGAAGTATCTGTTAACAATCGATGGTAAAGCATTTGTAAGTTATTTAGCCGATATGTTTGAAAAACTAAATATATTAAATAAGCAACTTCAAGGACCAAATAAAACACTTGTCGATGCAAAAGCAAAGATATTTGGTTTCATTACCAATATAGAGTTATATCAGAAACATATTAACAACAAAAACTTTGAACAGTTTCATTGGCTCCAAAAATGTGAAGTAACTGATACCGCTGTACTTGTTATTGTCAATCATTTGAATATTCTATCCGCTGATTTAAAAGAAAGATTTTCTGATTTAAAACAAATTGATTTCCCAACATGGATGATGCAGCCAATATTAGTGGATTTGTCTGATATATCAAATATGCAGTATCAAGAACAACTCGCAGAATTGCAAAATGATGAATCAGTAAAAACTTTATTTAATATAAAAGGAGCGATGGCATGGCTTTGTGAAGAAACTGAAATTAAATACCCAAATGCAACCAAATGTGCAAGAAAACTTTTACTACCGTTTCCATCTTCATATTTAGCTGAATGTGGATTTAGTGCTGTAAATGATTTAGTGATAAAAAAAAGAAATCGACTTGATATAACACAACGTGGAGACTTGAGATTAAAGCTAAGTAAATTGGAACCTAATATAAAATCTCTGTGCAGCAAGCATCAAGCGCAAGGATCGCACTAAATGAATATAGAAAAATCAATATTAAAATTATTTTGAATTTCAGTTTTTCGTTATATGTTTTGAAATTTTACTTACGATGTTTTGATAACAATTTCATAGTGATTTATTCCTAAAACTTATCATTTATATTTCTTAAGGGAACAAAACAATTTTTAAAGGTTAAAAATTATGTATGGGGGGCATAAAAATTTTAGAAATGTTAAGGTGGGGCATGGCCTAAAAAAGGTTGGGAAACACTGATCTAGAGTCTGGCGAATTTCGCAAAAAATGCACAAAAATAACTTCTTCATATTTAGTTATTTTAAACACCGTTGTATTGTGGACCATGAATTTTTAAGTTTTGTGTTTAATTCCTGGATCGTTTGTTTGGGATCAGCTTCAATTTCAGCCAACAACATATCCTTTTCAAACCCAACAGATCTTTCAGGTTTTATACCATCGAAAAGACTGAAATCGCCTTTCTTAAATTTTGTAAACCAACCCTGGCATGTTCTGCTATCTAAGACACCAGGACAAATAGCATTAATGGCATTGATATGCTTTCGAAACTCATAAAGCATCAAATGTCTAATATGGAACTTATCCACACTTTGCTCTTCCATTCTTATAAGGTTTAACTATTTTTTTCAAAATTTAACAATCAGCACACTAATTTAACTAGAATATAGGTTATGTTATATTAACACATTACGGCCCGCAGTATTTCGCACTAGACTTCATCAACTTCAATTTCTTCAACTTCGATTTTTTTCAAATTCAAAAATTTTCTACTAAAAATGTATTTTTTTTTAAAATTGTGCGCCATTTTTGTTTATCAATATATTTTAATAATCCTAATCCACATAATAGCGCCGAGTTTTCTGAATGAAATGCATTTTGATTTTTTTAATTTCGTAGCACCAGAAGTGGAGTTATCTTGACAATCGTATGATAAGGAATTTTCGTCAGAGTTCGGCGAATTTCGCAAAAAATACACAAAAATAACTTTTTCATAAAATCGATGTAATTCTTAAACCAATGAACATTTTGAAATGAAATTTCATATCTGTCTATAAAAGGGTTCGATGCATAGACATATGTGAATATAATAACGGTTTTCAATCTGTAATGAGTGTATCAGCGTGATAAAGTACAAAAAAGAGATGCTTTATAATAAACTTAGTTTATTATAAAAAAAACACTTTTTAACGTAAAAATATCTAGATGGGATAAAAATATGATAAATTACGTAAAGCACATATTTTATATACAGAAGTTATTAAAAAAATAAGAGAACCAATTTCGATTTTATTCCAAAAAAACAAAAAAGTTATTTCATTAAATTAGAAAGTGGCTTAAGTCCATTTATAGCCATCAAAAACGTGTATTTTTCTAAACAATGTTTATCATACTAATTGGGTTAGTAAATTATACACCCTTAGAAAAATAAAAAAACATTATACAGGAATACCTCGCATAGTCCGGTTAATCGGTTCCTGTGATTAGCCGGACTAATCGAAACATTAACTAAATACAAAAAATGTTAATTGGTTCCAAACAATTTTTTTCCTGTTTTTCAGTAAATAAAACGAGGGTAATATATTCAAATGTTTGTATGTATCAACAAAACAAAATCAGGGGCTTATATATTCATTTTCAAATGGGTTATTAAAATTTAATTATCGAAAAATCGACTTTATTCTAGAGTTGCGAATCGAAAACTAATAGAAAAAGAAAAAAGATCACAAAACTAGAACTGCGCATGCGTTGCGCATAATGTGCATATACGATTTCGGTTTTCTTTTTTATCATGTTTTTATAATAAAGGGGAAAACTTGAAAATTTACGTATAAAAATAATTTTATGTATGAATTTTTTGTGATTTTTTCAAGAAAAACTTTCTAGTAGGATTTTTTTGAAGTAAAAAAATTTTTTTTTGGAAATTCCAAACCGGACTATAGTGAAACCGGACTAGTCGAAACCGGATTCTTAAGCATAAATGAGGCTCCCCATCGCAATCTTCTCAGTATGTAATGATTTTTAATAAAGGGGGAAACTTGAAAATTTGCGTATAAAAATAATTTTATGTAATAATTTTTTTAGGATTTTTTTCAAGAAAAACTTTTTAGTAGGATTTTATGTATTAATTAACTTGAAAATTTGCGTATGAAAATAATTTTATGTATTAATTTTTTGTGATTTTTTTCAAGAAAAACTTTTTAGTAGGATTTTTTCAAGTAAAAAAAATTTTTTTTTAGAAATTCCAAACCGGACTATAGTGAAACCGGACTAGTCGAAACCGGATTCTTAAGCATAAATGAGGCTCCCCATCGCAATCTTAGTATGTAGTGATTTTTAATAAAGGGGAAAACTTGAAAATTTGTGTATGAAAATAATTTTATGTATTAATGTTTTGGGATTTTTTTCAAGAAAAACTTTTTAGTAGGATTTTTTCAAGTAAAAAAATTTTTTTTTAGAAATTTCGAAATTCCAAACCGGACTATAGTGAAACCAGAATAATCGAAACCGGATTATGCGAGGTATTACTGTATATTAAAACATTTTAAGCATAAATGAGGCTTCTCATTGCAATCTTCTCAGTATATAGTGATTTTTAATAAAGAGGAAAACTTGAAAAATTGCGTATAAAAATAATTTTATGTATTAATTTTTTGGGATTTTTTTCAAGAAAAATTTTTTAGTAGGATTTTTTCAAGTAAAAAAATTTTTTTTTAGAAATTTCAAACCGGACTATAGTAAAACCGGAATAATCGAAACCGGATTATGCGAGGTATTACTGTATATTAAAACATTTTAAGCATAAATGAGGTTTCCCATTGCAATCTTCTCAGTATGTAGTGATTTTTAATAAAGAGGAAAACTTGAAAAATTGCATATAAAAATAATTTTATGTATTAATTTTTTGGGACTTTTTCAAGAAAAACTTTTTAGTAGGATTTTTTTCAAGTAAAAAAAATTTTTTTGGAAATTCCAAACCGGACTATAGTGAAACCGGACTATGCGAGGTATTACTGTACTACCATGTTATTAGTTACCAATATTTTGAAATTTATTAAAACGCAAACCGTTAAATATCTCGATTTAAAAATAAATGGACTTAGCATTTATTAACGGCTCATATATATTCTGAAAAAACGGCTCATATATATTCTGGTAGTTTCCAGACGTTCTTTTCAATTTAACTTTTTCATCGGAGTTGATATATTTTCATATTGTTTAAACGAACATTGATATATAAAAGAAATATTTGTTTTCGTCACAATCAATGATTGCTATTGAAAGAGATAAAGTTGGAAGTATTTAAGACAACTGCACTAGACGATTTATGAAAGCGAGTCACGCGTACGAAAATTCCGCACTGTCACAGTCGAAAATTGACACTTTGTCTGTAACGACTTTCTTCATATAACTGTAAGAGACACTAACCTGCGCTTTGGTGGGATGAGGACCTCCTTGAAATTCGATCGTACCGTACGCGTCGGTCGGAGACGGGTGGGTGTGACGAGCAGGAGACCACGTTTCTCCCTGAGTGCCGATCTCCGCGCCGGTGCCGGCATGGTACGTGAACGAGAGGCCGCAGCAACATCTGAAAAAAAATTGATTCAGTTTTCGGCACGACCGAACGACCGTTATGAATACTACAATTAACATCTTGCGCACGACGTAAACGAAAACGTTCCAACGACGGAAATGTTCATTTTAATTATCGTTGTAATTATTTTCGTGTTCCTGAGAACGAAATCGTATTTCTGCGATGGATGTACGGAGATGGCGGTAGGAATTACCTTCGATCATTCTTATTCTAAATTCGTATCTTTTAATACTTAACGAAAATGATATGTTATTTAAAAACTCTTATCTAAAACCGTTTTAAATAAAACAAGTTTTTAATTAGTATATAATTACTCCATTTAGAGCAGATCTGTGCAACTTGCGGCTTCTTTGTGGCACAGAATTGAATATTTTTAAAAAAATAAAAGCAAAATAAATTGAGATAATTTATTTACATATACAATGTTTGTCTCAAATTGATTTCTATTAAAAAAATGTAACAACGTCTCTTTCAACAAGCTACACATGAAATATCATACACCGTTTCTTAACAACACATACAAATGTACAAGTGTTTAATAATGACGTTTTTGTGTAATGTTTCTACCAAAGAAGTGTTTTTTTTTTTTGCTAATTTTTTCTATAATAAAATTACAAACTTCAAGATTGACACATTTGTATTTAACCCTTATCGGTCGTATGTCACCTCTGACGTGACATTACAACTTTGCTCTAACAGTCGTACGTCACGTGCGAGGTGACAAAACTGAACAAGTAAAAATGTCCTCATTGCTGAATGTACACACTGTATGTTTTTACAGTTCAATTCTTACTCGATAGCAGACAACACGTTCTGTCATATTTCAGCAATTATTTTACTTATAATATTTTATTCCTCCAAAAATGAATAAACAAAACTATAGCAATATGGAAAGTAACAGTGATAGTTGCAGTGAAATATATGAAAATTCTGATTATTCGGCAAGTGATTTTAATTCTTATGATGAAGGAGACAGTGATACGAGTGTTATATTTCAATCAAGGGAAAAAATGAATCCCTATTCAATATTCCAGTGAAGAGGAAAGCGAAGTGGAAAGAGAAATTGTTTCTGATTGTGATGAAGATTGGATTGAAATCTACAGTGATGATGATGACAATTTAACTCCAATATTCCTTTTACAAATATAGGATGTCAAATCTTCGGAAAGATTTGTGTTTCATTGCTTACACGACATAGAAAACAGTTTTTATATCAAATTGTGACTGGTGATCAAAAATGAATTCACTATAAAGATCCTAGAAGAAAAAAATTGTAGGTTCATCCTAGAGAATCATTGACAAATGATTATTGACATTGACACCTAAACGCAATATTTATGGAAAAAAGAGTATGATTTGTATTTAGTGGTATTTGAAAAGTATCGTGTATTACAAGTTGCTGAAATGAAATCTCAGCTGATTATCAACAGCAATTACAGAAACTAAAACAATAATTGCATAGAAAACGGCCACAAATAACGAATAAAAAGAATAACGTGATTTTTTTACATAACAATATTAAATTCCATGTCGCGAAGATTGCAAAAGAGAATTTATTGAAATTTGAATGGGAGTCTTACTACACCCTTCGTACTTTCTAGATATTAACTTCGATAAAACCTTATATGGACTTCGAGGTGTGCATTTAAAAAATTTGAAAAAATAAAAAAATGGGTCGATTAGTTGATTGGTTTAAAAAATAAATCGTTTTTCTACCGTGGAATTATTTTTTTGCCTAAAAAATTGCAAAAATTGTAGCAAAATGAAAATGATTTTGATTGAAATAAAATATAAACTTTTTAAAAAATAAATATATCTTTCAATCAAAAAATCTCAAAACTAATCGAAAAATGGAATATATATATACAGCTGGGTCTGTTTTTGTGCGGATTATTTTAATGCGATTTTGAAGTTATGCGATTCACATTTCTTCTTAGTATCTTTTTGTACGATTTTTTAAAATAATTTCTTTAAGCGGTTATTTAATTCAACGAAAAGCTCTTCAGTTTTATGAACAAATGAAGGAATCAGAGTCATTTACTTCCGTTTCTCAAACTGATAAGGAATTATCGGCTAGCAAAGGGTGGTTAACTGTGTTTTTAAAAATGAATGCATTGCATAAGGTGAAGATTGCGGGCGCGATTGCATTGGCAGATTAAGAAGCTGCCAAATTTTTTGTTGATAACGCACCAGGCCATCCATGTTTAAAACATCCAAATTTAAACATGATGTTTTTTCCACCCAATACAACAAGCATTATTCAGCTATTAGATCAAGGCATAATTGCAACTTTTAACAATTTTACGTTAAACGCACTTTTCAATTTATACTGGATAAACTAGAAAATGAGTCAATAACAGTAACTGACGCTTGAAAAAAAATTCTATCTTTGACTTTATAAATCATGTTGTTTTTGCTATTACTCAAATAAAACCACACACTTTAAATGCCTGTTGGAAAAAGGCTTGGCCTACATGTCTTGAAAACAGTGCAGCTATTTATTTTCTTATTTTTATTCTAAACAGTGCAGTTATTACTGCGATGATGATTAAAATATGTATGAAAAATTTTAAAATAAATTACACATATGTATATATTGCTTTCAATAAAATTAAATAGTTGATTAAAAAATAAAGTAAAAAAGCTTTTTTTGTATCAATTTTCTGTAGATATTAAAATTTTTTTTTAAGTATTCTTTATTTCCTGATTTTTTTATGCGAATTTTAGAATAATTTCACTTTGTAGCTTTGGTTTTATGCGGTTTTCGAAAATTTCGGAATGTATCTCTAATTTTTCAATGTAAGTTAAGTCTTTTTTTGTGCGATTTTTTTAATGCGGTTTTCTGCGGAATGTATCTACCAAATAAAAACAGATTCAGGTGTATATATATATATATATGTATATATATATATATATATATATATATATATATCCATGTGTAGGTTATATGTATTTGAATTGAAAATGGTGTATACTATAAAATTTTTATACCTGTTGAAATGGCTAAATAATACATCATTTGTGGGAAAAATCAAATCCTTTTTATATAACAAATCCATTCTACCATAACATCGTAATATAATGTTGTGCAGAACGATGGAATAAAGTAAAACTAAACCTTTGTATGCGGTACAATGATCAAGGGATGTGAACCATGTCATCCCGATTGGTAACAGTGTATACATTCTACGATAAATATATCTTGATTCATTCAACAGATACGAACAATACTCTGTTATAAATATTAATAAAGCGGTTCGAATCATATTTGATTTTATTAATATAATACTTCCTGAATACGCGAATGTACTTTCTGTGGAACAAACAGGTACGTCAATAACAATTATCAAAAATAAATTCGGTTCAAAGTCAACAGACACTCGTTTTTTAAACTGAATCAAATTGTTGATTTTAATATTATTTTTTTGGATGAAAACGTCATTCAAACGTTGTATTTTCAGTGATACGTTTAATTAATTTTCTTTAATAAACTGAAACAGTTATACAGACAACAGTCATTCGAAATTAAATTTATATATATATATATATATATATATATATATATATATGATTTTCAATTTAGTTAAGCACTTTAAATACACTACTGCTCTTATTGAAATATGAAATCAAGGCACAGTAAAATCCGACAGGACAAAGCTTCGAACCGACGAGGGGTTCGAAATCACACACATACGTATATGTCAATGTCTGTTTCATTTTAAGCTTCAAGATACGTTCTATTGGGACAAGGGATAAAATCTGTACGGGGTTTTTGTCTTTATCTTATTACGTTTCGACATAGAGTTATAGTCGCTTTATTGATACAGTAATGGATTGTAAAAGTCTTGTTATTTAATTATAACTAAATATCGTCATCCTAAAAACTTGGACAATATATCAGTATGTTGCTGGACGAAAACATCGTCGATTCTTGTTGGATTTTTTAAAATGTAACATATATATATATATATATATATATATATATATATATATATATATATATTCAGGAATACCTCGCATAGTCCGGTTAATTGGTTCCACTGATTAACCGGACTATTTGAAACTGAAATAATCGAAACACTATCTAAATACAAAAAACGTTAATTGGTTCCAAACAAATTTTTTCCTAGTTTTTCAGTAAATAAAACGAGGGTAATATATTCAAATATTTGTATGTATCGACAAAATAAAATCAAGGGTTTATACATTTATTTTAAATTTATTTTCAAATGGGTTATTAAAATTTAATTATCAAAAAATCGACTTTATTCTAGAGTTGCGAATCGAAAACTTATAGAAAAAGAAAGACCACAAAATTAGAAGTGCGCATGCGTTGCGCATAATGTGCATATACTATTTCGGTTTTCTTTTTTATTATGTTTTCATAATAAAGGGGAAAACTTGAAAATTTGCGTATAAAAATAATTTTATGTATTTTTTTCAAGAAAAACTTTTTAGTAAGATTTTTTTCCAGTAAATTTTTTTTTTTGTAAATTTCAAACCGGACTAATCGAGGTATTACTGTATATATATACATATATATATATATATATATATATATATCACATATATATATATATATATATATATATATATATATATAAGATATTCAGGGGTTTACTCCCTTCTCGACAGTTATTTTTTTAGATGAAAAAACCCTTTTCCGACTGGGAAATTGACACGCGGTGAAAACCATGTGAAACATATTTTTATAATTGTTTATATATATATTTATTAAATCATATGATTAGGATCCTTTTACAAATTGAAGCTGTGTTTGAAACATATTTTTTTAAATTGTTTATAAAGTTCATCTGAGTGTGCATGTGGGAAAGAGAGAGAGAGAGAGAGAGAGAGAGAGAGAGATTGGAAAAATTTGGGAGAGGTCTTCATCCAGAAATCGGTAGAAAATGATTGATAATATTATTATATAATAATACATACAGTAAATTGAATAAATAATATTTTTGGTTTAAAATTAGGGTCAGGGAAAAAATCTTTTTATAAATTGTAGTGAAATTGAAATATATTTTTTAAATTGTTTATAAATCTATTACTCAACCAAATATGTGCCATTTTGATCTATGAACTTTTATCATTTTTTTGGGTAGAGCCATTATTTCATCGGTGTAGAAGTTCTGGTGTTTCTGCCCAAAAAACAGATATAAGTGATTTTGGCAGGACTCTATTGAAATCAAATTTATTTATTGTTGCGCTGGCAATTAATTAACATGCACGCGTGAAAAATCCGTTCAAAGCAATTCGCAGCGAGTTGGTATTTTAAATAATTTTTTTTATAAAGTTTTAGACACACACACACATTAACATTATAGTAAAACTCTTAAATTGATTAACAAATTTATTAATAATTTTTGAAAAGGAGTATTTCTTGGGTTTTGGTACGTTTTCTAATTTACCGAATGGAATATAGGTATTAAAAAATTCCATATCCATTAGATAAAAGAATATTTTTCTGTAACTTTTTGCAAATTTTCTCATTAAAGGAAAAGATGATAAATAGCTATCTTGCAGGTCTACTCCACCCATACCATCATTGTAATCTAAAACTATATTAGGTTTTGTAATGTTTCCATTTTGGTCGGTATAATTTCTAATTTTTTTCTTTTTTGTTGTAATCATTTCTGCTTTGGAATGTTTTGAAGAAAGCAAATATATATCTTTTTTGTCCTTCCATTTTACAGCTAAAATACCATTGCAAGATCTTGAAAAAACTTCAAATCTTTTTAATTTTGTCGCTGCGAGATTTTTTGGCATATTCTTTCTATTAGATCTGACTGTTCCGATAGTATTAATTTTTTGCAAATGTAATTTCCGATACAGTTTTGGTAATACCAGTTATCTAAAAAGAGAGTGTGTTCAAAATCAACTAAAGGTATACATAAATCTAGTACAACATTTTCTGATGCGCTAGTATCAGAATAAAATAATTCTTGGATAAAATAGTTCTTTATAATAATAAAAAAAATATTGTGTATTATAGTTACTTGATTATTATTCAATGAAAATATTTAAAATTAATGAAGTTGTACTAAAACGCACTTGTATGCCTTCATAACAAAAGTGTGACATTTGCTAACTGAACTCCGATGTTATACTTAGCAAAGATCACACGACGTGCTATGCACGTCATATCGGCATTTGGTACAGATAGTAATCAACGTGCATAGCACGTTATTCCATCGCAAGTGGTTAAGGAAATTCTGCAATGACTCCAACAAATGGTAGTCTGACGGTGTAAGGTCAGGACTTTACGATGAATGCATCAAAACTTTCCAACCAATCTCTCAATTTTTCCAGAGTCTTTAAAGGTATGTGTGCTCTGGCGTTGACATGATGGAAGATAACGCCCGTTCTATTCGTTAATTTCGGACGTTTTTCCTGAATCGATCGCTTCAATGGCATTAAATATTAACAGTAGAGATCAGAATCAACGGTTTTGCCTGGAAACAGCATATCACAGTGGATGACTCCTTTTCAATCTCACCAGACACACAACATCATTTTCTTTGGCGTCAATTCGGGCTTTGCAATCGTTTGTTCACTGCATACGTTATCACTCTACATCGCCCGTTATCAATCTTTTCAGAAATGATTTAATTTCGTCTAATTTTAACAGCGATTCGTAAATGAAAATTCGGTGCGTTAAATTTTTTAATGTTAAATCATTTAACACCCAAACATCAAGCTTAGGAAAATGATTCAAAACAGTTTTATGATCAATAGTTAGTTTCCTAGTTGTATCATAGCTGCTATCGGAGATTTCCTCATTTTAGAGGATTGAATATGAGTTGGTAACCTCATTTTGTAAAAATCAACTGTCAAGAAACTTTGACAAGTTGGCTCTAGTGAGTTGGCAGAGAGATTCTGGTTCTGCATAAGAGCTGTAGTGTGATTTATTTCTCTCTCTCTCTCTCTCTCTCTATATATATATATATATATATATATATATATATATATATATACGAGGGTGATCAAAAAATAAGGTGAATTTTTATTTTTTTCAAAGAATATTTATTTATTCATCAATTTTTATTTTGTCCCCTTCAAAGTAATCCCCCTCGGATATAATGCACTTGTGCCAACGCTTTTTCCAATCCTCAAAGCATTTCAAAAAATCACTTTTTGAGATCTTGTTCAGCTCCTCTTTCGATGCCGTCTTTATTTCCTCAATCGTTGCAAAACGCCGTCCTTTCATGGGCCTCTTCAGTTTCGGGAACAAGAAGAAGTCACAGGGGGCCAGGTCTGGGGAATACGGTGCCTGCGGCATCATTAGAGTGTTGGTTTTAGCCAAAAATTCGCGCACAAGCAACGATGTGTGAGCAGGGGCGTATCATGATGCAAAAGCTAATTTTTGTTCTTCCACAAATTCGGACGTTTCTGGCAGATTGCTTCGCGCAAATTGCGCATAACTTGCAGGTAATATTCCTTATTTACTGTTCTACCCTGTGGCAAGAACTCATGATGCACCACGCCCCTACAATCAAAGAAAACTGTAAGCAAAACCATCACATTTGATCGACCTTGTCGTGCTTTTTTTGGTCTCGGTGATCCGGAATGCCTCCACTGGGACGATTGAGTCTTAGTTTCGACGTCATAACCGTATACCCATGTTTCGTCACCTGTTATGACCCTGTCGAGTAAATCTTAGTCGTCGTTGACGTCATTCAATAGCTCTTGGGCGATGCTCATGCGACGGTTCTTTTGGTCGAAATCGAGCGATTTCGGAACAAACTTCGCTGACACACGTCTCATGTCTGAAACACCCGTTAAAATTGATTGGCACGAACCAAACGAGATGCCAATATCATCAGCAATTTCTCTAATGGTAATTGGACGATTCCCCAACACTATTTTCTTCACTTCTTCAACGTTCTCATCAGTTGTTGACGTGCTTCAAAACAGAACGATGTTCAATCGTTAGTTTCCTAGTTGTATCATAGCCTTCTATGGAAGAGATTATACCACTTTAAACATTTTTTGGCTTATTGACTCAGTTGCCACTAACCTCATTTGTTTTGGAGCAAAAATTCCATTTTCACACAAAATTTAATGCAAAATCTTTGATCCATGATTTTCGAGCGGAAAATCGTGGAGAGCAAAACACTTCTGGCTCTGCACCAACAAACTAAACATGCTAGTAGCTGAAATTTGGAACATATATTCGAGACTCTACCAACATCTAAAAAATCGAAGATCGAACGGATGTAGCCCGCTAAATTTCAAAATTCACCTTACTTTTTGATCACACCTCGTACATATAATCAAGAAAAAAATACAATAGATGGGAAAAAACATAATAGAATGCCAATTAAGAGGTAAAAAAAGTCCTAGTCTCTCTCTCTCTCTCTGTCTCTCTCTCTCTCTATATATATATGTGTGTGTGTGTGTGTGTATGTATTTGTGTGGTCTGCGTTTTTAATTAAAAGATTTTTAATAAATCGTCAAGTACATCGTTGGTAATAAATATAACACATATACATGTGTGTGTAAAAGAAAAAAACAAGATTATGTGAAAAGTCCAAGACCGTCGTACCGTAACAAAAAGTAATATTTTCTGTTACTTACGAGCAAATCTCAAGAATCGGATATATAAAATCACTAAAGTTTTCAGAGCGATGTGTAAAAGCTCGAGCCATATAAACCGTAGCACCGGTTCGCATAAAACTCAAGTCGTGTCGTCGCAGTGTTTAGATTCAGTACCATACACCCACACGTGGTACCATAAAACACACGGATCGTCGCCACGTTAGCATAAGAACGCGAAAAATGGTCTCGGCGCAAATTGTGAATTCGTTAATGCAGACGTAAGTTTTTTCGGAAACGATGCGGTATATTTTCGTTACTAAACATATTTTGGATCGTTCGAACACACGCACACGCGTAGATGTTTCACTAAAATGTTCAATAATCATTTTATTCAGTGGTTGTTTTCGACGGCCGTGCAATCAGTATAAATTCTAGATCATTTGGTCCGTACGATCTGAAAGATTTTCCAAAACTGACGATGAAAAACTCACGAATAAATCGTTTAGAAAAGATAGAAAACATTATTAGAGCATATGATTTATGCGACATTGTTCTTATTTTAAATTTTATTTAACTTGTGAATATAAAAGGTTTTTTTTCACACACACACCGGTAATATAACAAATGGAGCAGGTAAACAGATAAAAATAAACGTTTTCAAAACATACGCAGTATACATATAATCTCAACTCGCACACATGAATATAAATGAACTGTGAATGATATATTTTTATTCAATAAATATGTATTAAGCAAGATGTAGCTGTATTATACAGAACTGTTTATTCCAAAAAAAATCTCTTATCATACAATCAATATAAATGTTTTTTTTTCTATTAATTTTTGTTGAATGCTTTTTAAATAAGTTTCAAAAAAAATGTTATCCTGGAGAAATCACAATTCAATGTAATTACGAATATGGAGTATTTGAATATATGAATTCATACATACATACATATATACTAGGGATACTCATAAGTAATGTCGTTTTTTTCAAATTTTAAAAACATTGCCATTTACTGATAATAATTTAACTTAACACATTACCGCCCGGCCATGCTTAAACATATGTTTCGTGTTGGACAATTCTACGTCCGTTCACGCGTTAACGCGTGTTTAGTTGTATGAAATTTTGACGACAAAAAAAATATATATACAAGCTATATTTTTTTCTAATTCCATCAAAAGATGGAAGTGTATGTATGTATTCAAAATGTTGGTAAACTATAAAAATTGGGAAAAATATTTCAGATATTTTAAATAAAGTAATTTCTATCCCTAGCAAAGTTCTGTTTTTTTTTTGGAATAAAATCGAAATTGGTTCTCTTATTTTTTTTCTAACAACTTCTGTATACAGAATATATGCTTTACGTGATTTATCATATTTTATCGCTTCTAGATTTTTTTTATGCTAAAAAGTGGTTTTTTTATAATAAATGTTTATTATAAAGCATTTTTTTGTATTTTATCACGCTGGTACACTCATTACAGATTGAACACCACTATTATATTTACATATACCTATGCATCGAACCCTTTTATAGGCAGATATGAAATTTCATTTCAAAATGTTCATTGGTTTAAGAATTACATCGATTTTACGAAGAAGTTATTTTTGTGCATTTTTTGCGAAATTCGCCAAACTCTGACGAAAATTCCTTATCATACGATTGTCAAGATAACTCCACTTCTGGTGCTACGAAATTAAAAAAATCAAAATGCATTTCATTCAGAAAACTCGGCGCTATTATGTGGATTAGGATTATTAAAATATATTGATAAACAAAAATGGTGCACAATTTAAAAAAATCCATTTTTAGTAGAAAATTTTTGAATTTGAAAAAAAATCGAAGTTGAAGAAATTGAAGTTGATGAAGTCTAGTGCGACATACTGCTGGCTGTAATATGTTAATATAACATAACCTATATTCTAGTTAAATGAGTGTGCTGATTGTTAAATTTTGAAAAAAATAGTTAAATCCTATAAGAATGGAAGAGCAAAGTGTGGGTAAGTTCTATATTAGACATTTGATGCTTTATGAGTTTAGAAAGCATATCAATGCCATTAATGCTGTTTATCCTGGTGTCTTAGATAGCAGAACATGTCTGGGTTGGTTTACAAAATTTCAGAAAGGTGATTTCAGTCTTTTCGACGGTATAACACCTGAATATCTGTTGGGTTTGAAAAGGATATGTTGTTGGCTGAAATTGAAGCTGATCCCAAACAAACGATCCAAGAATTAAACACAAAACTTAAAAATCCATGGTCCACAATACAACGGCATTTAAAATAACTGTCAAAGTGCAAAGAGAAGAAATATGGGTGCCATATAAACTTTCAGTTGTAAATAAAATGCAACGTGTAACCATCCATCTGCACTGTACTTTTGTCCAGGTTAGAGAGAGATCTTTTTCTTCGATAAATTGTTACTGGAGATGAAAAGTGGATTCTATACAGCTATCCAGATAAGAAAAAACGATGGTTAACATCAGGATAACCACCTTTGCCTACTCCAAAACCAGGTTTTCATCCTAAAAAGTGTTAATGTCAGTATGGTGGGAATCAGAATCAGAAAAAAATGATTTTGTCTAATAATTACATGAAGTTTACATGACATTTTCGTGGTTAGTTAGGCTGCCTATTTTATGATAATGTGCCTATGGTTGAGTGTTATTTTTGATATGTGTTAATGAGATTTTGTAACAATACAGGAAAAGTTTCAAAAAATTTTACAAGAATTATTTACTATGAGATTCTGAATCTTGATGAAACCATAAGTGCTGAATGCTATTGTGCTCAGCTTGATAGACTAAACATGGCTTTGATTCAAAAACGTCCAAGACTGATTAATCGAAAAGGTGTTATTCTGCAGTATGATAATGCAAGACCTCATAGTACCAGAATCACCCAAGAAAAAATCAGAGTTAGGTTAGGAAGTACTTCCTCATCCACCGTATTATTCTGATGCTGCACCGTCAGATTACCATCTTTTCAGATCTATGGAACTTTTTTTTCGGGGAAACAATTTTCTACTGCCACAGCTATCAAAATTATACAAATATTTTACTTCAAAATCGCCCTCATTTTAAGAAACGGAAATAGAAAGTTTGTTAGAGAGATGGGCGAAGATTGCCAATAACGATGGAGATTATACTGTAGATTAAAATTATATTACCTCTAAAATAAAATAAAATAAAATGTTGTACAGTATCAAAAAAACGACATTACTTATGGGCACCCCTAATATAGAGTCATCCAAATGTGATGCCTAGATTTGTGTTTTATTAAAAAGAAATATGTGTATAGGGAAACATGTGTATAGTTTCTTTTGTTCCTTTTCCATAAAACATAAATCTAGGCATCACATTTGGATGACTCTCTCTCTTTCTCTCTCTTTCTCTCTCTCTCTCTCTCTATTTATATATATATATATATATATATATATATATATATATATATATATATATTCATGCACTCACTCGTTATAATTAATGAATTTTCACGATGAAAGAAAGTTATTCATGTATGCTTGCGTTCATCGTTAAAAAAAGAATATCTTCGCAACATGTTGAACATTTCATTTTAATGTAATGGTACTTTTTTGTATGTAGTTCACGTTATGAATGGTACGTGTCTATCTTTTTCGAATGACATGTAGAAAAATGTTCGAAATCATTTAAAAACCTTATCACGTTTGTTATTCGTGAATACAGCTATGTTTTTAAAAGGGTTGATTTAACATTTTCTTTTCAATACACATACGTACTTGAAACATGTTACAGTTTGTCCAGAGTTCAACGATTAATCGAAACGTTGTTTCATGTTTATAACCTAAAAAGGATGGACAAACATTTAGACTTTTACAATTAATTGAATATCGTATGATTTCATGAAAATGATAATCAATGACCATGGTGGTATTATTTATGGTTGTTTATTTGGTTAATATTTTTTGTACTTGAATCTTGTCTGACTTGGCTAGATAATTCAAGAATTATAAATATAATGTCTTGACAAATAATTGAGGATTTCATTAATCATAGAATACATCTAACCTTACTTTAAACTCCGAATTTGTTATAGAATTTGACAAGTGATAATTCAAACTTGATTTAGAAAAAAATTGCGTGATTTTGTTAAAAATTGTTTGTTTGGCATCAAGTTAAAGATGGAAAATCAATGCTTTATTATTTCCATAAATGAAAAAAATGTAATGCAAGCTCAAAAAAGTTATGTGCTGTGTATGGTGATGATGTTTTAAAAGAATGGCAGGATCAAAATTGTTTTGCTAAATTTCGTTCTGGTTATTTTTTACTTGAAAATAACATCATTCCGGTCATCCAGTTGAAGTTGATGACAAAATCAAAGCATTAATTGAAGCAAATCGTGCAGAAAAGCTAAACATATCACATACTAGTATTGAAAATCATTTCAAATAACTTGATTATATTAAGGGGGTATTCTAGTCTAGAATTTCGAAAAAAATGTTTTTTTTGCATATTTTCAAAGTATAGACATTTAAGAATATGTCCTTAAGAGAATTTATCGAAATTCGAATTATTTTCGTAGTTATATCTATTTTTGTGACGCGCCAACCAATCCGGTCTGGTCGGAACTCCAAATTTTAAACGCGTTTTTCTCGAAACCACTTTTTTCGACACGGTTGACGTGATATCTCAAGTTCTAATAGACCGATTTACTTGAAATTTCGTACAGAGCTTCTCAATATAACAATGATTGCCCCCGTCTAGGATTTCTTGAAAATTTTGTTTTTTACTATTTTTAAAAAAATCCGAAAGTTGAAAAAAATAGAGCAAAAAAATGACTGTTTTTCACACTGTCGCCATTTTGCGAATTTTTTTTTAATTTCCCTAGGCAGGGATACTACTACAACCTTTTTTTTCAATAATTTCCAAAAAAATTTTGTTTTGGATGACCGGAAGGGTTGGAACCACGTTAACCAGGAGACACCTTTTTTTTTCGAACCCCCACTTTGCTAGCCTGTACCTTTTCCAATTTTGAATTTTTTGTTTTTAATAATACTTTTTTATACACTTAAAATGTCAATAAATAACTTTTACAAATTATAAAAAATGGATACAGTAAAAATTTTAAGTAAAAATATTTGTTGTTTTTTTTATAGCGCCCGAAAAAAACACCTAAATTCGTGCGTCTAGACTAGAATACCCCCTTAAGAGGGTATTCTTTATTCCATTCCTGAATATGAGTGTTTTTGGATTTTTTTATCCACTCAAAAGAGTCGGACGATTTTACAAATGATACTAAATATTTATTGGCATGTGCAGTATACACAGTAAAAATTTTAAGCAAAAATCTCCAAAACTATCGTGAGTTTCATACACTTTTCAAACCTCTGACGAAAATTCCTTATCATACGATTATCAAGATATCTCCACTTCTGGTGCTACGAAATGAAAAAAATCAAAATGCATTTCATTCAGAACACTCGCAGGATTATTAAAATATATTGATAACCAAAAATGGCGCACAATAGTCATATTTTAAGTAAAATATTTAGGCAAAAGAACAAACTGAATTCAAAACTATGGGTATTTTGAGGAGCAAGACAGTTCTTATTATAAAAAGGGTATCGACGAGATATTTGTACCGAGTATTTAAATTTCTTAACGGTTTAAAGATAAACGATGAAATATTCTCTACTGCCAAAAGTCAGTTGATCGTTTTGATCCATGATCAAAATGATCAACTTAAAATATTTAGGTAAAAGGAACAACATCTCAAGTGGGTAAATTTTTTTGAATAATAAAATAGAACTCGTGTACTGGAAATTAGTAGCACGAGCGTCGGTCGACGACACTACAAAATGGACATTTTGCTCTAAACGCATTAAACATTGAATATGATCTGAAAAGTTACGAGATATTTCAACGAGACTGGTTAATTATGTAAGTAGACGACGGCGACGACTAACAAGTTCGTAAGTTTCGATGTGTTTATGATGCAAGCTTGAACTTCGCTTGATAACTAGTCAGGTTATATAATAAATTAACCGTAGGCGTTTGGTAACGACCGACTCGATTAGAAATAGGCATTCACTTTGTGCAAATTGAAACTACTTGAATTATTATAAAAGTATTTATAACGTGCAAACAAATTTAGAGGGTTGTATAGGTAAGTGAAAATTATTTCATTTGTCATAAATGATATGTGTTAGAGAATACGAGTATACGAGCAAAAAATCACTAAAATGTTATCATTTTGAGTCATAGAATAAAATTGTTTAATAATTGATTATATACGAGTACTCACCCCTGATATAATTATATGTAATTTTTTTTATGTTCGAAAAATTCCAAAATATGTTTTTTCAATAACGATGATTGACGGAGGTGATTATTTATTTTAAATGAAGAGTTTATGTTCATCAATAAAACGTTTTAATCGAATAATCTTTAATGTATAAACACCCTTTATATACACGTTCGTTTATGTATATTATATTACAATAAATAATACTAGTACCACCACATAAAAGGTACATCGTCCCTTATCTCAAATATCCAAAATGACTATATTAGATAATTCCAGGTAATAAATTATATAGTAAACATATTAAAATAGATACGGGTTAATGTCTCGTTAATACAAGCTCTCAATCATGGTGATCAGCGGAACTCTGTGTTCATGTCTGGCATGCGAAACACATGTTTAATCTCAGTTTTATAAACAGTGTATATATGATATATATATATATATATATATATATATATATATATATATATATATAATTTGTTCAAAAAGTGCTGGGAATTGTTTATTTTAAAAACGTGCATTAAAAGAATCTTATTTTTTATTTATTTTTAGGAGGGGGGATGGGGGTTTAAATTGGCAACACTGTAATTGAATTTTATGTCAAGTTTGATCATGATCTATCATTTAGTTTGTTTATGTCAGCTGTTTATATCAGTTGATTGCAGGTACCAAAACCGATTTTTATAATAGATAAAATTGTTGAGCAAAGTTTGCTTTAAATTTTGTGTTTCGAAGGATTTTTTTGTGCTGAAGAGATAAAAAAAAAGTTAAAAATGCTATTGATCAAAAACACTGACATATGAGTAGTATAATACATTTAAAAAGGGTTGTGAAGTCGTTGAAGACTTGTGTTTTGGACGTCCATAAAAATCAACTATTCAAGAAAAAGTGAAGGAATTAGTGTTTAAAAATCGTCGAGTGACTAGAAGAGATATTGCTATCGTTGGACATTTTAAAATATCTCTCGATAATAGGGGTACAGGATGAAAATGTCGTTTTTTGACATCGTCCTTTTCAATGGTCAGTTGTGTTTCGACTGTCGATCTTTTAACACGTATTTCTTTTGCTATTGATTGGTGGACATCTAAAGCACAATTTTCAAAAGAAATTACATTTTTTTCGCCCTATTTTAAATGGAAGGATTTGTGTCGGATAATCAATTTTTACGAAATTGCACGTTATACGAATTTCATCAAAAAAGTAATACAACGACTGCGACAAAAAAAATTTGAGACATTTACGGGGACATATTGAATATTCGGCAGTGTCAGAGGTGGTTCAAACAATTTCGAAGTGGAAATTTTGACTTAAAAAATAAACCTCGAAGTGAGAGGGTAGTGAAAGTGGACAATGAGGTGTTACGCATTGAAGTTGAAGCAAATCCGACCAAATCTATTCAACAAATAGCAGATACACTCGGATACTCTTGGTCTAGTGTGCAAGAACATTTAAAAATAATTGGCAAGATTCATAAACAGGGTGTGTGGATATCGCATCATTTAAGTGATGAAAACAAATCTGTACGGGTTGGAATGTGCCAAGAATTAATAAAATTAGAGGAAAATTCAACATTTCTTCGACATCTTGTGACAAGGGATGAGAAGTGGGTTATGTACTCGAACCAATGTCGCAAAAAACAGTGGCTTTCTAAAGGGCAGGTACCACTGGCAACGTCGAAACCGAACTTGACAGTCAAAAAGGTCCTTTTGTCTGTATGGTGGGATTGTAAAGGAATTATTCATTATGGAATTTTTAAATATGGCCAGACAATAACGGTACAGTTCTATTGTGATCAGCTGGAACGATTAAAAGAAGCAATTCGTGTAAAAAGACCTAGAATATTCAATAGAGGAAACATATTTTTTCAGCACGATAATGTGAGACCTCATACAGCTAAAATTACTCGGGATAAATTAATGGAATATGAAAGGAATGTAATTATTCATCCACCATATTCACCCGATCTTGCTCCATCGAATTACCATTTATTTAGATCAATGCAGCACTTTTTATTCGACAAAAATTTTAAGAATATCGAAGAAGTGAAAACGGGTCTCGATGTCTATTTTTCATCCAAATCAAAAGATTTTTATGTAAATAGCATATTAAAATTACTAGAAAAATGGAAGAAAGTTGTAGCTATCGAGGGAGAATATATAATTAATAATTGATATGGTAATATATATATATATATATATATATAAGTTTATTTTTGATTTAAAAAACATTTTCGTCCTGCATCCCTAATACTATTATAGTTGATAATTTAGGCATGAAACGTGTTGCAGTATGGTTTGTTCTAAAGCATCTGAATTTCATGTAAAGAAACTATCGAAAATTGATAGCCGAAGAGATGATTTTTCAAACATTGAATTACGTACATTCATGAAACACATCATTACTGGTGACGAGATGTAGGTTTATGAATATGACATGGAAACCAGTTTCGAAAATGAGCTAAAACCTAAAAGTTGTTCAAAAATCAAGATAATGTTCACTGTTTTTATCGATTATCGAGACGTTGTTCATTATGAATTTCTTCTACCAGGCCAAACAGTCAACAAGGAGTATTGTTTAAGTATCATGAAACGTTTGCGTGAGTATATTCGTTAAAGAAGACCAGATTTGTAGAAATGGATTTTGTATCACGACAATGCATCATCGCACACATCGTCTAAAGAGACGATTTATAATTAATGATTTTGATTTAGCCAAAGGGCTAAATAATTAACACATGTCATCGTTCAAGCACTGTATTCGCCAGATATGGCACCGTGTGACTTTTTTCTCTTTCCGAGACTAAAATTACCTTTAACACAAATGAATTTCTAACCCCAACACCACAATAGTTTTTAAAGTGTTCAAATATCACATATTGTTCACTTTATTTATAAATATATCAGCTGATGCATTTCGATGGCGACGCAATCATCGAAAAGAAAGGCTCTGACGATGATTGCGTCGCCATCGAAATGCATCAGCCGATATATTTATAAATAAAGTGAACAATAAGTGATATTTGAATATTTTAAAAACTATTTTGATATTGGGGTTAGAAATTAATTTGTGTTAAAGTGAATCAGCCATAGTTCCAAAACAACAAATAACTAAAATTACCATTAAGGGAAAAGAATTTTGATACGATAGAGGTCATAAAAAAATTTCAATAAAGGGACTCAAGGTCATTCTTAAATCGGCTTATGAAGACTGTTTTCAAAATTGGATTAAACGTTGCTCTATGAGTATTGCATTTGATGGGGAATATTTTCAAGGAGACAAAATAAATTTCCCTGAATGAATATATATTTTGTGTTTAATTTAACAATTCCCGGTACTTTTTGAACAGAGTGTATGTATTAAAATGTAAATAACGAGCAAGTTGTAATATTGCACGAACTGGAAATAGAGGCTTGTAATAAAAGGATATGTGTGATTAATTGTATCAAATATCTGTTATTTATTCAAATAAAATACTAATGTCTAGTCGAATTAAATGACAGACAATTTTATATGTCAATTAAAAATATATATTTTATCAATAAATAGGTCATATTTTCTGGAAAAAATAATCGACATATTTCGTGATTAATTCTATTATTCATGAATTGATTTACATTTAGTTCGGATTTTTATTTATTTTCTCTTTCTCTCCACATATTAATATTAGAAGCAGTCTCTTTTTAACCAGTATTGGGTGAAGGTATTAATACTTCCAGTGATTCAATATTTTTTATTTCCGTTTCATATCGGTAGATTTTTCATCTATGGACATCTGTTTGTCCAACTTTTTTTGATTTTTTTATATAATTTTCAACTAACTTTTGGTACTAGATATACAAATAGTTTTTGTATAATTTATGATTCGTTTGAAGAATGATTACTAATTCCATATCAAAGACTCATATATATATATATATATTTTCCCACAATTTTTCATTTTTTTTGTTTTCTTTTTCATTTCAATTAACTTTTAGAACAGTCTATAAATTTATGAAACACATGCTAAATTAAACATTGTACAACTAAGTGATCTCACATCGACACAAACACCGATTAACATACCTATATAGAAAATCTAATTTACGAAATTGCACCGGAGATATTTTCCGTATATTTTTTCTTCTAGCAGAGAAAACGACGTAGTGTTTGTAAACTTTGTAAAATATACAGGATAAAAACTCTTGTCCCAATACTCTGAAAGCCATTTCTATGCCACTCGTTCGGAGAACGTACGCCAATTGTAACTTGAAAAAACTCGACGTCGCAAAGAAAAAGTTCGTAACAATAGAAGTAACATACTTTTATTTGGTTATATGTGAAGGGAATGTTGCATAAAACATCAATGTGTCTATGTATATATACAGGATCGTCCAAATGTGACGCCTAGATGTCAGTACTGTATAATTTTTATACGTCATTTCTTTTCAGAAACATAAGAAGACTGTTTTAGTAGAAGGTTACAATTTTAACCATGGATAGGTATATATTGCAGCAATGGATTTACATTATTCGAACTTATGAAAATGGATGTTCCTTGAAAAATACCCATTGCGAAATTCGTGATTTTTTGGTGTAAATAATTGGCTAAATCAGTCTTCAATTCAAAAATTAGTGAAAAAATTCAAAGAAATTGGTTGTGTCATTGATAAATCAAAAAGTGGAAGGCCAAAAACTATATGCATGAATGAAAACATTGCTGCTGTAAGTATCCGACTTGAAAAATAAAACACAATATCAATTTCAAAAAATATCTTTATGGAGGATTTTGCAACATAATCTCCTTTCAGCTCTACAAAATTTTTCCAACCCATGAATTCAATAAGTTCGATATCATTTTTATAATAAGAACTAATTTGCTCCTCAAATTATTAACACCATTAACTGCCGACATCACTTATACATCGTTGGGAAATCTTTGACCACTTGAGCCATTTTTTCAAGTTTGGGAACAGAAAATAATCACTTAGGGAACTAAATCTAAATAAAGGAATATAATTTAACAAAAACAAGACTTTAATATATTAATTCCATTGCAATATTTGTGAGTTACATTGTCTTGATGAAACAACACTTTCTTCTTAGCAAATTCTATTTGCATTTATATTATAACACATTGCAATAAGTTCGCATAATAACTATTGATAGTTTTTTTTTCAAGATAGTCATGAAATTATCCCACGCGATCCCACAAACCGACAAACATATTTGTTGCCTGCAGATGAAACGGTCTTCGCCTTCTTTGGAGCCGGTTCTCCCTTTTTGTCGATTGTTTTGATTGTTCTTTTTTCTCGGGTGTGAAGTGATGGACCCATGTTTCATCCATGGTTTCGAAACAAAGCAAAAAGGTCTGTTTTTTTGCTGGAAACTTCACTAAACACTCAATTGAAATATCTTCACGTTTCTGTTTTTGCTCGAGTGTGAGCAAACGCGAGCATACATCTTATACACAGCTTTAATTCGTCCAAATTTTCAGATAATATTCGAGTCGTTCTGTTTGAAATGTTTCTGGCCTGCTAGCTCGCGCAGTCGACGATCATCCAGTACCGCTTTGTGGCTTTTAATTCTATTATCAATTATAAGCCTCAATACACTACCACTGCATTGTCTTGGCAGCTCGTTCGGCCTCGTTTAAACTCTTGCTACCCAATATTTCATTGTTGTATAGTATGTAATGGCAATCTAGAGTAACATCAACCATTCTTTATATTGGTTCCCATTCAAATAAAAGTATTGTTTCACAGTAACGATGACCAATTTTCTCCATTTTCACAAATTCACTTTGGCTAAACGATTCAGTATTGATGGCTGCCAAACAAATACTAAACAACGTGGCGTCCTCAAACTTGAAACATACGCTTTATAGATTGTGTAATTTCTAATCTGATATTTTTCAAACAACTACCGACATCTTGATCTTCTTCACTTATGGGAATATCTCGTACTTCGAAAAATCCTCATTGGTTGAGTCTGAAAATCAGTTTTGGAAATGTATGCATGTCTAAATCATTATTACTTGAATTAGTATCCGAACTGTCTTCATTCATTTCAGTGAGTTCTTTGAATTCTTCGAATAATTGCATTTACATCCTGTAAATCGTTTAATTGTTGCCTAGGATTTACAAGAAATAAATTTGAATTTTTAATAAAAATATGTTCATAGTTTTATTAAACAACAGATTTATTATTTTTCACAAAATACACTTTAGCACTAAAACTCTTATCACAATGAATGGATTGATAATGATTGCAAAAATTTTGTCGTATTTGAGGTGTTGAAAATCCTTGTGTTATTCATGAAAAATCTCTACACCTATTAAAAGTCACTGTTTGGTGTACATTTTGGGCAAATGGAATCATTGGACCATTTTTTTCGAAGATAATACTGGAAATGTTGTTCCTATGAATGCTGAGCGATATCAATCAATGTCGAGTGACTTTTTATGACCAGAATTGAATGATATTGATGTGTCTGATGTCTATTTCCAGCAAGACGGCGCTACATGTAACACAACTTGAGGAAACATTCAGTTTTTCCGATCGAAATTTCGTCAACGTTTAAATTCACGAAATGCAGATTTCAATTGGTCTCCAAGATCGTGCGATTTAACACCATTAGATTTTTTTTTTAAAGTCGAGTCCATGCTAACAATCCACAAACAATTAATGATGTAAAGAACAACATTCGAATTGCAATTCGTAAAATAAATCCAGTAATATGTCGAAATGTCATTAAAAAATTCGATATTCGAATTGGTGCCTGCAGATGCAGTCG
Source organism: Neoneuromus ignobilis (assembly GCA_029203775.1). Lineage (NCBI taxonomy): Eukaryota > Metazoa > Arthropoda > Insecta > Megaloptera > Corydalidae > Neoneuromus > Neoneuromus ignobilis. The sequence continues at coordinate 3,580,960 of CP092096.1, read as the reverse complement.
TGGTGGATATTTGAACGATATTCTGTTCCACGTATAATTGTAATGTAATGAATTCATTTTCAATAAAAAAAATAATATGTCTTATTTGAAAATTCCAAATTGTTTGTGCAGTTTTATTAAAATATTCTAAGCTTGAAAAAATTCTAAATTGTTTGTGTTTTATTAAAAAGAAACATGTAGGTGCGTTTTTTCGTTAACCTTTATATACGAGTATAATGGTAATTTACAGTAATATGGTAATGTCGTGTCTCTCGAAAATACAATATTTTAAATAGTTATTAGAATTCTAGACAGAAACGTCCAGAGATTTGGTTCTAAGACAATTTTTATCTCTGATATAGTTTGAAAAATAGTATACAGTTAAGGGGTTATACGCAGTTAGAAATTTCAAAAAAATCGATTTTTTTTTGCATTTTCGGAATGCACATATATTTGAGTATATTCTCTGAAAATTTGAAGTAAATCCGATAAATATTTTCGGACATACACCTGAATTTTTACCAAATTTTTAACTATGTGTTGTAAACTACTTCCGAAACTTCAAACGCGTTTATCTCAAAACGGTGTTTTCATAGTCGGTGATCTCGATATCTCAGAAATGGCTGAACCGATCGGTCTCAAATTTTCACACAATCTTCTCAAATATATTCCTCAGGTATTGGAACGAAGGAATAAGGTTTACAAAAATTATTACTATTTTTTTTAAACAATTTGGAACGAAAATTTTAGTAAAAAACGAAAAAATTTTTTCAAGTAGACGCCATTTTGTCAAAAATGAAAATTTTTATAATTCCTTCGTTCAATACCTGCATTAATCTATCCTTTAAAAGAATTGACCATATTTTTTGATTTCAAATAATCCAAACCGCCGATATGGAGATCACCGCCAAGCGCCTTTTTTTGGAGGTCGTTCGGGACATCGTCTACAGGAGCGGTGCACTTCAATATTTTTTATGATCGACATGTTATTTTATTCTTGAAAGTAGAATCTATTCAAATAACCATAATTTGTAATTGCAAAATAAATACTGTTTCTAAAAAAAATTCCTAAAAAAACGTCGTTTTTGCGCCTCGCAACTGCGTATAACCCCTTAATCGAAGTGAAGCATTATGTTTTTTGTATTCACTGTGGAAAATTCATCAATAATCATAATTAGAAATCATATCATAATTAAAATAATTAATCAAAATATAATATTTTCATTTTGAGAAAAAAAAAGTAGAATGTTACTAAAGAACAGCTCAAAATGAAACTCATGCACTTATTTAAATTTATATTTATTTACTAATACGATTTATTTATTAATCGTACATGATTATTTATATTAAATTTAATACTTAGTGGGGTAACTGTGGTTGGCTTTAAGCTCAATTTTCTCCCATTCCTGTAATAAACCGTTTTTTTAAATCAATTCTATTAAAAATCTTATGTTTTTTTATTGAAATTTCCAAATTGCTCCACGAATTCTCAATCACATTTAAATCTGGCGATTGTGGGAATGTTTTAAACACTTTTGGACAATTATATACATATATATATATATATATATATATATGTGTGTGTGTGTGTGTGTTATATGTGTTATATGTATTGGAACGATTCGATGCTTTCGGAATAATTGAGATCCGATGAACTATAAAATCGACAACGATTTCACTTATTTTAATTTCTGCGATCGAAACAAAAACGCACTTATTACAATCGTTTTCGGCGTCGAGTCGCTATAAAAATTTTCGAAGAAATGTTCAGCGTAGCATTCACACAAAGAGATCATTTCCGTCGATTCTTTTATCCCCTATATTCAATACGATAGATTCTGACAAAAGATAGAACCGTTGTAACCTTACCAAAAATTAGATCGATTTCTGACACTCGTAAAAGTCGTATTTTACTTTTGTCGATTCGCAAGAATTCGTTTTAAAGAATTATTATACGAAATGTGTGTGTGTATATATGTATGTATGTGTGTGTGTTTCGTGACGGGATAAATTCACATACCTGTAGGTGTAGTACGGAAATGAAGAAATTTCATTTGTAGAGGCAGGTGGAAAGATCTTTTTCAAAGAATGTATTTTTTCACTTTATACGAGAATTTCCTTTTTATTTTTTAGTATCCTATACAGGAATACCTCGCATAGTGCGGTTAATGGACCTTTACACACTAGTCAACATGCATACAGTATTCACGGCCCATTACCACTCGTCTCACACGCTCTTACCCGAAAACTAATTTTTTTAGGTCGGTGAGTTTATTGATAAGAGGGTGTGAGATGAGTGGTAATGGGCGTGAATACAGTATGCATGCTGACTAGTGTGGAAAGGCCCAATCGATTCCACTGATTTGCCGGACCATTTGAAACCGGACTAATCGAAATATTAACTAAATACAAAAAACGTTAATTGGTTCCAAACAATTTTTTCCTATTTTTCAGTAAATAAAACGAGAGTAATATATTGAAATGTTTGTATGTATCAACAAAATAAAATCAGGGGTTTATAAATTCATTTTCAATTAAAATTTAATTATCAAAAAATCGACTTTACTCTAGAGCAGTGATGGCGAACATTTTGAGCTCGGCGTGTCAAAATTGTGAAAAACCCTAATTTAACTCTGGTGCAGTGTCACATAGAGAAATATTCATAATTGTTTGATATTTGCAACCATAATAAAAAAGATTTATATTTTTGATATTTATTTTATATATTTAAATGTCACTTAACAAAGAAAAATCAACCAAAAAATATGTATAAAATGAACAAAAACAGGGAAACAATGTACATTTAGGAAAAAATAATAATAAAAACAATGATAATCAAATGGTACGAAAACTAGAAATTAGTGACTTTTTTGGTGCTGAAGTTTGTCTGCTAATTCATCGATTGCAGGTTCATATTTGGTGCACTTCAAGGCCAAGCAAGCGCCACTAACTTCATTTATTAGCCGGTTTAGTTTGTTCGTTTTAATATTATTTAATGCTAAGAACAAAGTCTCACAAAAATATGTTGATGAAAAAATTGTTAGAAAAGCCACCGCTAGATTTTTTATGTCCCTAAAAGTGTCAGGTAATCTGTTCCAAGCACTCAACATTTCTTGTTCGTAGTCTCACTCTTCTTCATTATTCAAACGATTTCGTTCCAGATTTTCAAGTTTCGACCTTAAGTCGACAAACACATGGGTCCAAATGCCATCTTGAAAATCTGCAAGTTGCATCTCTAAATCGTCAATTTGCATCCATTGGAAATCCTTTAATTCCAAAGTACTGTAAACAACTACATCCGGATACTCAATTATTTTAACGGTCTGTTTTAGGCTTCTAAATCGGTTGAATCTTTTGCTGAACTGTTCAAATAACGAGTTTACTATATTCTGGTACATAAGTATGGGCTCCATTACACTCGTTGTAGTGGCCTTTTTTTGTCAATTTTGTGGAAATTTTTTTGTCTCTGTCCATGCGTGTCATCCAAAATGAGTTCGCGTGTTACCTCTGACACGGGTGTCATAGGTTCACCATCACTGCTCTAGAGCTACGAATTGAAAACTAATAAAAAAAGAAAAAACCTATAAAACTAGAACTGCGCATGCGATGCGTTAAATGTGTGCATGCGCATATTTTTTTTTTGGAAATTTCAAACCGTATAGTGAAACCGTACTAATCGAAGCTGTATTATGCAGGTATTACTATATATATATATATATATATATATATATATATATATATATATATATATATACGAGGTGTGATCAAAAAATAAGGTGAATTTTTATTTTTTTCAAAGAATATTTATTTATTCATCAATTTTTATTTTGTCCCCTTCAAAGTAATCCCCCTCGGATATAATGCAGTTGTGCCAACGCTTTTTCCAATCTTCAAAGCATTTCAAAAAATCATTTTTTGTGATCTTGTTCAGCTCCTCTTTCGATGCCGTCTTTATTTCCTCAATCGTTGCAAAACGCCGTCCTTTCATGGGCCTCTTCAGTTTCGGGAACAAGAAGAAGTCACAGGGAGCCAGGTCTGGGGAATACGGTGCCTGCGGCATCATTAGTGTGTTGGTTTTAGCCAAAAATTCGCGCACAAGCAACGATGTGTGAGCAGGGGCGTTATCATGGTGCAAAAGCCAATTTTTGTTCTTCCACAAATTCGGACGTTTCTGGCAGATTGCTTCGCGCAAATTGCGCATAACTTGCAGGTAATATTCCTTATTTACTGTTCTACCCTGTGGCAAGAACTCATGATGCACCACGCCCCTGCAATCAAAGAAAACTGTAAGCAAAACCTTCACATTTCATCGAACTTGGCGTGCTTTTTTTGGTCTCGGTGATCCGGAATGCCTCCACTGGGACGATTGAGTCTTAGTTTCGATGTCATAACCGTATACCCATGTTTCGTCACCTGTTATGACCCTGTCGAGTAAATCTGGGTCGTCGTTGACGTCATTCAATAGCTCTTGGGCGATGCTCATGCGACGGTTATTTTGGTCGAAATCGAGCAATTTCGGAACAAACTTCGCTGACATACGTCTCATGTCTAAAACACCCGTTAAAATTGATTGGCACGAACCAAACGAGATGCCAATATCATCAGCAATTTCTCTAATGGTAATTCGACGATTCCCCAACACTATTTTCTTCACTTCTTCAACGTTCTCATCAGTTGTTGACGTGCTGGGGCGTCCAGAACGAGGTTCGTCGTTGGTGTCTTCTCGGCCTTCTTGGAAGAGTTTATACCACTTGTAAACATTTTTTTGGCTTAAAGTAGACTCATCGTATGCCACTTTCAACATTTCAAGTGTTTCGGAGCACTTGATTCCATTTTTCACACAAAATTTAATGCAAACTCTTTGATCCATGATTTTCGACAGCGGAAAATCGTGGAGCCTGCAAAACACTTCTAACTTTTATGCCTCTCACCAAAAAACTAAACATGCTACATAGCTGAAATTTGGAACATATATTCGAGACGAGTGTACCAACATAACCAAATAAAAAAAATCGAAGATCGAACGGATGTAGCCCGCTAAATTTCAAAATTCACCTTACTTTTTGATCACACCTCGTATATATATATATATATATATATATATATATATATATATATATAAAGAGAGATAGTGAGATGAAGATCTAACTCACTTTAACTTTCTTTCTGTTTCACCAATTCGTTCATTTTTCCTCGTGATCGATTTTCAAGCAGTCAACGACATTCAGATCGAACGTCTGCATGAATTCCACACATATGGTAGATAAATATGATAAAAATGTGAATATGAACGTCGTTCAGTTGCAGCTTACAAAATGTGCACTAAAATTTTAATATCGAGCGACACGGTCTCTCGCCTGTACATTTGCCAAATTAGTTTCGATAAAGTGCCAAGTAAAATTCGTGTCTCTCGAACGCTTTACTGGATTGTCGGCTCCGGTATCGTTCGTTTCGTTCAAACGTATCTCCGGTTAATACGCTCGGCTCTTATGTCTCCGCTTTTCGGTAATTAAGCCGACGCTTTCATCTCGCTTGGCACAGTTTCCGTACTGCCTGTTGGCTTATTGCCAATATTAATTAATGGCTCTAATAAGGAAAAGTCGTGCAATGCACATGCTGTTATCAACCAGCCGTATGTGGAAATGTACACGTACGGACGTGTGTGCGTGCGTGTGTATGACTTCATCAGTCGTCTCGACTGGAGAGGAAGATATGATAGGCCGTTCTTACAAATCGCTAGAGTGTGAAATCCTGTCGGCTGCTTAATTGCTGTTTTAATTGAAAACGCAGACACTGTTCGAACTAATCTGATCTGTTAATGATTGATTGAACGAATAATTCGCTTTAAGGGATTTCTGTTAATGAATTTCAGTAAATTGAAATAAGAATTCAATGTCATCGTTACATCTGAATCTAGTAAATTTATTTAATTATACTGGATTTATTAGAAAGTTTTATTACTAATGACCCTTTTTGAAAAATCCCCACTAATATATATATATATATATATATATATATATATGTTCAAAATAATGACAAATTAAAAGTTTCTCTTTTGACTAAATTTTTTGCACTTTTATTAGCAACACTAATGTGATATTTAGTGTTTGTTTTTGCAGCTAGGATTGCAATAATTTTGCAATGTGAAACTGTAAAAGAACTGTCATATTAAAACAAAAACAGTGAAATCACCAAAGTGGTTAACAAGTTGTGAAATCATAATAAGAACAAATATTTTGTTCCTTGTTTTATACATGTATAGAGTACCAAATTACCTAGTAAAGACTATAGATGGCTATACGAGGGTGGTCCCAGAAGTACCCGACCCAATAAAGAAAACACAAAAATGTTGTAAAAAAATATATTTATTTTTCAACATAATCTCCTTTCAGCTCTATACACTTTTCCCAGCGATGTTCAATAAGTTCAATACCCTTTTTATAATAAGAATTGTCTTGCTCCTCAAAATACCCATTAACTGCCGACATAACTTCTTCGTCGTTGGAAAATCCTTGACCACTGAGCCATTTTTTTCAAGTTTGGGAACAGAAAATAATCCGAGGAGGCTAAATCTGGCGAATAGGGTACATGAGGTAGCAATTCAAACTTTAATTCATTAATTTTGGCCATTGCAATAACAGATTTGTGAGCTGGTGCATTGTCTTGATGAAACAACACTTTCTTCTTAGCCAAATGCAACCGTTTTTGCTCGATTTCTTCGCTCAAACGTTGCAATAATTTCGCATAATACTCCCCGTTGATAGTTTTTCCTTTTTCAAGATAGTCAATGAAAATTATCCCACGCGCATCCCCAAAAACCGACGCCATGACCTTGCCTGCAGATGAAACGGTCTTCGCCTTCTTTGGAGCCGGTTCTCTCTTTTCAGTCCATTGTTTTGATTGTTCATTTGTTTCGGGTGTGAAGTGATGGACCCATGTTTCATCCATGGTTATGAAACGGCGCAAAAATTCTGCAAAAATTCTGTTGCTGTGAAACTTCGCTAAACACTCAATTGAAACATCTTCACGACACTGTTTTTGCTCGAGTGTAAGCAAACGCGGCATCCATCTTGCACACAGCTTTCTCATGTCCAAATTTTCAGATAATATGCGATGTACCGGAATTTTTAGAAATGCCTACTAATGTCTGCTAGCTCGCGCACTTTCAGTCGACGATCATCCAGTACCGCTTTGTGGATTTTCTTCACCATTTCTGGAGTCGTCACCTCATTTGGTCGACCACTGCGATGCTCGTCTTGGCAGCTCGTACGGCCTCGTTTAAACTCTGCTACCCAATATTTCACTGTTGTAAACGAAGGAGCAGACTCACCCAGAGTAGAATCCAGTTCAGCTTTTATATTGGTTGGACTGAGGCCTTTCAAATAAAAGTATTGTATTACGTAACGATGACCAATTTTCTCCATTTTCACAAATTCACTGAAAACGTTCACTATTGATGGCTGCCAAACAAATACTAAACAACATGGCGTCCTCAAACTTGAAACATATGCTTTATAGATTGTGTACTTTCTAATACAGTGATATTTTTCAAACAACTACCGACATCTCTAGGTCAGGCCGGGTACTTATGGGACTACCCTCGTATAAGAAGATGATCTTTTAATGTAGATATTAATGGTAAGATTTCCGACAATAAGTTGATCTGCGCTGGCATACCCCAAGGTTCGTTACTGGGGCCCATCTTGTTCAACTACTACATTAACGACATTTGTATTAAAATTGAATACAAATGAATGCGACACTTTAATACAAATGAATTTCTAACCCAATACCACAATAGTTCAATAATCACTTATTGTTCACAATAACTGATTATTGAACATTTAAAAAACTATTGTGGTGTTGTGGTTAGAAATTCATTTATCTTAAATTAACTTTTTTATTTTGCCTTTTTTTTGTTAATAAAAAGTATAATAATTATAAACTGATTATGTTATGGGCGATTTTTATAAAAAAATTAAACTTTTCTTATAAAAATCTTGGTCTTATTATTTTATTTCTGTTCTTATTTATTATAATATATATTTAAAATTGTGCGGTTGAAAAATCATAGCACAAATCGAATAAAAACTTTATGTAATAGCAGTGAAAAAAATATTATAATGAATCGTCTAGCTCCGTATAACAATTATTGTAATGTTCATATCGCGTGGCATTTTCGGTGATATAGAAAGTCTAATATAGCAAGTATAGTTGATAAGATTTATCGCGTTCAACTTGTTGTCGAGCGACTTGAAATGTCAAACTATGCGCTGTTATTTAAATGTAATTATATTTATTTTCATGAAACTTGTTGGATTTTTTCCAAATGGAAATGTTAGACAGTTTTCAATGTTTTGAATAATTTTCAAACATTTAATAAAATTACTTATCAAATGAAATTTAAATCGTTTTAATCTACAGAAATACTGCTTAATAAAAAGCTTTCTTGTAAATATTTCTTTCCGTTTGTCCGACCGAACTATACTTTTATTTCTATCCCCATACGAATTCATTTACAGTTTCTATAATAAACTACAGATAGACAGTTTCGTGCCAGGTGTTTCCGACAATGATATCCCATGATATTATAGACCGTTTCCTCCGAGATAATATTTTTCGAATAGACCTATCTGTTTTCGTCATTCGTCGAATATCGTTTCTAGCTCTGCGAGCACGCAAACTACATTTCTCTTTAAGCGTTTCGTCCGCATCGCTTAACATCTATAACTCGTCTTTTGTCCCTAAAGTTCTCAATCATAATATGACATTTCAATTTACTTTTATTATGAACAGTGAACGAGAGTTACATTTCGGGACGGCGTGTTCTCACTTCTCGATATCTTTAAGAAAATGACTTTCGTACGGTGATGCTGTAATTGAGGATAAAAGACGACGTGATTGTATTTAACATGTGGAATAATATTAAGTCGATCGGAAAGTTTGTTCGTACCTTTTTTTAAAAAAAGAAATGTACATTCAATATAGGGTCATTCAAATGTGACGCCTATATTTGTGTTTTATTAAAAAAGTAAAAATTTTTCAATGCTTTTAGAGTAAAAAGAGATTTTTTATTACTCTACAAAAAGATCTAATCTATATAATATAGGGTCATCCAAATGTGACGCCTAGATTTGTATTCTATTTCAAAGAAATAGAAAAAATTATACACACCAGCTTATAACACATGTTCTTTTTAATGAAACACGAATCTAGGCGTCACATTTCCTATTACTTTGTCCAGTATTGTTCAAGCAAATGGTTAAAGTTCGGTTCAGTCTAGTATAATTAAAATGAATAAACGATACAAAATTCAATCATAATTAAAATATAAAAATAAAATTACATTATTTAATCCGAACATTATTTAAAACGTACTTTATAGATCCACATTATTGAAATTAGAATTTAAATCCAGACAAATACAATTTCATTTTTAAAAACGAACCTGGCAGCTTTTACGACAGACGAGTTGTAAAAAAAATCTTATAAAACCGCAATGAGCGATTAAACACAACTGCTCGCCGTCAAGTTTCGCACGAATAAAATATTAATATGTATTGTATCTTGTTTGTGCACACGTTTGTACCATAGCTGTTATCTCGAAATGCAGGTCGTGTTGTTACCTGGTTCAGAGGAACATTTTTAACCATCAGCATTTTTTTTATAACCGATTTGCAGTCGCAGATATTCATCCGTTGTAAAAACACACGTTCTGTTTGCACGAAACGGATTGTTGCTTGAAAATAAATGTTGTAAATCATTGTCTGTAATCATCTAGAGTAGTCAATTTACGATTATTGTTTGACTGGTTTTATTTCTGTTAAATATGATTGATTAAATCCGATTGATTTAATCTCGTTAGAGGATAGAGTGTTAATATAGAACTTTGCATCAAATACGGAAAAACATATGGATGTAATTTCGAAATAAAGCTTGATTTTACATAAATGGTCACGTACAACAATCGGAGATTTGATTTTAAATACATAAACATTAATACCAGTAAAGCTAGTGAAATCCATTTGATGTAAGCTCATTATATATATATATATATATATATATATATATATATATATATATATATATATATATATACGAGGTGTGATCAAAAAGTAAGGTGAATTTTGAAATTTAGCGGGCTACATCCGTTCAATCTTCGATTTTTTTATTTGGTTATGTTGGTACACTCGTCTTGAATATATGTTCCAAATTTCAGCTATGTAGCATGTTTAGTTTGTTGGTGAGAGGCATAAAAGTTAGAAGTGTTTTGCAGACTCCACGATTTTCCGCTGTCGAAAATCATGGATCAAAGAGTTTGCATTAAATTTTGTGTGAAAAATGGAATCAAGTGCTCCAAAACACTTGAAATGTTGAAAGTGGCATACGATGAATCTACTTTAAGCCAAAAAAATGTTTACAAGTGGTATAAACTCTTCCGAGAAGGCCGAGAAGACACCAACGACGAACCTCGTTCTGGACGCCCCAGCACGTCAACAACTGATGAGAACGTTGAAGAAGTGAAGAAAATAGTGTTGGGGATCGTCGAATTACCATTAGAGAAATTGCTGATGATATTGGCATCTCGTTTGGTTCGTGCCAATCAATTTTAACGGGTGTTTCAGACATGAGACGTGTGTCAGCGAAGTTTGTTCCGAAATTGCTCGATTTCGACCAAAAGAACCGTCGCATGAGCATCGCCCAAGAGCTATTGAATGACGTCAACGACGACCCAGATTTACTCGACAGAGTCATAACAGATGACGAAACATGGGTATACGGTTATGACGTCGAAACTAAGACTCAATCGTCCCAGTGGAGGCATTCCGGATCACCGAGACCAAAAAAAGCACGCCAAGTTCGATCAAATGTGAAGGTTTTGCTTACAGTTTTCTTTGATTGCAGGGGCGTGGTGCATCATGAGTTCTTGCCACAGGGTAGAACAGTAAATAAGGAATATTACCTGCAAGTTATGCGCAATTTGCGCGAAGCAATCCGCCAGAAACGTCCGAATTTGTGGAAGAACAAAAATTGGCTTTTGCACCATGATAACGCCCCTGCTCACACATCGTTGCTTGTGCGCGAATTTTTGGCTAAAACCAACACACTAACGATGCCGCAGGCACCGTATTCCCCAGACCTGGCCCCCTGTGACTTCTTCGTGTTCCCGAAACTGAAGAGGCCCATGAAATGACGGCGTTTTGCAACGATTGAGGAAATAAAGACGGCATCGAAAGAGGAGCTGAACAAGATCACAAAAAATGATTTTTTGAAATGCTTTGAGGATTGGAAAAAGCGTTGGCACAAGTGCATTATATCCGAGGGGGATTACTTTGAAGGGGACAAAATAAAAATTGATGAATAAATAAATATTCTTTGAAAAAAATAAAAATTCACCTTATTTTTTGATCACACCTCGTATATTGTGTTAGAGAAAAAGTAAAGGATGTTTTTAGACTAGATAGAATTTTCGATAGAGATTCAATTTAAAGTTCTATCACGCTTTTAAAAAAAACATCATACATTTTGAGTATTACATGTTATTTAGTGGTACATGGAGGTTTGGTTGATTTTGACAATGCGTCATTTTCTAACGTATTAGGGTTATATATCGTTGGAAAGGTGACATTTCACGAAAAAAAATTTAAAATAAATTTAAACAAAATTGGTATACAAGATCAAAAGTTATTAATATTGAATATGTGTGAAAATTAGAAAAAAATTGACACATTTTGATTTTTTATTATAAGAAGGAAAAACGTTGCGAAAGCCTTTAAAAAAATTCCTGTTTCTGGAGACGATCCTCTAAGTAGACAAACAGTTGTGAATTAGTTTCGGTGATTTTGAAATGGAAATTTTGAAGTGAAAGATGCACTTCGTTCTGGGAGGTTTATTGTGTAATGTCGAAGAAATCTTTTAAAACATTGAATAAAATCGGAATTTAAGCAGCTATGACATAGCTAGGAAGCTAAATTTTGATCATAAAACCGTTTTGAATCTTTTGTGTAAGGCTGAATACACAAAGAAGCTCGATTTTTGGGTATTAAACGGTTTGATGGTAAAAATTTTAATGAACCGAATTTCCATTTGCGATTCTTTGTTGAAATGGAACGAAACCGAGCAATTTCTGAAAAAAAATGATAGTGGAAGATGAAAAGTGGATACATACTTCAATGATGTTCGAAAAAGATCGTGGTCGAAGTGAGATGAGGCACAACAAACGATTGCAAAACCTGAATTAACGAAAAAGAAGGTGATGCTGAGTGTCTGGTGGAATTGGAAGAGAATCGTTTATTATGAGATGTTATTATCAGGTAAAACGGTTGATTCTGATCTTTACTATCAAAAAATAAGGGGTTATACGCACTTGCGAGGCGCAAAAACGACGTTTTTTTAGGAATTTTTTTTAGAAACAGTATTTATTTTGCAATTACAAATTATAGTTATTTGAATAGATCCTACTTTCAAGAATAAAATAACATGTCGATCATAAAAAAATTTTGAAGTGCACCACTCCTGCAGACGATGTCTCGAACGACCTCCAAAATAAGGCGCTTGGCGGTGATCTTCATATCGGCGGTTTGGATTATTTGAAATCAAAAAATATGGTCAATTTTTTTAACGGATAGATTAATGCAGGTATTGAACGAAGAATAATAAAAATTTTCATTTTTGACAAAATGGCGTCTACTTGAAAAAATTTTTTCGTTTTTTACTAAAATTTTCGCTCCAAATTGTTTAAAAAAAATAGTAATAATTTTTGTAAACCTTATTCCTTCGTTCAATACCTGAGGAATATATTTGAGAAGATTGTGTGAAAATTTGAGACCGATCGGTTCAGCCATTTCTGAGATATCGAGATCACCGACTATGAAAACACCGTTTTGAGATAAACGCGTTTGAAGTTTCGGAAGTAGTTTACACATAGTTAAAAATTTGGTAAAAATTCAGGTGTATGTCCGAAAATATTTATCGGATTTACTTCAAATTTTCAGAGAATATATTCAAATATATGTACATTCCGAAAATGCAAAAAAAAAATCGATTTTTTGAAATTTCTAACTGCGTATGACCCCTTAATGCGATTAAAGTGATCGATTTAGGAAAAGCGTCCGGAATTAACGAAGAAAGGGCGTTGTCTTCCATCATATCAAAGTTGAAGACTCTGTAAAAATTTTAAGAGCTTGTTTGGAAAGTTTTGATGAATCCACCGAATAGTCCTGACCTTGAACTATCAAAATACCATTATTTTGATTATTGCAGAACTCTTAATAAAGTCAATTTGATGTCAAAAGCACCTGTAAAAATCACTTGTCTCAGTTGTTTGACCAGAAACCCTAGAAGTTCTAAATCCAAGAAAAACAAAGTTTTAAGATGTGTGTAAATAAATTCCACTAAAAGTGTTTAAGAAATATATGGACATATATAAAAAAATACAGGGAAGAATTTAAATATTGTTGTAAAAGTTTGTAGAGATATCAGAAAAAGTAGTTTTCGGTAAGTCATGGACAAATAAACGAAATACAGACAAAGATTAAAATTCGTTAAAAAGAACGTGAAAGAATTATAAAACGTTTGGGGGAAATGTGATTGTTAGTGATGAATGTAAATTTGAAATATTTAATTCATTTGATAGAAAAATGGTGTGAAGAAAACCAGATACTGAATTCACTAAAGAAAACATGTAATCGATTGTAAAACATGAAGGTAGTTCAGTGATGGTGTGGGGTTGCATGTCAGTGGTTGGGGTTAAGAAAACTTCATTTCATTGAAGGAAAAATGGAAAAGTTTGTTTATATTTACATTTTGAAGCATAATTCAAAGGTCAAGGGAATATTCTGAAGCATTCTTTTAGGAAAATTGAAGAGTTTATCTTGTATAATGTATCGAAACAGTTCGAAACACCTCGATCGTTGGATATGAAACCTATAAAACATTTTGGGGAGAATTGAGGAAAATTTGATTAGTCATCATATTACTAGTCAAGAAATATTAAAATTTCATCTTTAGTAGAAATGGAATAAAAATAGTCCAGTTTTAATGGAGAATTTGTACAATCCATGCCTAATAAATTGAAATCTGTTTTGAAATCTAGAAGATTTCCTAAGAAATATCAATTTTTATTTTTTTTTTAAAAATCGTATCGTTAGTAATCAGATATTTTCGTACGTCCAAATATTATATGTTGAATGAAAACAGTTTATTCTGAAATTTATTTATTTCGAATTTGAAAATATAATATTTTGAAATACACTGATAAATGATCATAAAAATATTTTTAAACAACGAAAATTTGACTAGTCATTATATTACTAGTCAATAACTGTTAAAAAATCATCTCTAATAGAAATGAGACAAAATCAGTCCAGTTTTAATGGAAGAACTTGTACAATCCATGTCTAATAAATTAAAATCTGTTTTGAAATCTAGAAGATATCCTAAGAAATATCAATTTTCATTTTTTTAAATCGTATTGTTAGAAGTAAAATATCTTCGTACGTCTAAATATTACATGTTGAATGAAAACAGTTTATTCTGAAATTTATTTGTTTCGAATTTGAAAATATAATATTTTAAAATACACTGATAAATGATCATAAAAATATTTTTGAAAAATGAGAAAATTTAAAATTTGAAATCGTATTATAATCACTGATAAATGATCATAAAAATATTTTTAAACAACCAAAATTTGACTAGTCATTATATTACTAGTCAATAACTGTTAAAAAATCATCTCTAATAGAAATGAGACAAAATCAGTCCAGTTTTAATGAAAGAACTTGTACAATCCATGTCTAATAAATTAAAATCTGTTTTGAAATCTAGAAGATATCCTAAGAAATATAAATTTTCATTTTTTTATTTTTTTTAAAAATCGTATTGTTAGAAGTCAGATATTTTCGTACGTCTAAATATTATATGTTGAATGAAAACAGTTTTTTCTGAAATTTATTTATTTCGAATTTGAAAATATAATATTTTGAAAACCACTGATAAATGATCATAAAAATATTTTTAAACAACGAAAATTTGACTAGCCATTATATTACTAGTCAATAACTGTTAAAAAATCATCTTCAATAGAAATGAGACAAAATCAGTCCAGTTTTAATGGAAGAACTTGTACAATCCATGTCTAATAAATGAAAATCTGTTTTGAAATCTAGAAGATATCCTAAGAAATATCAATTTTCATTTTTTTAATTCTTTTTAAAATCGTATTGTTAGAAGTCAGATATTTTCGTACGTCTAAATATTATATGTTGAATGAAAACAGTTTTTTCTGAAATTTATTTATTTCGAATTTGAAAATATAATATTCTGAAATACACTGATAAATGATCATAAAAATATTTTTAAACAACGAAAATTTGACTAATCATTATATTACTAGTCAATAACTGTTAAAAAATCATCTCTAATAGAAATGAGACAAAATCAGTCCAGTTTTAATGGAAGAACTTGTACAATCCATGCCTAATAAATGAAAATCTGTTTTGAAATCTAGAAGATATTCTAAGAAATATTAATTTTCACTCTTTCAATTCTTTTTTAAAATCGTATTGTTTAGTGACCGGATATTTTTGCGTGTCTGTTGAATGAAAACATTTTTTCCTGGAATTTATTATTTGTTCCACATTTGAAAATATAACATTTTGAAGACATTAATAAACGACAATAAAAACATTTTCTTCTTTACCGTAAAGTTAATTTATCACGCGAGAAACACTTAGTATGATAGATGGTGGAATACTCTTGTCAGCCATTGTATATATATATATATATATATATATATATATATATATATATATATATATATATATATATACATATATACATACATATACATACATACATACATAAACATACACACAGTCCATCAATAAATACTTGTTTGTCGAGACGGATTTTAAATTACATGAAGATAGTATCCACAATTTTATTCTTTAGTGTGTGTGATGCATATATATATATATATATATATATATATATATATATATATATATATATATATATATATATATATATAGTCATCCAAATGTGACGCCTATATTTATTAAAAAGAAAGAAAAGAAACTATACAAATGTTTCTCTATACACATGTTTCTTTTTAATAAAACACAAATCTAGGCGTCACATTTGGATGACCCCATATATGTATATACACAAGAAAACAAGTTGTAAAAATACCAGCAGGAAAAAAGACTGTAATGTTTTATGTAAACGCGAGCTGGAAAACGGTTTTCATGCGTAAAATCTAACTTGTCAGTTTTGTTTTACCTCTGTGTGTTATAAAGAACACAACCCGATGTGGATGTAACATCGTACAATATTCAACTGAACGCTGCGTTACTTAAATGATGGCGACATTTTCATTTCACAGATTTGATCGCGAGTTATGAAAAGCGAGACGGTCGATCCGGACGTTGAATTATTAAGAAGTCCCCTGAATATTCTAACATTTGTTTAGTCTTACTCGTGCTCTATTAAATTTTAATCGTATCTGTTTTTTAGTTCAACGATGTAGTATAGATATTTGATTAAAAGAATGTCGTGTGTTCGAGATAAAAATATAATCCTAGAATTATCTAAAAATGATAGATGTAATTTATGTTAAGATCTGAAGAAAATATAACGTCATAATTAATGTTTTATTAAAGAAACGTGAGTAGAAGGTGCTGTATCGAGAAACGTGAAGTTTTTTTTTTTAATAAAACACATATCAAGGCGTCACATTTGGATGACCTTATACATACATGAGGGATGGTGTTGTTCGTATGGATATTTTGTCTGTGACAGGATAACGATTCTAAATTTAATTAATTTTTAGATGCGTATTTTCTGTTTGTTACTCGTGCGTTCATTTTATTTAATACCTTATTTTTACAAAAAGTCAATGCAGTATAAATAATAATCGTAATAAAAAACAAGCAGTACTATTAGATGTATTTGTTGTTAGTTTCATAAAGTTACTTTATATTACATTAATAATAAAATTATACATGTTTTGCATTTCAACATAAAATAATGTTTTAAAATCATTAAAATTCAGTAATTTTATAATTTGTTTCAAATGTGTATACGAGGGTAATCTCATATGTACCCGGCCTGACCTAGAGATGTCGGTAGTTGTTTGAAAAATATCACTGTATTAGAAAGTACACAATCTATAAAGCATATGTTTCAAGTTTGAGGACGCCATGTTGTTTAGTATTTGTTTGGCAGCCATCAATAGTGAACGTTTTCAGTGAATTTGTGAAAATGGAGAAAATTGGTCATCGTTACGAGATACAATACTTTTATTTGAAAGGCCTCAGCCCAACCCATATAAAAGCTGAACTGGATTCTACTCTGGGTGAATCTGCTCCTTCGTTTACAACAGTGAAATATTGGGTAGCAGAGTTTAAACGAGGCCGTACGAGCTGCCAAGACGAGCACCACAGTGGTCGACCAAATGAGGTGTCGACTCCAGAAATGGTGAAGAAAATCCACAAAGCGGTACTGGATGATCGTCGACTGAAAGTGCGCGAGCTAGCAGACATAGTAGACATTTCAAAAAGTGCGGTACATCGCATATTATCTGAAAATTTGGACACGAGAAAGATGGGTGCCGCGTTTGCTCACATTCGTGCAAAAACAGTGTCGTGAAGATGTTTCAATTGAGTGTTTAGCAAAGTTTCACAGCAACAAAGCAGAATTTTTGCGCCGTTTCATAACCATGGATGAAACATGGGTTCATCACTTCACACCCGAGACAAAAGAACAATCAAAACAATGGACTAAAAAGGGAGAACCGGTTCCAAAGAAGGCGAAGACCGTTTCATCTGCAGGCAAGGTAAGGTCATGGCGTCGGTTTTTTGGGACGCGCGTGGGATAATTTTCATTGACTATCTTGAAAAAGGAAAAACTATCAACGGCGAGTATTATGCGAACTTATTGCAACGTTTGAGCGAAGAAATCAAGCAAAAACGGCCGCATTTGGCTAAGAAGAAAGTGTTGTTTCATCAAGACAATGTACCAGCTCACAAATCCGTTATTGCAATGGCCAAAATTAATGAATTAAAGTTTGAATTGCTATCTCATGCACCCTATTCGCCAGATTTAGCCCCCTCGGATTATTTTCTGTTTCCAAACTTGATAAAATGGCTCAGTGGTCAAAGATTTCCCAACGATGAAGAAGTGATGTCGGCAGTTAATGGGTATTTTGAGGAGCAAGACAGTTCTTATTATAAAAAGGGTATCGAACTTATTTAACATCGCTGGGAAAAGTGTATAGAGCTGAAAGGAGATTATGTTGAAAAATAAATATATTTTTTTCCAAAATGTTTGTGTTTTCTTTGTTGGGTCGGGTACTTCTGGGACAACCCTCGTATATCTAGAAAAAATATAACTACATTTATAAAAAATAGAATAGAAAAATAACTGTTAATTCAGAGTAAAATGAATTTAAAAAAAATAAAATTTGAAAATTAAAAAATCAGTTAAGTGAATTTCTTACGAAATTTTTTTCTTAGACAGTTCAGAGAGTTTGGTAAAAAAATTACACGTTTTTCTTTTTATAAAATTAATACAAGTTTAGCTGTGTTAACGATAAATTACTTGATATTAGAAATATTTTTTTTACAAAAAACACATTTTTTTTACAAAAAAATGATTGATAATATCGTTTAACATAATACAAGGTTTGGAATTAAACTTATATTTTTCTATACTATACAAGGATCATTTGATAAGCATGGTTAAAAAAAGTACCATAAAACTTAATAAATTTTAAAATTTACCATACTTATCAAACGACCCTCGTAGTATAGATATTAATCAATTTTTTCTAAGTTTCTTATTAGGGTTAATATCCTACATTTGTGTTTTCTTTTCCAGTTTCATTTGATACGAAATCATAAAGTAATGATGATGGCTCTATCATCAAAATGCACATGATCTATCGTTGTGAACAAACAAACCGAACAATAGGTAATTATTGAACATTTCCTAATATCTTACAGTGATAGGGATGATAATTCATTTGTATGATCAAAAAGCAAATTATTACTGTTTATAGATTTGCTCGTATGTATATTCCGTGCGTGTGTTTGGTAAATTATACAGGTACGAGTGTTACTGTTCATACGTGTAAGTTGTCTCCGGTTTAGATTAGCACGTATCCGGCTTAAAATCTGAAAAGGTGTACAACAAGGGACAGGATCTCACCAAGATTATACGCACGGTTGATAATTCGACAAAGAACATTTCAACAAAATAAATATTACGTTGGAATATACGGTATTAAAACGTATACGTACTGATATTATTACCAAAAGATGTAGAAAATGGATGTATTTTATAAATCAAAAAGCAAATAATAACATTATCAATTATATTATTGGATTGGAAAATGAGTAGTTGCATTTTTTTGAAAGTAAGTCGAAGATAATTTTATTCAATAACGTATTGACCATTTTGTTCCACTATTTGTCAAAAAACTATTGATCTTTCTGGGCGAAAATCTGATCCAAATACGATTTGATAGTCTGATCTGAAATGAAATTTTTACTATTTAAAGAGTTTTGCAAAGAACGAGATAAATGGTAATCTGATTGTACAGAGTCAGGTGAATATGGTGGATGTGGCATTATATCCCGACCAAGCTCCAATAATTTTTGGCGAGTGACCAAAAATGTCTATGATTTCGCATTGTCACGGTGGGACACAACACTTTTATGGTTCACCAATTCTGGACATTTCAGTTGTAATATTGGGAGTACAAATTAATTCGGTCCGTTTTCAAAAGATGGCTCTAAAAACATTAAATTTTTAAATAGTAACAGCTGATTGCCGTGGTTTTAGACAGATTGGACATCTGCCGATAACATCCAGTTTGTATTGTTTTGAGTTTCATACAAAATGTTTTTTGTTACGCTGTTGAAAATGTCATATTTTTTGATAACTAAACAGCATTTGCGGGAAGTTTTAATTTTTTGTTTTAATTGGAAAAAAAGTGCAGCTGAAACTCATCGCATGCTTGTGGAAGTTTACGGTGACAATTCTCCAACTAACAAGTCATGTAGAGAATGGTTTCGGTGCTTCAAAAGTGATGATTTCAGCGTTGAAGATAGACCTCGCTCGGGACAGCCAAAAAATTCGTAGACGATGAATTACAGGCATTACTCGATGAAGATCCGAGTCAAACGCAAGACGAGTTTGTACTTACGTTGGGGGTGACCCAACAAGCAGTGTCTGTACGTTTAAAATCTATGGACCTGATTCAAAAGCAAGGCAATTGGGTTCCTTATGAATTGAAACCAAGAGATCTGGAAAGACAATTATTTTTTTGTGAGCAGTTGCTTCAAAGGCATAAAAGAAAGGGTTTTTTTACACCGGGTAGTGACTGGTGACGAAAAGTGAATCTTCTACGACAACCCCAAGAAAAAAAATACTACGCTTTGCCCGGCCAATCGTTGCCATCGACCTCAACATCAACACCAAAATCGAACATTCATGGTTCGAAAGTTATGCTGAGTATCTGGTGGGACCAAGGAAGCATTGTGTACTACGAGCTGCTAAAACCTGGCGATTCCATTACGGGTGATCGGTACAGACTGCAATTACTTCGTTTGAACGGTGCATTACGAGAAAAACGGCCGGAATATAAGGACAGACATGATAAAGTTATTCTTTTGAATGACAACGCTCGGCCTCATGTCGCAAAAGTTGTCAAAAAATTTTTAGAAACCATCAAATTAGATATCTTACCGCACCCGCCGTATTCTCCGGACATTGCTCCTTCTGACTACTGGCTGTTTCGACGGATGCAATACGATTTGGCAGGTCACCGCTTCACTTCTTTCGAAGAAATCGAAAATTGGCTTCAAAATTGGATCGCAACAAAAGACGAGAAGTTTTTCCGAGACGGGATTCGGAAATTGCTTGAGAGGTGGGGAAAAGTTGTAAGCAGTGATTGACAATATTTTGATTAATTTGTTAATTCATTATCTTTTGAAATAAATGCATTTTTTAGCTAAAAAAACGGACCGAATTAATTTGTACTCCCAATACATCATTCAATTTGGTTAACTGTCGACAGTATATATTTGAATTGATCGTTTGGTTCTTTAAAAGCAGTTCAAAAAACACAATTTCTTTATAATACCAAACTGATAAAATCTTTTTTAATGAATATTTGTTTTTGATGTCTGGTTCACCAGTTTGCAACCACAATTTTTTTCGCTGAACATAGTTGTAAATCCATTTTCAATCATCTGTATCAGTTGTTTCAAAAATGGATCATTTTCGTTACGTTTCATGAGTGAATCGCAGACATTTATATGAGATTAATGAAATGAATTTAATTAACGAGATGAGCTTATTAACGTAGTTAAATTGTTTCAAATAACTTTCATTTATCTGTAATCTCTTGAGTTGTGTAACGATTTTTCATTTTATTACTATTTTGGTTTTATTCACTACTAAATACAACAAATGAAATCAGAATAATTCTTGGAGATTCTTCTGATCATTTGATTAAAAAAATTAAGTTAATTCTAATTCAGTTAAAACATATGAGCATTAATAATGTGTTGCATTGTAACTTTGAGGTTGATTTTTACTTTTTTTCTTAGTTTTGTTAATTTTTATTTAAAAATACGTTTCAAATTTCACTGTTTAATTTTTGTAGTTCTAACTCAATGGTTCTTAACCGGTGTTCCGCAAACTTAAAGAAAGTTTTTCACCAAAATTTTAAAATCAGTGAAAAATTAAAACGGTTATTAAGATGGAAAAAAACGAAAAAGCAAACGTCATTCCTTTAGTTTTATCGTCTTTACTTGGACTTATATTGGCTTTTATCGATTTCTATAACGTGTGGGAATTTTGGATTTCTTTTCAAACTGAGTTTAACCCTCTATAACCCACTGTGACTTGGAGGTAACATATCATATAAACATGGGTTTATTCTCTATTTACACTTCATTATCCCTGGATAACATTGTAACTTCAATATAGCAGTCTGACTACTAAAATGCCTCTTATTTGTAACTTTTAATTCCTAATTCTCTCACTGGTGAGTTCTTCTTTGAAAGAGTGCAGCACATAGTAAACGTGGTCTCACATAGTGTTTTGTGTATGTCGATAATTCCATTTTTAATCCAGTTATCAGGTTGAAAAAAATCTAACCTTAGTTTTTCTGTAAGTAGATACTTTAACTTTAGTACACTTTTGATTTTCTAAACTTCTTATCACACATTTTGTATTTTAAAAGTCTGTGACTTCTAAGTCACAATGGGCCATAATGTATATTTTACATAGGTTTTTATGATATGGTTGAGAGTTACCTTTGTATATCAATTTATAGATTTACTCACTCTTAAAATGGATCCACAGCAGTTCTATGGCAAAAAGTCAAGATTGACTAAAATTATAAACATTAGTGGCTATCAGTCAGAAGATTCTCTGGTGAGTGCTGATTCTGATGAGGAGCAACCAGGTTTATTTAATAGACGTCGGACAAATGTTATTGAAAGTGAGAGTGAGGAGGAAGAACCTGAACATCAGAGTCTACTGGAGGAAGAAGAATCTTCTTTGCCACAAAAAATAACATGGAAATTGGTATAGAGTACGAGAAGTCTTGTCATATCTCCATGGAAAGGTAAACTACCTCCTGATGGCTCTGAAGAACCCAAATCTCCTATTCACTATTTCAGGAATTTACTTAGTAGGGACGTATTGGAGGATATCGTTCACCAATTAAATTTATATTCTGTGCAATGTGACCCTTCAAAGTCCTTAAATTTAACACCAGTTGAAATGGAACAATTTTTGGGTTGTTGTTTTTATATGTCTATTTATGGGTTCCCTAAATCTGTTATGTACTGGCAATCAGAGACAAGAATTTCAGCTGTTGCTGATATAATGAGTGAAAATAGATGGGAACAGATTAAGTCCAAAATGCACTTTAGTAATAATGCTGATTCAGATACAACAGATAAATTACACAAAATAAGGCCTTTCCTTGACAAAATAGTTAGAAAAAGAGGCCGTTGTAAGAATCCTGGATGTGAAGGTGTTCCAAAAATGAAATGCTCAAAATGTCATGTATATTTGTGCTTAAATCCTAATGTAAATTGTTTCATGGGATTCTATACCACATAAACAGATTTTCATATTCTAATGTAAGAGTGTTTCTTTATCACCCATTGTAACTTCTGAGTCACAGTGCCTATTTTTGCAAATAAATGTTTAAACATTAGAAAAAATAGTTAATTTTTATGTAAAAGTGAATGGATGTCTTGTTACATTTTATACGTTTTTTTGCAGAAGAAACAAAAAAATTGGGTTATAGAGGGTTAAAACTATTTTTGAAAAAGCGATTAAAATTTTATTACAATTTTCAACATCGTACTTATGCGAGCTTTGTTTTTCAACATTAACGAATATTAAGGGGTTATACGCAGTTAGAAATTTCAAAAAATCGATTTTTTTTTGCATTTTCGGAATGCACATATATTTGAGTATATTCTCTGAAAATTTGAAGTAAATCCGATAAATATTTTCGGACATACACCTGAATTTGTAAAAAATTTTTAACTATGTGTAAACTACTTCCGAAACTTCAAACGCGTTTATCTCAAAACGGTGTTTTCATAGTCGGTGATCTCGATATCTCAGAAATGGCTGAACCGATCGGTCTCAAATTTTCACACAATCTTCTCAAATATATTCCTCAGGTATTGGAACGAAGGAATAAGGTTTACAAAAATTATTACTATTTTTTTTAAACAATTTGGAGCAAAAATTTTAGTAAAAAACGAAACATTTTTTTCAAGTAGACGCCATTTTGTCAAAAATGAAAATTTTTATTATTCCTTCGTTCCAATACCTGCATTAATCTATCCTTTAAAAGAATTGACCATATTTTTTGATTTCAAATAATCCAAACCGCCTATATGGAGATCACCGCCAAGCGCCTTTTTTTGGAGGTCGTTCGGAACATCGTCTGCAGGAGCGGTTCACTTCAATATTTTTTTATGATCGACATGTTATTTTATTCTTGAAAGTAGGATCTATTCAAATAACCATAATTTGTAATTGCAAAATAAATACTGTTTCTAAAAAAAAATTCCTAAAAAAACGTCATTTTTGCGCCTCGCAAGTGCGTATAACCCCTTAAGATAAAGAAACGTGAAGGCTGACAAATATAGAAGAGGAAATAAGAGCAGCTATTTCACACATAAGATCAGATATTGAAAACATTTATAAAACTCATCAGGCCCGAATATCCCATTAAAAAATTGTAAGATTTTTTTTTTAAATTTCATTTACTAATTGTTATTTGCTATTGACTGATATGTAAACTGCTATGTATGTGATTTTTATTTATTTTGCAATATAACAAATATACATACTGTTTTATTTTACGACTGTGTTCCGCAAAAATCTTGAATAATTGTAAGTGTTCCGTGATTTTTAAAAGGTTAAGAATCACTGTTCTAACTAATAAGTTTTTCAAAAATAAATGTGAAAATATTATTCGAATTCATGTACGAGTTACTGTTTTTCAACTGAAGTTTTTTAACTTGTTCCATTTTAATTTTGAGTCTCTAATACCATTTCTCTTTTCCAACATCTACTATTTTGCTGTTTTTACATTAAATTTTCGATTATTTTCTCGTAATATTCTTTAAATAAACTCACTCCTATTCGTAACCCTGCTATTGTCATAGCCAGAAATGTAATCTCATTTATATGTAGTACATTTTTTTCTACATCTTTCTTTCCATCGATATTCGATGCATACAATTCCATGTTATCAAGATAAACATCGATATCGATTCGAACATGCGCCAGCGCATTCGTCCAACCGAAATGATTATTTTATTTATTATGTTTATTTTATAATATAATTAAAATGAAAGGTACGAAAATGTCAGACGCGTTATTATTTTTTCGATTTATATACGTGATGTAAACAAGAATATATGCAATGTTATTTTATTTAGTTATAATTTAAACAAATCTCCGTTATTATGGTTATTTGTTTTCATATCGGCCGATGTTTACACATGTTTTCATGAAAATAACATCACGCCAAACGATATCAATCAAACTAGTGAATAATAGACGTTCATATATTTCGGTAATAACATCGATGGTGGTAAATTTTGTTTATCTTTTATGTACGTTGAATATTAATCGAAATAAATGTACAACAGGTTGATTTTGGTTTCATTGTATGGGTGAATTAAATCATCAAATCAACGTCGGTTTTACCAACAAACATTCGTTCGAGAATGAAGTGACGCAAATGAATTTGTTCCAAATATTTTTTAATATACAGTGAGTCAAAGTAAAACTCATACAGAGTTATGTTTCCAATAATTTTACACATATATTTTAATATAATAACAAGTTTCTTTATTTCTCTTGGTTAAGTTCTTTATTAGGGTTATTTTATTATATTTGAAAATTTCAATCGTAAATCAATACTTTTACTCCAGAAAAAGTAATTATTTCTGAAAAATTAACAAAAAATACATCAAAATGAAACTCATACAACAAATTATTCTCGCTTGAAAACTGCTATGTTAAGAAAGTATACTCTTCAAATATGTGTTTGGTCACTTTGGTTATAAAAAAAATTATTGTTAAGTCGTTTGTAATCATTTTGTAAAAAATATAAGTTGGATTTTCACTTTGAGAAGACAAAGGGGACAATCATCGACGGACGAGCGAAAGCTAATGATTTTTCATTACAAAAATGGAAAAACTCTACGGGAAATTGGGAAAATAGTTAATAAAAGCCACGCTACAATGCAATCTGTAATAAAAAAAAGATTTAAAAACGGCCAAAATGTTGACAATAAAGTCAGAAAGAGTCTCCGAAAGGTTTTTAATGACCATGACGAGCGTTGGATTCTATGAAAAATTAAAGAAAATTCGAAAATTAGCGCGCCCAAATTGACTTTTGAAGTTAAAAAGTATCTAAATAAAAATGCAAGCCCCCAAACAATTCGCAATATACTAAATAAAAATGGGTTTCAAGCTCATATTGTCAGGAAGAAACCTTAATAAATCTAGTTAATCGCAACAAAAGGTTAATCTTCGTTCAGGAACATGTTAATAAGAGTTTTAATTATTGGAAAAATGTTTTATTTAAGGACGAAAGCAAATATAATTTATTTGGATCCAGTGGGAGAAATAATGTATGGTAGAAACCAAATACAGACATGTTTTTAAAACACTTACGTCCTACAGTCAAACATGAGTGCGGTCATGTTATGGTATGGGGGTGTATGTCTACGAGAGGGGTTGGAAATTTAATTTTATAGATAGAATTATGAATCAAAATGTTTATGTTGATCTATTAAGAAAAAATTTGAAAGCCAGTGCTCAAAAACTTGTGATTTTACAAACATTTAATTTTTATCAGGACAACGACCCCAAGCACAAAGCTTATAAAACACGTAGTTGGTTGTTATATAACTGCCCCAAAGTACTGGAAATACCACGATAATTACCTGATATAAATGTGATTGAAAATCTATGGAATCACTTAGAAGTTGCCATTAGAACACATACTATTATTAATAAAAATGATTTAAAAAAGCGTTATTAGAAGAATGGGGAAAAATTGATCTAGCTTATTGTGAAAAATTAGTTAAATCCATCCCGAATCGTTTAAAGGCTATAAAAATTAATAAAGATTACCCTACTAAGTACTAAAATAATTCAATCCATTGTAAATTTTAATTTAATAAATAATTTGTTAGTTGTATGAGTTTCATTTTGATGTGTTTTTGAATGATTTTTCAGAATTCGTACTTTTTGTTGATCTTTAAGTATTATTTTATGATTTATTTATTTTTATATGATAAAAATATCTTTAATAAACAATTTAAGTCAAATATAAAAGGGATTTTTTTTATTTAAAAATTTATATACAAAAATTTATTGAACCTAATACTGTGTGAGTTTCACTTCGACTCACTGTATATATTAGGTTGACACCTAAGTCTTGGCATTTTTTTTAACATCTGTTAAAAGGCATACCTTTTTGTAAACTAGAGATATTTTCAGTATTCTTTCGATGTTCACCAGCAGTGCTTGTGTCGATGGTGCTTTCAAAGCCCATTATATATATATATATATATATATATATATATATATATATATATATATATATATATATATATATATATATATATATATATATATATATATATATATATATATATATATATATATATATATATATATATATATATATATATATAACATTTTCAACCTCAAATAAACAATGGCAGTGGAGATAAAAGAAACTCAGTTACGCTACATTGAGCTTTATGAGTTCTAACTTAGACATAATGCAACAATGGCAGTCGAAAACGTCTGTAAAGCAATGAGCACGGATGCAATAAAAATAGAAAGTACCAAATGTGGTTCAAAACATTTCGTTCTGAGAATTTAGACATTAAAGACTTATCAAGGTCAGGTAGACCAAAAGTGATTGATAGTGAGGAGATTAAGATTGCACAAGGACTCGAAATGCATCATGGAGTTGTTCATAAACACTTAAAAAAATGGGAAAGATGTCAAATTGTGGCAATTAATCAATTTCGTGAAATAATAGATTCATTAAACATTTGTTTCAATAAGTCTATTAAAGTTTTTACAACTTTTATGCGTTGTTGAAACATTACACGTTCTAGGATAATTTATCAAACTATATTGAGTTGAAATATCAAAATGAGCTTAAAAAAATTCAAACATAGCTACCACCAGCTGTCAACGTTTTATCATTTTTATTGGAAAATCTTATATAAAAGAAATGTTTTAAGTATTTAATTTGATATTTCGAGAAATATTTAAATGTTAATAAAAAATACGATTTCAATTGAGAACTGGTATTGACATATCAGTTATAATGTATGTGTGTATATATATATATATATATATATATATATATATATATATATATATATATATATATATATATATATATATACAGAAACACACCTTGAAATATATTTACGAGATTATAAGAAAGATTGACGGAAATTACTTAAAGACATCATATATATAAAAAAGGACGTTTTTATCAAAAGAAATCGGTACAAAAGATCATAAGTACGTTATTCAAGAAACAAGATTATGTTTGCATACTATAAGAAAAGAAGAGATGAGAAGAAAAAATAAAAAGAAAATGTTAATCGTATATATATATATATATATATTATAAAATATCACAGGGACTTTTATGTTTTGGTCGGACATTTCATGAAAAAAAATTTTTGTTAGAAGATCTATTGTATAGACTAAATATAATCAGTAGAACTATATTTAAAAAAAATCTTAACGAATGAGATATTTTATTTATGTAGAACCTTTGATACACATTTTACATTTATTTATATATATACGAGGTCAGACAATTTAGTAATGCGACAAAATTCAAAAATCGAGTATATTTAAAAATTAAGGTACATCGCTGCGATCCCCTTCAAAGTAGTCCCCTCCCGCATCTATACACTCATTCCAGCGAGTTTTCCAGTTTTCGTAACAATTCTGGAACACTTCTTGTGGGACCTCTCCGAGTACCCTCGTCACAGATTCTTGGATATCTTCAACGGAGTCAAAATGTCGACCTTTGACGAATTTTTTCATATGGGGGAATAGGAAAAAGTCGCAGGGTGACATGTCCGGTGAATAGGGCGGTTGTGGTAACGTTGCGATGCCTTTAGACGCCAAAAACTGAGAGACACTGAACGCACTGTGACAGGGAGCATTGTCGTGATGCAGAACCCAAGTCTTCGCGATCTCTGGACGCACTCTGAGCACCCTTTTTCGTAATTTTTCGAGCACATTGCGGTAGAATACTTGATTTACGGTTTGTCCAGGTGGTACGAACTCTTTGTGAACCACCCCTTTGCTGTCGAAGAAGCAAATCAACATGGTTTTCACTTTGGACTTGCTCATTCTCGCCTTCTTTGGCCTTGGTGCTCCAGGGGACAGCCACTGTTGGCTTTGTCGTTTAGTTTCGGGGTCATATTGAAAGAACCAACTTTCATTACCAGTAATAACTCGATCGAGAAGAGTAGGATCACTTTCAACCTGCTCGAGACAATCTTGAGCGATGTTCATTCAATTTCTCTGTTCCATTTTCGTGACATGCACTACTCGCGCGTTGTTACAAAACACTAAACAGCTGGCGAAGAAATGATCGTACGAGGGTGGTCAAGATCTCAATCGAGAGAGTAGGGATCTGCTATTACGGTGGCGGAGTTACAGGTTCGCAGTGTTACCACAGGCCGAGAAAAAAAATCGGTCGCATTACTTAATTGTCTGACCTCGTATATATATATATATATATATATATATATAAATTTTAAAAAATTCAGAGTTCAGATAACAGAAACGAGCATGGAAAGATGTCTATTAAAAATATAATTTATAGTGATGTAAAAAGAGAAACAAGTAGATTTGAATGGAGACAAAAATAATCGATTTTATAACCCGAGTGAATAGTTTAAAATGAAAATGAAATGGATATACGGCATGAAAAATAATTCATCAATGGACAAAAGAAGTAATTGATTGCGATCTCGGAAGAGATTTATGAACATGTGGATAGATGTACGAGAAAGTTCATCTGAGTGGAAAGGAAGGGAGATATTGAGAAAATTTGGGAGAGGTGTTCATCCAGAAATGGGTAGAAAATGGTTGATGATATTGTTATATATTGATAATATAGTAAATTCAATAAATAGTATTTTTGGTTTAAAATATAGGATTAGGGAAAAAGTCCTTTTACGAATTAAAGATAAATTGAAACATATTTCTAGAATTGTTTATAAATCTTATTAAATCAAATATGTGTCATTTTGATCTAAGACCTTCTGTCATTTTTTAAGTAGGGCCATTATTCCATCGGTTTAGAACTTTTGGAGTTTCTAATCAAAAAACAGAGACAAGTGATTTTTGCAAGTCTCTATTTAATTCAAATTTATTTTATTAAAGGAGTTCCGCAATCACCGAAATAAATGGTATTGTCATGGTGTAAGGTCAAGACTATATGGTGGATACATCAGCACTTTCCAGTCAAGATTTTTCAATTTTTACTTTTAATTTTAAAGATGTGTGTGGACTGGTGTTGTCATGATGGAAGATAACGCACTTTCTATTCGATAATTCCATGTTTTTCCTAAATCGATTGCTTCAATCGAATTAACTGTTGACAATAGAGATCAGAATTAACAGTTTTGCCTGGCGATGAGACCTCATAGTGGACGACTCCCTTCTAATTCCATCAGACATACAGCATCACCTTCCTTGGCATCATTCCGGGTTTTGTAATCGTTTGTGGTATCTCATTCCACGATATTTTTCAAATATTATTAAAGTATGTTATCTAATTTTCATCCCCTGTTATCAGTCTTTTCAGAAATGGCATGATTTCATTCCGTTTCAGCATTCTCAAACAGAATTTAGGTCCATTAATTTTTTTACTGGAATGGCAACCAAAGTTTTTTTGTATATCCAGCCTTAAATAAATGATTTAAATCGATTTTTCGATTAATATTTATCTTCCTATGTATGTCATAGCTGCTAACATGTCGATTTTCTTTAATTTTTTGGAAGATTTCATCAATAGGTCGATCAGAACGAGGTGCATCTTTCATTTCAAAATTTCTATCTCGAAATCGACGAAAACAATTCGTTGCTGTTTGTCTAGTTAGAGTATCTTCTTCATAAATAATACTATTTTTTATGGGTTTGTATAATATAACAGTAAAATGTGACAAAAATGTTCCTAAATTCCACTCAACTTCACTATTGATAATTTTTCACTGATTGCACTAATTTTATTTAAAATTATTTGAAAATATTCTGTGAAATGTCTCCTTTTAAACGATATATAACACTAATACGGCACTGTCAAAATCAACCAAATTTTCATCTATCAGTAAGTAGTAAAAATACTTTTTCCTAATCAAATATCTACTGATTTTAATATAAATGAATTTATTATTGAGTGAGAAAAATTATATGGAAAAAATATTTTCAGACTTCCATTACTTCAATACCAGACTGAAGTACTGAACAATTATTTATTTTTTGTTCTTTTTTCTTGTTTGCATTTCTATGATTAAAATTGATGAAAAAAATATGTGCAGTTAATTAAAACTGAAATCATTATTTTGTGAAAACCAAACTGAAGTCGATTAATTCAGAAGTGAATCTGAATCATAAGATTATAATATTTTAATTTCTTAAATAAAATCTTTTCAATAATTAATTTGACTGTTGTTCTCTCAAGAAAACTCCATCACAGTCTCAATTATAAATTCAAAAATATGCAAATCCGTATTTTTGTTTCTTTCAAATTTCCATTTCTTTATCATATCTGTTATTTCTTCTTTATATATATAAAAAAATAATACACACCGACGTCGTTTCAAAAACGACCGACGTTTTACAAATGTTTCAATTTACATCTACATAATAAAAGCGGCCGTTAGAAAACGATTCGTATGCAAACAGTACGTCTCTGTCCATCGACTTTTCAAACATACAACGCTTTGACCTTTTTGCACGAAGCTTTTTATCTACATAGCGCGATTCGCACTCGCGAGAATTATATTTCGAACAAACTTGCATATTAATAGCATGTAAATATTAATGAGACATGAAAACAGTTCTTGATATGAGAGAAAAACAGGTCATGAAATTGTTTTCAGTTTGTTGTCCAGAAACTTCAAATACGAATTATGTTTGATATGACAAATAAAATAACGAGTATTTGTTTAGTATTATTTTCATAGAATGAGAAAATAAGTAGCATGTAAATGTGATTATCCACGATGTATGTGTCTTGTTAAAATCATTTTCAACGATTTCATTCTACAATAATTATCTGAATAAATACACGTTTATTTGAATTTTATATTAACAGAATAAAAGAGATTTTTTTTCGAAAATAAACTTGTTCTATATTTTTAATTTCATGTAGATAAATAGACGAAGAGAATAGTTTTAAAATACGAGATTGTGATTTAATTCAATATTTTTATTTATATGGAGATAAATGGACATTTTGCACGAAGAGATTAACGAAAATTACCGATTGAGAATTGACAAATACAGAAAAGAATTTTCTAACTGAAATTATATATATATATATATATATATATATATATATATCCATTTCTTAAATTAACAGAACTTTCTCATTTAAACTGTGCGCGCTTGTGGAATGTCGTGTTGTAATATTAGGTGTATCTGAAATGAATGTTGTATTTTTAATGAAAAAAAAGATCATTTTAAAACTTTTAGTTTTATTTAATCATTTAAAATATAATTTCTTTCCAAGTATATGACTTTCTTCCATTTCTATGCCAATTTTTTTATTCCATTTTTATAAAATTCTAGAGACTTTGAATGAAAATAATCGGAGAGTCCCTTTTTACATCGTCTACATTATTAATTTTTGTTCCATCAAGAAAATGTTGCATCGAACGAAATAAATGGTAATCTGATGGAGTAATGTCTGGAGAATAAGGTGGATGGGTTAAAACCTTCCAGCCAAGTTCCTTGATTTTATCCAACGTCAATTTCGCCGTGTGGGGGCATGCATTGTCATGTTACAAAACTATCTAACTTCTGTTGATAAATGCAGGCCTTTTTTTTCGATTCCTCGTGTAAACGATCCATCTGATCGCAATAGAAACTTGCCGTTATTGTTTGGCCGGGTTTAAGTGTTTCGTAATAGATGATTCCTTTGCAATCCCACCATACAGACAAAAGAATCTTTTTTACAGTTAGTCCGGGTTTCGGGGTGGGTTTTGCTACTTGGCCTTTAGATAACCACTGTCGTCTACGATGATTGTTTTCATATAATACCCATTTCTCGTCTCCAGTTACCAAATGATCAAGGAAAGGTGATTCGGCTTCAAGATCCAAAAGTTCTTGGGATATGCGGACGCGCGCCAATTTGTTATCTTCACTCAGTGCGTGTGGAACCCATACGCCTTGTCTCCAGATCTTCCCAATTTTCTTAATGTTTCTTTGCACTATTGTATAGGTGTAATTTAGTCTCTCGACAAGCTGGTGAATAGTCATGGTAGGATTTGCTTCCATTTCAGTAGTCAGAATATCATCATCCACCTTTGATTGCCTCACACATCCAGGATTATTCTTAATATCATAATTTCTCGTTCGAAATTTTCTGAACCATCTTTGATATTTGCGGATGTCTAATGTATCACCTACCACTTCACTAATGTTTTTAGTGGCTGTAGTTGCCGAATTTTTCTAAGAAACTCATATAACATACAATTTTGTATAAATTGTTCAGTTGGTATAAATTCTTCCATAATAAATTCAAGGACAAAATATGTTTTGTAAATATCGGAATGTAGAATCCAGATGTGCACAAACACAGATTTAACAATAGACGTTGTCAGGTATAGACGAGCAAAGCACGACTGACGCTCAAACCTAACTTTG
The DNA here is from genome assembly GCA_029203775.1 of Neoneuromus ignobilis. Classification (NCBI taxonomy): domain Eukaryota; kingdom Metazoa; phylum Arthropoda; class Insecta; order Megaloptera; family Corydalidae; genus Neoneuromus; species Neoneuromus ignobilis. The sequence continues at coordinate 3,547,480 of CP092096.1, read as the reverse complement.
AAAAATACGATATTCATTTCGGATATACCTAATATTTTGAGTTGGTACATCTGTGTCAAACTTCATGATGTTATTTAATTTACAGTGGTTTTTGTTAGACAGTGATTGTTGTTCATGGAGATTTTTAAGATGTCAAAATTAGTTGATTCAAAAATCTGTATTAAACTTTGTGTTGAGAACCAAATAAACTTCACGGAAACGTTAAAAATATTTATAAAGACACCTTGAGGATTGTCTATCGCGAATAAGAATTTTTGAGTGGCATAAGGTGTTCAAAGAAGGTCGTGAAGCCTTCGATGATAAACCACGATCTGGACGTCCATCGACATCAACTGACGACGAACACGTCGTCTAAGTCAAAGCATTGGTCCTCAAAAATCGTCGTATGTCCATCAAAGAGTTAGCAGCTAAGGTGTGAATTTCAAAAACATAATATCATGTCATTTTAGTTGAAATGTTGGTCATGAAACGAGTCTCTTTTCGCATAGTGCCAAATACACTGAATTTGTTGGTGAGTTTTTGACAAAAAACTCAACTAACATCGTTCCACAAGTTCCGTTTTCGCTTGATATCGCTCCGTGCGACTTTTTATTCCCAAAACTCAAGTTACCGTTCCTAAGGCATCGTTTTGAGTCTATAAGAGCCACAAAAGAAAATTCTCTACATCAACTGAAGGCTATACTACAAAGCGTGTTCTGAGGGGCGTTCAAGGACTGAAATAAGCGTCGACGTAAGTGAATTGCTTCAGTGGGGAGTACTTTTAAGGCGACAAAATAAATAACTTCTTGTGTGTTTTATTTCAAAAGTTCCGTCAGTTCTCGGACTGAAGGTAAGCTAGTCAAAAACTGTTTCATTTAAATGGGGATTCTAAGATTGTTCTACCTCTTTATAAAAGTTCTTCTGAATTTAAAGAATATTTGCATACCTCCATGATAGGCACTTTAACGTACTAGTTTCTCCTCTGGATTTGTGTATAGATTTTATAAGAAAATGTTCTGACAATGATATTATGGTAGTCGAAATGAGAATTATTAACCCTTTGCACTCGAGGCCTTTTTCGCTCGGGCGAACCAGTAACTCAAGACGATTTTCCGCATTTTTGGTGAATTTCTTACAGCTAACTTAAAATGATTTCACACACAAATTAACATATAAAACTTTTATATTTTAATATTTTATGTATCTTCATACCTTAAAGAAGGAAATTTGTTAAACATTAAGCTCTATATTGTTGCTTTGTATGGTATTTTATAAAACAATCTCCAAGATGCATCCTCGGCTTGTCGGGGCAAGTATCGCAGTAATATGTGGTTTGGTGTCTTTCGCCAGGCTTATTTCGTTGAGAGCAAACCTTGCAATCCTTCTTAACTCCTGTTAGCATAACATGTAGCTTCCCATTCAATCGGATTTCATCAAAACTGCAGGTCGAAGTAGAAGCTCGATCTCGTGTCTGGCGAAAATCTCCTCTCAATTGATAAACCAACGTTTTTACATACTACAGATGAGTAAGCGGCTGTTCGTTTCTCTATTTCTTTACTGATTTATAAAGAATATAAGAATTGATTGAATAGATCTCTAAACCCTTCAAAAATACTCGTAGCTTTCGCCACCATTTCAAGGACTTTCTTAGAAAACAGTATGGCGAGGCATATTGGTCAGCTCGATCAACACCGCCCATATATTTTATATAGTTTATGATAACACTGTTTTTTTTACAGTAACCTCAATACCACCTAGTAAAATCCTTTTTACGGGAATTATTCCTGCATTATCCCAAATGGTCAAAGATGTGACCATCCTTTTGTCCTTTCATGCTAGAACTAAAGTATTACCTTTGCGATATGATACTGTGGATTTCTTGTGGAATTTTGATTTTTTTATTAGACATGGCAGCTCCTTCCTATTTGTTAGGATCGTCCCAATTAAGTGGCACTTCAGTTCGCGTAATTCTTGAGCCAAAATATAATTTGTTTAATACCGATTTGTGAACATGTGGTGTCCCTGAGCACCGGGAATTTTATCTAGCATCATTGTGTAAAGGTGCAGTGGAATTCTGGTTGATACCGGAAGGTCAATTCTCATCAATTTCTCTGTTGTCAGAGCTCCATAATAGGGTAGAATACCACAAACGTAGCCAGTGTTGGAATCTGCCATCGTGTAAACTCTAATACCCCATTTGGTTGGTTTCTTTGGATTATAGGTAATGAATGAAACCTGACCTTTGAATTTGATAGTGGACTCATCCACACAAATCTGTTCTCCTGGTGTAAAATAATTCAAGAATTTTGAATTTATGTAATCGAGGAAGCAGCTTACTAACTGCAAACGAGTTCTTGGATTTGTATTTTGTGTCGAAATTGTCTTCAAATGAAGCATCCAAAAAATCTGGCTAAATCTGTCTCTCGTGAATGTGTTTGAATAAAAAGGAATGTAGCTAACATTATTTCATGACCAATGCTCTTGTAAGTTTGCCAACGGCATGGTCCCCATATTTATTATTAATGCAATAAATGCCCAGAATTCTTCGATGGTCACATCATACCAAGTTCGCCATATAGAATGCGATTATAGTGTCTTCCCTTCTAACTTTCTTACAGTGTTATTATTAGTTTCATGCAGTATTTCATTAATTAGTTGATCGATAAAAAATAACGTAAAAAATCTAATAGTTCTTTTATGTCATAGAAATCAAACGAAAATAAACATCGCCGTCGTATAACGGCGATCACGTATCGCGCCAAACCGAATGGTGACCGAGAGTCACCTCTCGAGTGCAAAGGATTAAAAACAAACAAAATTAATATTTTTATATTTTGAGGCTATAATTCATCTGTGTTAATTTTAAGATGAATAGAAATAAATTTAATGATATAAATGAAAAAAAAAACTTAAAAAAACCTTTTAATTTAGATTTTAAAAAAACCTTATTAATTTATATAAAATATTTTCACAGACAAGTCGAGACTTATTCACAACACAGAAATATATTTAAATTTCATTCAATTATTCAGTCTGTTTAGAATAGTTCAAAAATCAAAAATTCAATTTTACATTTAAGAAAAATTTCGGTTAACAAGGAAACTAAACAAATATTAATGACTGCATTGGGCAAGTCAAACAAGTGCGAATTATTTATGGACTTCTGTACAATGAATAAATAGTTCTGTATAAAACACGGTCGACGTTTTCATGTTTATAAATTATTTTCAATAAGTATACAGTGAAGTGTAACAAGCTTACCGTAGACGAAACACTCATTATTTAGAAAGCTTACCTGAAACAAAACGAAATATATTCATGTAAACAACGAAACATATGTTTTAGAGCTTTTATTTACACTAGTGAATAGTAAAGCGTTATGAGTGCAAAACGTATATTTACAATATAGTAACATTTATTTACAGCATGTGTGGACGAATTCTAGCGTCAAGGTTGAACGCGACTCGCTTTACAAACATAAATACAGATATAATAAAAAACGAGATAAAAATATTTGAAAAATGTCGACCTATTAGTCTACTCATTTTTTTTGCAAAATGATGTCAGAAAGAATACAAAATCAATTAGATTTTTCACAGCTAGTTTTGTTCAAAAATTATTCAAAAACAAAATGGTGCCCTTACATAAAAATACCCTGCATTTTTACTTCAATAATCACATAATTTCATTTTCAATCTGATGAGTAATATCATCTTAAAAAAAAAACAAGAAAGATTTGCTCCATTTGAGAATAAAATAAAACATTAACTTCATTTTATTCTCAGACAATTTTAATTCAATATACACTTAATTTTTCTCATTTCTAAATAAATTAGTACACAATGAAAGACAATTACGTTTCGTTTACAGCTGTCTATATATATATATATATATATATATATATATATATATATATATATATACGAGGTTGTTTGATAAGTCCGTGTAAAAATAAAAACTGCTTCATTTTTTTGAATAAATCGTTTTTATTTTTCAACATAGTCTCCTTTTAGGCTTATACACTTCATCCAACGCTGCTTTAGTTTGTTGATCCCTCCCGAATAATAGGATTTGTCCAAGTCTGTAAAATAGTCATTCGTTCCTGCAATCACCTCCTCGTTCGAATAAAATCTTTTTCCCGCGAGCCATTTCTTCATATTAGGGAACAAATAATAGTCCGATGGAGCCAAGTCTGGAGAATAGAGAGGATGTGAAACGATTTGGAACCCTATTTCCATTAGTTTTGCGGCCACAACTGCTGAGGTGTGAGCTGGTGCGTTGTCGTGATGAAAGAGGACTTTTTTGTGGGCTAATCGGGGACGTTTTTCTTGCAACTCGGTTTTCAAACGATCCAATAACAATGAATAATATGCACCTGTAATGGTTTTACCCTTTTCCAAATAGTCGATAAAGATTATTCCTTGCGAATCCCAAAAGACAGTCGCCATAACCTTCCCGGCCGAAGGAACTGTCTTCGCCTTTTTCGGAGCAGATTCGCCCTTGATAACCCATTGTTTAGACTGCTCTTTGGTCTCAGGAGTGTAGTGATGTATCCATGTTTCATCTACAGTGATGAAACGACGCTTAAAGTCCTGCGGATTTCGCTGAAACAGCTGCAAACCGTTCTTGCAACACTTCACACGACCTCGTTTTTGGTCGATCGTGAGCAATCGCGGCACCCACCTGGCGGATAGCTTTTTAATGTCCAAATGTTGGTGCAAAATATTATGTACCCGTTCACACGAGATGCCTACAGCACTAGTAATCTCACGCACTTTCACTCTTCTGTCATCCATCACCATATCATGGATTTTATCAATGATTTCTGGAGTGGTGACCTCAACAGGGCGTCCAGAACGTTCAGCGTCTCTTGTGCTCATATGGCCACTCCGAAAATTTTGAAACCACTTATAAACCGCACTAATCGAAGGTGCAGAGTCACCATAATGTTTATCAAGCTTCTGTTTAGTCTCCTGAGGCGTTTTGCCTTTAATGAAGTAGTGTTTAATCAACACGCGAAATTCTTTTTCGTCCATTATTTGACAATCACTCGATTTCCTTGATTCCAACGATTGTCAAACACAAAGGAATAGACCGATATGGCTGAAAATTGATGTGTGTTCTTCCAAGAGGTGCTACTAATTAAAAATAACCTCGATATGCACCAGTGGTGCCATCTTTCGGAATTTACACGGACTTATCAAACGACCTCGTATATATAAAAACAAGATGGGAAGTAATGTAGATATATTTTTTTTTAAAAATCTTATAATAAAAATTCCTCAATGTACAGTTGATCATTTCAACAAAAAATAAACACGCAACGAAATATCTACTAAATATATATTTAGTCTCTCTTACGAAAATCATTTTTCTACTTTGTAAAGTTCTACCCGATGTTAAAATGTTTAGCGAAAGTACATAGACATTAATTGAATTATGTAATTAACAGGATTGTACGTAATACAGTTGTTTACAGCTTTTATAATTAACACTTTTCATCAACGCGACGCTCTTAGTCGTTCTTTTTTGATATTAGGTTACATGGCTATTCAACAAATTACAAGATTTAATTTCAAATCAAGTTACAATATTTAAAAGATTGTTTTATGTACTCGATATGATTTCGTTTACGAAAACAAATTTAACAGTGCTGTTCGTCGTTCTACCATCATCTATTTGCTGGAAACTCATCTCGGTAAATATTTTAAAAACGATTGGTTTTATTGCACCGCTATAAATATTCTTTCACATACAAAAGAGTTATCGTACCAACACCACAAGGTATTGTACAAGTGTTTCATAATTATTTATTGATCGTTTTATTTGTTTAGAAGCTGATATGTATTTCGATGGACAAGTCATCATCGTTTGAATGTTATATTATAAAATCTAGATTAGTTTTTGGCGAAAAAGAAAATATCTTTTCTTATTTTTGTCAAAATAATTTCCAATTAGTGATCAATTATATGAGGATGTTTAATCCAAATGAATTTTCAACTACTAGGGTTGTGTCATAAATAATTTTCATTATTGGGAGTAAGTTTTAATGACTCATTACTCATCCTAATAACTTACCATATATGACAAGTTTTTACTTGTTTCAATTAAGTAAGTAATGTCAATCTTGTTACGATATTGGTAGCTTATATATTGTATTCAAATAATAAATAATTGGCTGTAAAATGGAAAGATTGACAGTGCATGTTCGCCTTGTAATGTTATGGAAGTTTAAGAGGGTATTCTAGTCTAGAATTTCGAAAAAATCGATTTTTTGCATATTTTCAAAGTTTAAATCTTTAAGAATATGTCCTTAAGAGGATTTTTCGAAATTCGAATTATTTTCGGAGTTATAGCTATTTTTGTCACGCGCCAACCAATCCAGTCTGGCCGGAACGAATCAACTTTAAACGCGTTTTTCTCGAAACTACTTTTTTCGACACGGTTGACGTGATATCTCAAGTCCTAATAGACCGATTTACTTGAAATTTGGTATAAAGCTTCTCAATATAACAATGATTGCCCCCTCCTAAGATTTTTTGAAAATTTTGTTTTTAATATTTTTAAAAATTCCGAAAGTTGAAATAAATAGAGCAAAAAAATGACTGTTTTTTCACACTGCCGCCATTTTGCGAAAAAAAATTTTTTTTTAATTTACCTAGGCGGGGATACTACTACAACCTTCTTTTTCAATAATTTCAAAAAAAAATTGTTTCAAATGACCGGAAGGGTTGGAACCACGTCAACCAGGAGACACATTTTTTTCTAGCCCCCACTTTGCCAGCCTGTACCTTTTTCAATTTTGATTTTTTTGTTTTTAATAATACTTTTTTATACTCTTAAAATGTCAATAAATAATTGATAAAAATGGATATTAAAAATATTTGTTGTTTTTTTTTATAGCGCCCGAAAAAACATCTAAAATTCGTGCGTCTAGACTAAAATACCCTCTCAAACAGGATAAACTGTTACAATGATAAGATGAAGAAATCATAATAGATTGGCAAGAATAGAACTGGTTTACAAAATTTCGTTCTGGAGATACGTCATTGAAAAATGAACCTAGATTAGGGCGTTCTTTGGACTTTAATAAAAAAACTCTAAAATCATTGTTGGACTAAATCCACACGTTAAACGCCACAACTCACCATATATTGCTACTTGGAAAAGATGAGTAAAGTCAGTAAACTAGGCGTTTAAGCGAAAGAAACAAAGCAGATCGTTTATCGATAACGACCAATTTTCTTTCAAGACAGAAGAATGATTTATTCTGGATAAAATCATTGTTGGCGATCAAAAGTAGATTACATATGACAATGTTCTATGCAAAAGGCAGTGGGTTAATAAGGATAAGTCTCCAGAAATTGACCAAAAAGTTTGGTTTCATGAAAGAAAAATAACGTTGTGTGTGTGTGTGTGTGGCATTGTAGTGGAATTTTTAGTTTTTAAACCTGAATGGAACAACAAATGCAGAACTGTACGTCCAATAGATGCAACAAGTTCACTAAAATTTGATCGAAAAACGTTGTTCTCTTCCATGACAATGCAAGACCTCATACAGCAAGAGCAATAGAGAAAAAAAATTTGGAGCTTGAGTGATCAGTTCTCCTCCACTAGCTATACTCATTAGACCTGGTACCATCCGATTATCATCTTTTTCGATTACTGCAGAATGATTTGAAAACCATCAAAATTCTATTCAAAACGTATAGAAGAGCTACCTAGTAAATGTCAACAAGTTATTGAAAATTATGTGGAATTTATAACTGATTAAAGTACAATTACTATTTTTTTATTAAAAATTAAAGTTGACATACAAACACGGAAATTATTTATGTCTCAACCCTAATTTTTTTTAATATAAATTTACTCGTTCATTTTTTTCGATTTAATTATCATTTTACATCAGTACATAAGTAAGATTTGTTATAATAAAATATTCATTGATAAAATCTATTATTCAATTAATTTCCAATTCGAATAAACGACAATTATTTCAATTTATAATAAGAGCTATTAGTGCTCTAATCCAACCACAATACACTATTGAAATGTTATTAAAAATGTACAAGGGAATGTACGAACAACGCTCGATACAATTCCGTATTAAGTAATATCGAACAGTTTCAATATTAAACACGGAACGACTTCTGCTTTTCCGCCGATTGGTGTAATTGGAGATCACCTGTTGCACGTACAACTCGCGGAATATTGGATATATCGGCGCGTGAAATCGACGGCAGTCATTCGTGACGTTCGAAGACGGTCGCGTGATTCGCGACGGTCGCCATGAGGATCTGACAGGGCGATGACAGATTTGTAAGACAGGACGACGATCGGACGGAACGGCCTATTTGCCACAAACGTACGATTGATTGATTCTGTACGTTTCGATTTCCGGTCTGGCGATAACAAAGGATATTCTATTGGAAAGAGGTTTTCGTGAACTATTTTTTAAATTGAATACACATACAGAGACATATACACATACGAGGTCGTTTGATAAGTCCGTGTAAATTCCGAAAGATGGCACCACTGGTGCATATCGAGGTTATTTTTAATTAGTAGCACCTCTTGGAAGGACACACATCAAGTTTCAGCCACATCGGTCTATTCCTTTGTGTTTGACAATCGTTGGAATCAAGGAAATCGAGTGATTGTCAAATAATGGACGAAAAATAATTTCGCGTGTTGATTAAACACTACTTCATTAAAGGCAAAACGCCTCAGGAGACTAAACAGAAGCTTGATAAACATTATGGTGACTCTGCACCTTCGATTAGTGCGGTTTATAAGTGGTTTCAAAATTTTCGGAGTGGCCATATGAGCACAAGAGACGTTGAACGTTCTGGACGCCCTGTTGAGGTCACCACTCCAGAAATCATTAATAAAATCCATGATATGGTGATGGATGACAGAAGAGTGAAAGTGCGTGAGATTACTAGTGCTGTAGGCATCTCGTGTGAACGGGTACATAATATTTTGCACCGACATTTGGACATGAAAAAGCTATCCGCCAGGTGGGTGCCGCGAATGCTCACGATCGACCAAAAACGAGGTCGTGTGAAGTGTTGCAAGAACGGTTTGCAGCTGTTTCAGCGAAATCCGCAGGACTTTAAGCGTCGTTTCATCACTGTAGATGAAACATGGATACATCACTACACTCCTGAGACCAAAGAGCAGTCTAAAAAATGGGTTATCAAGGGGGAATCTGCTCCGAAAAAGGCGAAGACAATTCCTTCGGCCGGGAAGGTTATGGCGACTGTCTTTTGGGATTCGCAAGGAATAATCTTTATCGACTATTTGGAAAAGGGTAAAACCATTACAGGTGCATATTATTCATTGTTATTGGATCGTTTGAAAACCGAGTTGCAAGAAAAACGTCCCCGATTAGCCCACAAAAAAGTCCTCTTTCATCATGACAACGCACCAGCTCACACCTCAGCAGTTGTGGCCGCAAAACTAATGGAAATAGGGTTCCAAATCGTTTCACATCCTCCCTATTCTCCAGACTTGGCTCCATCGGACTATTATTTGTTCCTTAATATGAAGAAATGGCTCGCGGGAAAAAGATTTTATTCGAATGAGGAGGTGATTGCAGGAACGAATGACTATTTTACAGACTTGGACAAATCCTATTATTCGGAAGGGATCAACAAACTAGAGCAGCGTTGGATGAAGTGTATAAGCCTAAAAGGAGACTATGTTGAAAAATAAAAACGATTTATTCAAAAAAATGAAGCAGTTTTTATTTTTACACGGACTTATCAAACAACCCTCGTATCTTGTTATATTAAAGAGATTATCGGTGGACGAGTGAAATTATTAACTGGGAATTCAGAGATATGAGATCAATGAAGAGATGAGAAAATTCCATGGCGTGGAATGGAAGAAAAAATATTAGATCACAAAGTGTATTATTTTAATACAAACATTTATCTAGCAATGGATAAAAAGAGAATGATGATCACAATGATTTTACTTCTCAAATATTTTCAAATAATTAAGAAGAGATGATTCAAAAATTAAATGAAATCAATAGAAAAATAAAATTGAAAATGACTCAAACAACTTAAATATTATTATATAGGATTATCCAAATGTGACGCCTAGATTGATGTTTTATTAAAAAGAAACATGTGTATAGGGTGGTGGTGTATAAGGAAACATGTATACAGTTTCTTTTTTTTAAAAAAAATAAATAAATAAAATAGTATACATTTGAATTGTGTATTATTTATAATAACGATGAATATAATCAGACGAATCAACAATCTTGTTCAGTTTTTTTGGATAGAGTGGCTAATCAATTTGTGAGAGTGTTATTCTCAATCATTTTCGATGTTTGATGGTGGAGTAGTAATATGGATTTTACCATATAATACGGGAGACTACATTCAATTCCCGGTTTATGTTTGATCCCTCAAGTTATAAAGTTAGGAGTGAAAAATACGGTTAATAACCTCATTTCGTAAAAAATATTATAAGGTTCTGAATATCAAAAAGATCTCGGTTTTAAAATTAATAACGATTTTTTCTAGGTTATACAGTAATACCTCGTTTAACGCTACCTCAATTAACGCGGTCTTCTTGAAGCCTAAATAAATATTTTTGTCCATCCGTAAAACGTTATTGTGAATTTTAAAAAATTGAACCAAAGGCTCTATTACTGATTGATAATGTTCCAAGCCATCTCACCAACTTGTCCGACTTAAACACTTTTCATTCCGGTTGAAGTAGTTTTTCTACCACCCAGCACTACGTCGTTAATTCAGTTGATGGATCAGGGAATCATATCAAATTTTAAGGCATATTTTCGTCGCACATTTCAACAACTTATTGATAAAACAGACGGTGAAAATAAAGATTCAATTGTGCAATTTTGGAAAAAATATAACATCATGGATTCCATAGGCAATATCGAACCTCACTTGGCAAGAATTAACTATAAATGCATGAACGAAGTGTGGAAGAAGGTATAGCCGGAGGAATCCAAGGATTCTTAACGAGAAGAGTTTATCATTGGTCAAATTGTTAAGCTAATCGATACAGCAGGACCAGGAGATGTAGATGAGTAGAATATTGAGAAGTTAGTGCAGGTTTCTGACGAGAGCTTTAAGAACTGTCAGAACAAGGAATTCATGTAGGACTTGAAAATAGTGATTCTGAAAACGAAGAAGCCAAAGAACTTGCTACAGATTTCCTTAGTAAAAGTTTGGTAACGATAACCGAAATCGTTGATCGAATTGTAATGAATAATCCAGATTTTGAAAGGAGTGTAAAAGCAAGACGAGGCGTTTTGGATGCGATCTCTTGCTATCAATATTTGCTTAACGATAGAAAAAGAAAGCGATAAATGATACTAGACGACTTTATCGCAAAAAAATCAAGTATTTCAGAAGAGCTAGGACCTTCATCAAAAAAATAAACTCTATATTTCTGTGTGCATATGTTTACGTGTTATGTAACATATTATTATGCAAATTAATATAAAAATAACTTAAAATTAACGTAAAATTTGTTTATTTTTGGTCACGTGTTCCCCTTTTTCTATTTACTGTGTTAAAATGACCTAGTTCAACGTTTTTTCCATTAGGGTTTTTTTTTCAGGAACGCATCCTAACCGCTAAACGAGGTATTACTGTATATGATATTAAAATCGGATTATGAAGTACGTTATTCATTATTTAAATATCTAAAAAAATTAATTATCAAAATGCAATTGTAATTAAAGTTAAAAAACAATTCTAATGAAAATATACAAATCCCCGTTACCAAATCATTTATAAAAATATTTTATAATTCCCTAACGATGGTTATTTTTAGATACAGAATATTGATTAACGTTTATGTGAAATATTACATAATTATTATTTTAAACAATATATATATATATATATATATATATATATATATATATATATGTATATGTATATGTATATGTATATATATGTATATATAGAACTTTAAATAAAATTCTTGGAATTGATACAGTGTCGAGATATTATTTTCTCTTCTTCAACAATAATATTATTTGAAATAATACAGCAATAGAATGATAGAAAAACGCTCGAGATATATACAGCACGTACTGAAGATACGTTTTTAATTAAATTGTGACGAAAAGTGGGTGAACATTTTTCAGAGTTCAATCATGCTTTAAGTGAAAATGATGTCTGATCTTTTCAATTAATTTCACTCTTCGAGTCAATTTTAAGTCCAACAATTCATTTGATTGATTTATGCCAATGTAAGTTGATAAAAAGTGCATTTTTTACAAAAAAAAACATCTACAATTATGTCTAGTTTGTTGATTTTAAACGTTTCTACTGGTTAATGGCCAGAATTATCACGATTTTCGATTTGATAATTCAGTATTGAGTTTTGGTATGAAGATGTATCGCTCATCTCATCGATACAAGATTTCTATAAAACTTATTACAAAAATCAAATCTATTTAATATATTTTAGGAAAAAACTACATCCACCCACACACACGTATTATTTCCAAGTCATCCAATACGTGTAGTGTCTGTGACCGGAATGGATGCCACCACCTATCGACCCACCCATCGTTTCGTTCTTTCGTTGCTACTACTTCGTTCGCAAAGGAATTCTATAAGTTTCTATTAACGTCACGATTTACAGCAGGTGCAATAAAAAGCTGCTACTCGGCTCGAACCGGTGACTACGAATATTTCGTACGAGCCAGCGTTCAATATATCATATCGTGAAAGAAAAGAATCAGGACAATTTTATGAAATTGAATTTGTCGTATTCGTTTTTCATTTCGTTCTTGTTTAAAATAATATCATTGAATTTCGTTCATTCTATTTATATATAAATACATACATACATACATACATATATATATATATATATATATATATATATATATATATATATATATATATATATAGGGTTTTCCAATAAGAATGTTAGAAATTTGACAACTGATGGCAGTCATGTTTGAATTTTTTATTCAAACTGATTTTGACATTTCAACTCAGTATAGTTTGATAAATTAACATGGAATGTTTTTTAACACTTCAACAACGCTTAGAAATTGTAAAAACTTCAATAGACTTCTTGAAATAAACGTTGAACGAGTCGAGTATTTCACGAAATGGACCCTTTAATTGACCACCAATCAAGATTATGTGATCTAACTTCAATGGATTATTTTTTGTAAAGTTATGTGAAATCATTAGTTTATGCTGATAAACTACAAATAATAGATGCATTAAAAATAAACATTGAATGTGTAATTTATGAAACTGGACCACAATTATGTGATTCAAAATTGAGTAAACGAATGCACTGTCAAGAAAAGTCGTGGTGGTTATATGAGTGAAATTGTGTTCCATCATTAATGTCATAGAGTGTGTTAAAAAATAAAAATAATCAAAAACTAATTATTTGTTGTTTTGGAACTGTGGCTGATTCACTTTACACAAATGAAAGGCTCTGACTATAATGGCGTCACCATTGAAATGCATCAGCCGATATAATTAGAGATTATATAATTATAAATAATAAGAGAATAATAAGTGATTATTGAACATTTTAAATTATTGTGATGTTGAGGTTAAAATTCATTTGTGTAAAATAACTAATTAATTAAATACTTTTTGTTTGATTTCAGTTTAACACTAGAACTACCAAGAGCGTCATTTTGACGATTTTCAAATTTCGTGCTTAAAAATTTCGATATGATTTATTGTTCTAGAATTTTATGACGACTTTTAATGAAATATAAGAACAATTAAATATTCCTATTCAATTTCCACTTAGCTACTTTAACTTCCATAATTAGTATGACCTATACCTATTTATACCAAGACACGTCAAATTGACGACATTAGCAATTTCAAAATTTATAATAATTTATATTCAAGTGAATGTAAATACGTATTGATGTCCATCCTTGCATACACATATATCGCTTTCATACATTTCCTGGAAAAATTTTAGATGCATTTTTCATATGAAAAATAGGTTGCAATCATTATCAGTTGTATTTCTAATGTGATAAAGTTCTTGGTGCAAAGTGTAATCTGAAAAGTCCAATCTGAGAAAAAAGTATAAACATATTTTTATTAAAAATTTAAATTTATTTCTTGTAAATCCTAGGCAACAATGAAACGATTTACAGGAAGTAAAAAATTATTCGAAGAATTCAAAGAACTCACTGGTATAAATGAAGACAGTTCGGATACTAATTCAAGTAATAATGATTTAGACATATCTTGCGTGGAAAATAAAATTGATTTTTCAGACTCTGAAGAAGCTGAGGATGAAATTGAAGTACGAGATATTGAACAAAGTGAAGAAGATCAATATGAAAGTGAAGATTCAAGGAGTGAAGATGAAATTCCCAAAAATAGCCACAAACGCAGTAAGCGATTGCGAATATGTTCAGATACTGAATCGGATAGCCAAACAGAAACCGAACCAAGACAGCAAAAAGACATTGTTGTCGACGGTACTGAATGGGAAGAATTAGGGAACGGTCGTGTTGGTAGATTGCCATTACATACTATATTCAAGGATACTTCGGGTCCAACTGGTTATGCGAAGCGAAACATTATGATTGGTAATGTTAGTAGTGTATTTCGACTTATAATTGATAATAGAATTATGAGCCACATAAAAGCTTGCACTGAGCTACAGGCCAGAAACATTTTACAGAACGACTGGAAAATTACTATGGACGAATTATATGCTTTTATAGCCATTTTGTATGCTCGAGGAGCCTACGAAGCAAGAAACATGAAGTTATCGTATTTGTGGTCCAAACAGAGCGGTTTATACCTGTAACAAATATGTTTGTGGCAAGTGTTCATCACAGATAACATGTATTTGTAAAATATGTGATTCATAGTTATTCCATACATATCAAATGTGCTATAATATAAATGCAAATAGAAAGTGTTTTTGTTTGTTTTTTTTTGTATTAATAATTAATGAATTATTATATTAAGTGTTGTTTTTGTTAAATTATATTCTTTTATTTACATAAACTAAGTGAAAAGTTAAAATGAAAGCCATGATCAAAAATACGTCAATTTGACGAGTGCGGTAAAACTAGGTATATATTTAACATCGGTAGTTCTAGTGTTAAACTTATGAAGTGCTTATTGAAAAAACCTATATATGAACATGTATTAAGTTGGAGTGTTTCATCGGGAATAATTTTTAATCTTTGGTCCTTTTGATTTAGATGATTACTAAGTTCTGTAAGGAGGGATTTTACATTTGACTAAATACGCACGATTTGATTATCAGGAAATACATAAAAAAACTCCCTCGAGTTGAAGTCCTTTGAGGTAAAACCCATTTCTATCTTTTTATTACTATTAACTTATTTTAATTTTCTCTAATCAACGAATTCATTGTACATTACTTTTATCTTACTATAATTCATAATAATACCATAGATATATTTATAATTTGTATGTGTGTAAATATATGTATGTGTGTGTGTAATACCGTATCGTGAGATAAACGAGGTCATTTTATTTATGTGAAAAAGAAAAAAAAACGTTGCTTAAACTATATAGAGTTGCAGTAACGTAATAGCTTTTTCAAACTTGTTGCACTGCAGAATAACGAAAAAAATTGACTGCAGAACGCTGTTCTCGATTTTCTTCTAGCAGTCATTGGTATAGAGTTTTTTTTATTGGTGGAAATATATTCGTTTGTAACAGACATTCGTACGTTTTTACTGCTTAATTTAGAATAAATGTGTATAGTTGTCATGTATCTAATACTGCATGTATGTATATATATATATATATATATATATATATATATATATATATATATATATAGCAATACCTCCAGTCTGGCTTCAATTAGTCTAGTTTCACTATAGTCCTGTTTGAAATTCCCTCCAAAAAAATTTTTACTTGAAAAAAATCCTACTAAAAAGTTTTTCTTGAAAAAATCACAAAAAATTAATACAAAAAATTATTTTTATACGCAAATTTTCAAGCTTTCCCCTTTATTATGAAAACATAATAATAAAGAAAACCGAAATCATATATGCACATTATGCGCATCTAGTTTTGTCGTCTTTTTACAGAAATGAATTTTAACCCCAACACCACAATAATTTAAAATGTTCAATAATCACTTATTATTTATAATTATATCAGCTGATGCATTTCAATGGCGACGCCATCATCGTCAGAGCTTTTCTGTTAAAATCCAGACTAACTTTTTATACATACATATACTAATTTGTGTTTTGTGTCCTTATTCAATCCATCTACAACTGGGAGTTAAATCTTTCTTTTCATTTCATCATCTGGTCTACAAGCATGAAGTGTTTTCGGTTATTTATTGTTTTTTGCAACATGTTCTTTTTCATAGATTTGTGACCTTTTTTGATGACCTGAATTGACTTATTTATTTTTTGTTGTGGTGTTGAGGTTAAAATTCATTTGTGTAAAGTGAATCAGCCACAGTTCCAAAACAACAAGTATATAATATCAGTATAAGATAATATTTTTTTCAGTATTCGAATATAAAGTGGATCTGCCAAATTCTTGCTTGCTTCCACATCTTCACTTTGTCAAGACTTTTTCGATTTTGTTCAAGAATTACATCTCGGAATGTTTTGATTAGTATCGAGCTGATTTATGAACAAGCTATTCTATCGTCTGATGAATTAAAGGTTGAAATGAATTGTATACATTTTTTTAGACCAAACGTATTTTCTACCAATATACTCTTTCACTGTGTATTGATTAGTATTAAGTCATCGATTGACGAATTTTTGATCAGAAAATATTATGTACTTTTTTCAAATATTCTCCCTGCTTCTCTTTGTTTTCATGTGGTTCATTTGAATAAGATTTTTGCTTCGTCGTGACATATCGTCTTATCAACATTTTTCCACAACTGTCTATATTTATATATAGTGGATGTACTTCCCGTATACTCCTAATCAATTTCCTTTTGAACTGTTTTTTGATAAGAGATTATTTTATCCAATATACAATAAGATAACAGGAAATAATAGCTGCATTTGTATTTGGGATTTAAGTATTTAACATATAAACGATTTTCTAACAATAAATTATACCCGAATAAATTTACATTTTCTTGCTTATTATATTGAACAAAAAAAATATTTTTTCTCAATGATCAATTGATTGTAAATAATTCAAGCCTCAAATTAAACATTCAAATTTTGTAAATTCTATTTTGTAGAATCAAAGATAGACACGCATAAGATAGCTTTGTTCAAAATTTTTAACGATTTGTGAGGTCTGTTCTAGATGAATTGAATATCTGCATGCGTTAGTTTTGTGATTTATTTTTTTTAAAAAATATGTTAGTATTTTTTTTAAATTAGTGTCATGTATATATTCTAGTTGCGTTTTTATATAAAATATTCCGAGTTCATTACACGAGATTTAACCCACTGATCTATTTTTCATCGCAGGTTACAATTCTTCTCAAAAAAGATATCCTATTGTTCCTGAAATCAAGCGAACTGCAAATTTCAAATCTGCACTGCATTTGCTGATCATTCAAATCATGTGGTACCCATTTATCGAGCTTTTTAACCTTTCTCATGTTCTTGAGATGGTTACCGATGGTTTTGCAACACACGTCAATTCTTCTGCGAGGGAAGACAATGCTCGAGAGGGATCAACTTCCACCAGCGCTCGAAGAACGTCATCATCAACAAGGATAGGTGATTTTCCGTGAGGTTTATTCTTTAATGGATTTTAACCCCAACACCACAATAATGGACCATTATCCGAGTTCATTACATGCGATTTGTTTTTATAAATTTCCATGCTCTCTTGGCAGTCTAGGTCTTTTTTATCTGTTATATGTTTAATTAATTCTAATTTCCCTAAACTGTGTCCATTTTCAAGCATGTGTATTGCTACACTAGATTTATCTATTCTATGATATCATACATCAGCTTTGTGTTCCTTAAGGGGTTATACGCAGTTAGAAATTTCAAAAAATCGATTTTTTTTGCATTTTCGGAATGCACATATATTTGAGTATATTCTCTGAAAATTTGAAGGAAATCCGATAAATATTTTCGGACATACACCTGAATTTTTACCAAATTTTTAATTATGTGTAAACTACTTCCGAAACTTCAAACGCGTTTATCTCAAAACAGTGTTTTCATAGTCGGTGATCTCGATATTTCAGAAATGGCTGAACCGATCGGTCTCAAATTTTCACACAATCTTCTCAAATATATTCCTCAGGTATTGGAACGAAGGAATAAGGTTTACAAAAATTATTACTATTTTTTTTAAACAATTTGGAGCGAAAATTTTAGTAAAAAACGAAACATTTTTTTCAAGTAGACGCCATTTTGTCAAAAATGAAAATTTGTATTATTTCTTCATTCCAATACCTGCATTAATCTATCCTTTAAAAGAATTGACCATATTTTTTGATTTCAAATAATCCAAACTGCCGATATGGAGATCACCGCCAAGCGCCTTTTTTGGAGGTCGTTCGGGACATCGTCTTTCTCCTTCCGCTTTTTTGCTCTTTTTATTCAATGCTTTATAAAAAAGCAGGAGCGGTGCACTTCAATATTTTTTATGATCGACATGTTATTTTATTCTTGAAAGTAGGATCTATTCAAATAACCATAATTTGCAATTGCAAAATAAATACTGTTTCTAAAAACAATTCCTAAAAAAACGTCATTTTTGCGCCTTGCAAGTGCGTATAACACCTTAAATCTGATGCCGATCGCCCTTTTGCTGTGTCCTATATAATATTTTTCACAATCTTCGCAATTTATTTTGTAAATCCCAGATTTTTCTTCCATATCAAGAAGATTCTTTTGATATCCTAGCATATTCTTTAGGCTATTGCTAGTGATGTAGATTATTCTATAGTTTACATTTTTTAGTGTTTTGGATAACCCTCTTGTGTATTTCGGATAATATGGGATTTTTACATTGGTTTGCTTATTCTCTATTACTGTTTTGAAAGATGTGGTGTTTTTTATCTTTAGTTTGTTTTTGTGCTTTCTAACTAAATTTGACACCACTTCTTTCTTGTAATATATGCACATTATGCGCAGTTCTAGTTTTGTGGTCTTTTTTTTCTTTTTCTATTAGTTTTAGATTATTAGTAAAGTCGATTTTTTTATAATTAAATTTGAATAACTCATTTGAAAATGAATTTAAAATGAATGTATAAATCACTGATTTTGTTTTATTGATACATACAAACATTTGAATATATTACCCTCGTTTTATTTACTGAAAAACAGGAAAAAAAATGTTTGAAACCAATTAACGTTTTTTGTATTTAGTTAATGTTTCGATTAGTCCGGTTTCAAATAGTCCTGCTAATCAGTGGAACCGATTAGCCGGACTATGCGAGGTATATATATATATATATATATATATATATATATATATAAGTGAACATTTTATTTAAAAATTAATCACAGCTTGTCTACTTTGAAATGAAATAAAAACATCATCACTCACTCAAAGAAACATGTGTTTTATTTAAAAATTAAATTGTGTACGTCTGATGATATATATATATATATATATATATATATATATTTATGTGTGTAAACTAGATTCTAAAAAACAATTATTTACTATTATTTGAAACCATGTAATACGACTTGTCAAGAACTGAATGGCTGTCTCAAATATCACACGAAATCCCATCGTGTAAAACCAATATCTCAAGTACAGTTCTCGAGAGATTCTCGTGACAGTTATAAAATAAGATGAAGTACTGTTTCTACATTCGATGTATTATTGACATCGGGACGTCGTATCCGTTGACAAAGTTCTGACACACGTCATAATTTAACGGGCAGTAAAGTTTGTCGTTCGTACGACGAAACGACGAACAGTCGCACAAAGACAGACGACACGCCGACACCGTACACACTTTTTATACAGCCCGTCATTTATTTTATTCGCTGCCTGTACACTCACGACGAATTTATCTAATGAAAATGTTGTTTCGGGATTGAATTCCGTTGAAGTTTTATTACTGTTCGAGAAGTTCTCTGTACAGTGCAAACGCGCGTGTGTTGAAGTTGTACGAGAAAAATGTCGTTACGTATCAAATACAAGGTGTCCATATTTGAGATTAGGAAGTAATTTATTAATAAAATACTGTTTTTGAAAGAAACATTCATGTTTATTGGTATTAAAGTCAAGTAGAACCATGGGCATTATGAATGGAATACAATGTCAGTCAAATGGTTTTCTCTACCACGTCGGCAGACATCCATTTTTTGTCCAAATTTTCAAACACTCTTTGTAATAAATAAGACTGTTATGAATTTCATCTTTTAGTTCTTGAATCATTGCTGGTTTCTTGGCATAAACCTTATTTTTCAAACAACCCCATATGAAGAAGTCTAATAGTGTTAAATAAAAAGATCTAGGTGACTAATTAACATCACCATTACAAGAAATTAAACGTCCATTGAATTTGGTTGTGTATAAATCGATTGCCACATAAGTTGTATGGCTTGTGGCATCATCCTGTTGAAACCACACGTCACTGATATCAATATCTTTAAATTCCGGTCATAATTTTTTTTTATCATGCTTTGGTAACGCACCGAATTAACTGTAACACGACCACCTTGCTAATTTTCAAAGAAATATGGACCAATGATACCTCCAACCCATAAACCACACCAAATAGTAACTTTTTGAGGATGTAATTGCTATTTAACAATGGATTTTGGATTTTCATTTCCCCATGTACGATAAGTTTGCTTGTTTACATAACCATTTAATTGACAATGATTTTGTTAAAAAATTCAGCATTTTTTTCTTGGTACCAATTAACAAACATATGACGTAAATGATGGTCAGCTGGCTTCAGTTATTGTATTATTGGATTGGCACAAAAGTCATTGCGTTTTTTATTATGATTTTCAAAGTAATTTTATTAATATAAATAGCAAACATTAATCAATTATATATTGGCCGTTTTGTTCGATGGCCTTTTCCCATCTTTCAGTCAACTTCATAATTCTGCTTTCGTAGAAAGTGTGGTTTTTAGAGGAAAAAAACTGAACCAACTCATTTTTGACAGCCTCATTGGAATCGAATGTTTTTCCATTCAAATGGTTTTGAAGTGAACGGAATAAATGATAATCCGATGGTGCAAGGTCAGGGCTATACGGTGGATGAGGCATAACTTCCCAGCCTAACGTCAATAATTTTTGGCGAGTGACCAAAGATGTGTGTGGTCTGGCGTTGTCATGATGGAAGATGACGCCTTTACGATTTGCCAGTTCTGGCCGCTTTTCCCTAATTTCTTTGTCCAATTCCACTAGCTGGCGACAGTAGACATCCGAATTGATGGTTTGGTTCCTTGGTAGTAGACTAAAATAAACAATACCTTTGAAATTCCACCAAACACTCAGCAAAACCTTATTTTGATGAATATCGGCTTTTGATGTCGGTTGCGCAGGCTCATCTTGCTTGCTCCATGATCTTTTTCGCATGACGTTATCGCAAACAACCCATTTTTCATCGCCCGTTATGATTCGCTTTAAAAATGGATCGGTAACGTTACGTTTCAGCAATGAATCGCAGATGGAAATTCGTTTGGCGAGATGAATTTCTTTCAACTTGTGGAGAACCCAAATATCGAGCTTATCAACATAACCAAGTTGTTTTAAATGTCTTTCAACGCTTGTATGTGATATGTGAAGCTTCTCTGCGATCTCTCGTGTCATACTACGCCGGTTATTTTCGATCATTGCCTTTATTTTGTCGTCGTCAACTTCAGTTGGGCGTCCAGACCGTGATGCATTTTCGAGATTAAAATCTCTGGAACGAAAACGAGCAAAACAATTCTGACATTGACGTTCTTTTAGTGAGTCTTCACCATAAACCGCACATATTTTTTTCTGAGCTTGCACTGCGTTTTTACCTTTCCGGAAGTAATAAAGTAAAATATGGCGAAAATGACCGTCTGGAATATCCATTTCAAATCAATGTAAAACACTAAATAAACAACAAAACTTAAAACTTTTTTTACTGAATAATCTATGAAATGTCAGCTGTCAAATATCATATACGGTCTGAAGTTTGCAATGGAGAAAAACTACTTAGAATGACTACAACTATCTAGCGGGAAAAAACGCAATGATTTTTGTGCCAACCCAATAGTTAGACTTTATATACATGAAGATACAAATCTTTTCGTAAAATGTTATGGAGAGTGTTTCTTGTGATGTTTAATTCCTGTGAACGTCGACGAATCAATGTTTGAGAGTCTTCTTCAACACTTTCACGTACAGCAGCGTTATTTTCAGTTGAACGACCACTACGAGCATATGTTTTTAGTCTGTGGTGTTTAACAGTATCAAATTGTACAAATTTCGCAATTAGGTTACGAACAATAGGTTCCGAAAGTACTTGATTGTAAGGAAAAGATGCACATTGATGTTGTGAAATTTTCATCATTTTTAGTATTGAAATGTGTTGTTCAAGTATGTATTGTTTCATAATTAAAATTTCACAAGTTTTTAATAAACAAATGTTCAATAATGACAGTTCAATAATCGATATTTCATTAAATAATAGCCAGTTTATTTCCTAACCTTAAATTTGGATACCTGATATAAAATGTGTAAATTAAGTACTCGTATATGGTTATTTACGTATTGTTTTCTAATACGTATCGTTATACAAGTACAACAAAAAATCAGATCTTTTCTTCGAAATAAAATGGCTTTTCGACGAACAAAACCGACTTTATCTCAAAAGAAAACGTGCAGTAAGTAAGGTACGTAAAAACTTTTCGACGTAATCGGTCAAATCTCTGTTCGGCGTGATTTTTCCAGTTGACATACACACACAAGTACATACATATATACACGGATCTATTTATATCACGATTTTTTTCAACGTCTACTCCATTCGTTTCGAACTTTTTCAATTACTAATTTGTTGTAATTCGTATGTTACGTTTTACTTAAAAACGATTCTTTATATCAACCTATAACGTATTGTATATGGCACTGACATCGAATTAAAATTCGAAACCTACAACAAAACAGCCGTGAATAAATGTTTTCTTTATATTTTCATACGATTTGAAAACAACCCACGGGTCTTTGATATATAATTTTCAAACATCGAAATTAATTCAATATTCTCTTGTAATAAAAATAATTGGTTTATGTGTATCGTACAAGTTTTCCAATCGACTTTATAGAATGAAATATATAGGGTTAGCCAAATGTGATGCCTAGATTTGTTTTATTAAAAAGAAACATATGTATAAGGAAAATGTGTATAGTCTCTTTTGTATCTTTTTAATAAAACACAAATCTAGGAGTCACATTTCGATGACCATATATATTTTTTTATAATTCATGACTATAAATATTTTATCAAGAAGAAGAAACGTTGTGTATTATTAAACCTTACATGTAGAGATAGCCACAACTGTTTTTTGTTCATCCAATTTAATCAGATTTCCAGAAATTGTTGCCAAAAGAAATGGTCAAATCTTTTTATAATTAAGAGAGATTTTTTTAGATAGCTAACTGATGATGAATATATTTATGTAGATTAATAAATACTAAATAGAAATCTATTAGAATTATCCAGTTGAGAGATTTATACAGTTGGGTCTGTTTTTATGCGATTTTGAAGTTATGCGATTCATATTTCTTCTTAGTATCTTTGGAGATTCGGTATCTCCGGTTCAAATGAAATACACAGTTACAAATGACTAGTATATTTATTCGTAATTAACGTGATTGAACAGTAATGGTTACAGAGTTGACTATTGTAGCGACGGTGGCGAGACTCGAGTCTCTAGTGTTGTATTGTTGATGATGGTTGTTGTGAGACCAGCGTCTTCCCTTGCAACTAAGACACTGACTGAAGATTCACGGTTTTGCAGTCTTTTATACCGGTCAGTTTTTGTCGCTTTCACATTCCTGACCGGTATGGGGTCTTCGGGGTTGTCGATCCAGATGTTACCCGAGCGGCTCGGCCGATTGTTCTCTTAGTGGTTCTAACGGGAATCGGCCGGCACTGTCTTTGTAACATCTGGCTTGATTTCTCCCTTGCAGGTCAACACTTTCTAATTCTCGTCCTTGGTGACGTTTTCTAATAGCCACGGGCGGTTTACCGATTTTGCCATCGGTGCGATGGGATAACCGCCACATATCTTTTTAGATGATTTTTTTTAAAGAATTTCTTTAAGCGGTTATTTTTTTTTTAATTCAACGAAAATCTCTTCAGTTTTATGAACAAATGAAGGAATTAGAGTCATTTACTTCCGCTTCTCAAACTGATAAGGAATTTTCGGCTAGCAAGGGGTGGTTGACCGGGTTTTTAAAAAGGAATGCACTGCATAAGGTGAAGATTACGGGTGCGATTGCATCGGCAGATTAAGAAACTGCCAAATTTTTTGTTGACAACGCACCAGGTCATCCATGTTTAAAACATCCAAATGTAAACATGATGTTTTTTCCACCCAATACAACAAGCATTATTCAGCTATTAGATCAAGGCATAGTTGTAACTTTTAATAATTTTACGTTAAACGCACTTTTCAATTTATATTGGATAAACTAGAAAATTAGTCAATAACAGTAACTGACGCTTGGAAAAATTTTCAATCTTTGACTTTATAAATCATGTTGTTTTTGCTATTACTCAATTAAAACCACACACTTTAAATGCCTGTTGGAAAAAGGCTTGGCCTACATATCTTGAAAACAGTGCAGTTATTTATTTTATTTTTTTATTCTAAACAGTGCAGCAATTATTGCGATGATGATTCAAATATGTATGAAAAATTCGAAAATAAATTACACTTATGTACATTTTGCTTTGAATAAAATTAAATAGTTGATTAGAAAATAAAGTAAAAAAGATTTGTTTTGTATCAATTTTCTGCAGATATTTGAATTTTTTTAAACATTCTTTATTTCCTAATTTTTTTATGTGAATTTTAGAGTAATTTCACTTTGTAGCTTTGGTTTTATGCGGTTTTCGAAAATTACGAAACGTATCCCTAATTTTTCATTGTAAGTTAAGTCTTTTTTGTGCGATTTTTTTTAATGCGGTTTCCTGCGGAATTTATCTACCGCATAAAAACAGACCCAGGTGTATATGTAAGCGTTATAAAAAAAATCCACTATTTAATATTTGAATGCAATTTTCCATTCGTCCTTTTTATGTCGCTGTTTATATATATATATATATATATATATATGTATGTATGAATGTATATGTACATGTGTGTGTATGTATGACGGTCTAAAAATAACTGAAATTCCATTTATAAGAGCCGAGAAATTCCTCTTTATAGTCTGAAATCGAAATGTTGAAATGAGAAATAAAAAAATATGGATTTATATGGTTTCGAGTATTTCGTCGGATCAGCATAAATCAATCCAGTCCCTTTTGGTAGTATCGCCGCACTCGTCACCTTTAACCTACTTCTCGAAATTGATGTAAACGTTGTGAAGTCGTGTCGAACGAACGTTCTTCTTAAAAAGCTATCGGGAATTTCGATCGATCTGAACTGAGACGATGATACGTACACACATATTCGAATCCATCACGTTATTAAGATCGACGAAAACGTTCCCGTTATTAATTACGAAAATTATTCTGAAAATCGTAACGTTTGATTTATATACGAAGTATTTAAAAACGTGCAGAGATTCTTTTATAGTTTTGATAAACGGTTTAACACAATGTCGAAGCAACTGGTAAGTGGAGATAAGACAGCCTATTACGGACATAAATTGATGTATTGGAAGTCAACAAAAGGTTTGAAATTGATCCGAACGAAGCTCTACACACATATTACTGGTATTATAAATCAGCTTTCGTAACTTTTCACAAGTGAGTATCAATCTCGACCCACGCACACAAACGTACACAGAATATAAAATAACGTACACAATACAAAAACTTTATCATGAATTTATAATAGTTACTCAAATTGCTCTATTGTGGAATTTTGGACGCTGTGAGATCATTTATCTTCATTTAACAAGAAAATTTCCTACAATGTTATAATAATAATAAGATAAAATTATATATATATATATATATATATACATACACATACACACACATATACAGTGAAGAGAAAAACTGGATACATGATTCGAATATTTTCGTTAGTGTTACAATAATTTATTATTAAAAACCAAATTAAATATTATTATTTCATATTTTCATTGCAAATAAATAACCTATTTACAAAAAAATAAAAAAAACACCCTAAAAATAAAATATAAAACGCAAAAAACTTTCAAATTTTCATTTATCCAATTTTTAGTAATTTTTAATTTTTATTTTTAATTCAATAAATTTTATTCTTGTCCAAAGACCGTTATTTTTTATCACACTTCCTACTTTTCTAGGCATAGATTCAACTGAATTTCAGATATTCTCAATAATGATTTTTTGTTCCATTCTGTCTATATTCCATTCCGTAACTTATTTGTGTTTTTAGGTGGTCCTTCGTATAAGCGCAGGTGCTTTTTTACAACAGTCCATAAATTTTCGATTATGGAAGCCATTATGTATGTTGAAATTGTTGCTCCTGGAGCTAACTTGTCACTAATTTCGCAATGTGTTTGAAGTCACTGTTATGCTGGAAAATTATTTCATTGACTGGATAAGCACCAGGCAAGTAGGTCTGCAGAATATCAAGGTAATCTTCTTTCTTCATTGTCTTATTAATTTTCACCAATAGATCTACATGTCACCATGTAAAAGTCTCCTCACACTATTACATATTTTCCTGTTTTTTTTTTACTTGATGTACTTAAATGCTTTTCATGTAGACAATACCAATAATATGATTTTCTATTAGACTGAACAAGATTTACTTCAGTATCATAAGATTGAATAAATCGTTTCCAATCACCAAAGGACTAATTTTTATGTTCCTTGCAAAATTCTAATCGAGCCTTTCTATTTTTTTCTCATATAGTTGGATTTTTTGTTTTACTATGGATACTAAACCACTCTTCCTCAATTCCATTCTTGCGGTCCATTCTCTAACATTTTTATATAAAGCTTTAGCAGCTTGTTTTGGCCTTTTTCATTTTCAATTATCGCCCCATTTGATAAAAATTTAGGACAGCCTCTTGCATTTATTTTCAGCGATAAATTCTTCACACAAATGAATTTTCACCCCAACACCACAATAATTTAAAGTGTTTAATAATCACTTATTGTTCATTTATTTATTTATTTTTTTTATAATTATATAATTTATAATTATATCGGCCATTTGATAAAAATTTAGGACAGCCTCTTATAATTATAAAAATAAGCAATAAGTTTATTTTCAAATTATTGTGCAGCCACAGTTCCAAAACAACTAATGATAAATTCTTCCTTTTTCTTACCGAAAGAACAGTTCTGACACATCTTTACCATCTCAGCAATTATTCTTGAAAAATACCTCTGATTACTCAAAGAAATAAAGTTTTTTTCTAAATCAACTGATGTTTTCTTCGTTTTTTTTTTGTTTCCTTTTTTTAAAAATATTAACTTAAGTGTCAATAAAATATTTTAACCATTGCGTTGGAATAACGTGCTATGCACGTTGACTGCTCTCTGTACCAAATGTCGATATGACGTGCATAGCACGTCGTGTGATCTTTGCTAAGTATAACATCGGAGTTCAGTTAGCAAATGCCATACTTCTGTTTTGAAGGCATACAAGTGCGTTTTTGTAGAACTTCATTCATTTTAAATATTTTCTTTGAATAATAATCAAGTAACTATAATACACAATATTTTTTTTTATTGTTATAAAGAATTATTTTAACCAAGAATTATTTTATTCTTATAATAGCGCATCAGAAAATATTGTACTGGATTTATGTAGACTTTTAGTTGATTTTGACACACCCTCTTTTTAGATAACTGGTATTCGTCACCAAAACTTTATCGGAAATTATATTTGCAAAAAATTAATACTATTGGAACAGTCAGATCTAATAGAAAGAATATGCCAAAAGATCTCGCAGCGATAAAAATAAAAAGATTTGAAGTTTTTTCAAGATCTTGCAATGGTATCTTAGCTGTAAAATGGAAGGACAAAAAAGATATATGTTTGCTTTCTTCAAAACATTCCAAAGCAGAAACGATTACAACAAAAAAGAAAAAAATTAGAAATTACATCGACCAAAATGGAAACATTTCAAAACCTAATATGGTTTTAGATTACAATGATGGTATGGGTGGAGTAGACCTGCAAGATAGCTATTTATCATCTTTTTCTTTTAATGAAAAAATTTACAAAAAGTTACAGAAAAATATTTTTTTATCTAATGGATATGGAACTTTTTAATACCTCTATTCTATTCTGTAAAATAACAAACGTACCAAAACCCAAGAAATACTCCTTTGCAAAAAGTATTAATAAATTTGTTAATCAATTTAAGAGTTTTACTATAATGTTAATGTGTGTGTGTGTGTGTCTAAAACTTTATAAAAAAATGATTTTAAATACCAACTCACTGCGAATTGCTTTGGACGGATTTGCCACGCATGCATGTTAATTAATTGCCAGCGCAACTGGTTAAATGTTCTGATCAGCTATATTATGACTGATAACAAACGTACTAACATTCTTAAAATATCGAAAATAGGGAATTTTCTAAATAAAACAATCAAAATTGAAAATGGGGTATACGAAAGTGGGTAAATGAAGATCAAATGTTTTTTGAGTTAAATAGATATTTTTTAAGAATGATTTTTTTTTGTAAATAAGTTACTTAATATGCTAACAATAAAAATATTAAATAATAATATTTGATTTGGTTTTTAATAATAAAATATTTTTATACTAACAAAAATGTTTAAATTATATATCCAGTTTTGCTTATCTCTCTCTCTCTCTCTTTATATATATATATAAATGTATAAAATTAAAAATGGGGTATACGAAAGTAGGTAAATTAAGAACAAATGTTTTTTGAGTTAAATAGATATTTTTTAACACTACGTTTACGGGACGCGTCATTTTGACACATTTCGAATTTCATGAGGGAATTTACAAAAACCGTTTACATTTTTCTTCTACCACTTGTACTGACTTTTATCCATTTAACGAGACAAATAAAATAGGGAAATTAGTTTTTTTCAAAACTTTTTAATTTAGAAATTATGTATGTGGTATACCTATCTTTACGGTACGCGTCAATTTGACACAATCGTAAAATAACCATTAATGCTAGTTGAGAAACCCCGATCTGATATAGAAAAGGCAATTTGGTATGTTCGGGAAGCATATGAAGAAAAGTCACTACAAAATTTTTATTTATGGTCGAAGAAATGGGAACCCGCTTTCTTCTCGAGCACAATGCCTAGAAATCAATTTACGCAAACTCTTCGATTCATATGATTTGATAAAAGAACAGAACGATCTGAACGTTTACGTACAGATAAATTTGCATTGATATCTGAAATATGGAACAAATTTATACATAATAGTCAATCCTGTTATAAACCTCACGAAAATATTTCAATAGGCGAGTAACTGTTCCCTACGAAAGTCCGATGCAGATTCACGCAATATATGCCAAATAAGCCACATAAATTTGGCATAAAGTTTTGGTTGGCAGTAGATGTAAATTCAAAATATCTAAAATATAGTTTCCCTAATCTGGGTAAAGATGAAACGCAAACTTCAACACTTTTGGACGGATTTTGTAGTTTTAAAGTTAGCCGAATCATATTTACATCAAGGCAGGAATATAATAACTGATAATTTTTTTACCAGTATCTATGTATAAAAGATACGCGGAATAAATATAATGTTATATAATATTAAATATTATAAATTTGATATACATATATATCTTATAGTTTCATTTATAAGTTAATATTATATAATTGTTGTTTTTTAAAGAAAATGTATGATTTTGTTCATGCGTCAAATTGACCCGTGTCCGTAAAGATAGGTATACATGAAACGTCCGTAAACCTAGTGTTAAGAATGAATTTTTTTATTTATTTTTTTTTGTAAATAAGTTACTTAATATACTAACAATAAAAATATTAAATAATAATATTTGATTTGGTTTTTAATAATAAAATATTTTTATACTAACAAAAATGTTTAAATTATATATCCAGTTTTGCTTACCACTCTCTCTCTCTCTCTCTCTCTCTCTCTCTCTCTCTCTCTATATATATATATATATATATATATATATAAATGTATAAATTTGTTGTACGAATTTACCATAAAATGAAATTTAATACATGCTGTAATTTTTAATTTAAAATGCAACTCACTAAATATAAGTAACTTCCAGTCTCTAATATAAATAAGAATATTATTTTTGCAGATTCGCTGGAATGAATACGAAATGAAGATATATTGAAAGTTTTATTAACACAAACGTTCGGTATCGGTTTATATATTATAGATAACAAGTACATACCGATGCTCATCTTTGGCGCTGGGTATAAATTTCATGCACTCTCTTTTTTGGAACGTAGCTTCGATCCAACTGCGCGCCGTATGCTGAAACAAAAATATCTGATTAAATTACACAGATATTAGTAGTAAATTGAATAATTTATTTAAAACACATCGGTCGTTGGTTAGAATCTACAGAGAGGAGTAAATGAATTTGTTGAATTTTTATTTCGGTTTCGTTTTTATACAATCGAAGAGTATCGATCTGGATATTGAGAGATGGATAAAAGACTTTTGAAATAATATATATATGTAATTATTTTCAAACGTTCAATAGTGAATCTACCTTCTTCTTTCGAAACAGACGACGCACTTCCAGATCAGTCATGCTGCATGTTAAAGTACTTAACATTGTCAATCAAGATGGAACTTTAATGTAGATTCGAAAATGGAATTTCACTCGGATGACCACAGATATCAAACAACGCACGCCACTTGTAAACGTCAAATAATAATAATAATGCATAATGAGGTATGAGTTCAAATTAAATTGTCATCGTAATGTTAATATGATAACAACAGTTAGCTCACGTTATCATTTAACAAGCAGTTTATCTAAATAAAGTGAACTAGAGAAGTTATTTTAAATTTATACATACACACACAATTATCATATATATATATATATATATATATATATATATATATATATATATATATATATAAGCGTGTGTGTGTATGTATGAGTGTGTAAACAAAGATAACATTTAATCACATTTATAAATACAATTGTTTACAATAAGGAAGAAATCTGGTAACCTTTTAAACATTTCAATAATTATTATGTCTTTTATGTGTAATTAAAATCGATATTAAATTCTAATCGGCATTCTATGTCCTTCTTTCTCTCTTTATATACGAGGTGTGATCAAAAAGTAAGGTGAATTTTGAAATTTAGCGGGCTACATCCGTTCGATCTTCGATTTTTTTATTTGGTTATGTTGGTACACTCGTCTCGAATATATGTTCCAAATTTCAGCTATGTAGCATGTTTAGTTTGTTGGTGAGAGGCATAAAAGTTAGAAGTGTTTAACAGGCTCCACGATTTTCCGCTGTCGAAAATCATGGATCAAAGAGTTTGCATTAAATTTTGTGTGAAAAATGGAATCGAGTGCTCCAAAACACTTGAAATGTTGAAAGTGGCATACGATGAGTCTACTTTAAGCCAAAAAAATGTTTACAAGTGGTATAAACTCTTCCAAGAAGGCCGAGAAGACACCAACGACGAACCTCGTTCTGGACGCCCCAGCACGTCAACAACTGATGAGAACGTTGAAGAAGTGAAGAAAATAGTGTTGGGGAATCGTCGAATTACCATTAGAGAAATTGCTGATGATATTGGCATCTCGTTTGGTTCGTGCCAATCAATTTTAACGGGTGTTTTAGACATGAGACGTGTGTCAGCGAAGTTTGTTCCGAAATTGCTCGATTTCGACCAAAAGAACCGTCGCATGAGCATCGCCCAAGAGCTATTGAATGACGTCAACGACGACCCAGATTTACTCGACAGGGTCATAACAGGTGACGAAACATGGGTATACGGTTATGATGTCGAAACTAAGACTCAATCGTCCCAGTGGAGGCATTCCGGATCACCGAGACCAAAAAAAGCACGCCAAGTTCGATCAAATGTGAAGGTTTTGCTTACAGTTTTCTTTGATTGCAGGGGCGTGGTGCATCATGAGTTCTTGCCACAGGGTAGAACAGTAAATAAGGAATATTACCTGCAAGTTATGCGTAATTTGCGCGAAGCAATCCGCCAGAAACGTCCGAATTTGTGGAAGAACAAAAATTGGCTTTTGCACCATGATAACGCCCCTGCTCACACATCGTTGCTTGTGCGCGAATTTTTGGCTAAAACCAACACACTAATGATGCCGCAGGCACCGTATTCCCCAGACCTGGCCCCCTGTGACTTCTTCTTGTTCCCGAAACTGAAGAGGCCCATGAAAGGACGGCGTTTTGCAACGATTGAGGAAATAAAGACGGCATCGAAAGAGGAGCTGAACAAGATCACAAAAAATGATTTTTTGAAATGCTTTGAGGATTGGAAAAAGCGTTGACACAAGTGCATTATATCCGAGGGGGATTACTTTGAAGGGGACAAAATAAAAATTGATGAATAAATAAATATTCTTTGAAAAAATAAAAATTCACCTTATTTTTTGATCACACCTCGTATACACAGTGCACTCCAAATGTTAGTTGAAATAAACACTTCAAAGTTATTAAGTAATTTTATGTTTGATAGCTCGATTTCTCATCACTGGGTTGTATAGCCAAGATTTATAATTACGAAAAGTAATTGTTTTTAAAAGGATATTTTCCAATAAAAAGTAGTGATTTCAAGTTTCTACCTCTAAACGTACCAAACTTCTGAAATGAATTTGTACAATATTATGTGTCCATTTTAATTTTTTGTATAATTTTATCAGCGCTAGTTTATCTTCAACAAAATCCAGAATTGTATCTTGAGATAAATTTGTAATTGATTAGTTTTCACTGTAGCTATCGTTCGACTTCGAGCTTTCTAGCTATGTTAGTATGAAACTTTTAAAATATATTTGTACTGAATACGAAAAAAAAGATATTTGTTCATTCGATATTTACTCACAATTTTATTTGTTCCAGTTTATCTTCTGTACAGTTTTGAAATGAATCATGGAATAAACTTACAAATGATCAATCTTGATCATCACAATCTATTGATCCTGAGAATTAAGTTTTTAATTTTTCATTTACATTGCGTTCAAAAGAAAATGTATACACGTCCATTCGATTTCTTTTTTCAAAATTTTATCGGTACTAATTTGTCTAAATGTAAATATATCTATTCTGAATTGAATAGATATATTTACATTTAGTCCTATTTTTAAGCATTGGACTTGGAACGAGAATAGGGAAACATCTACTTGATTTTTTTTAGAAGGAAGGAATTTTTTATTAGCATTTATTTGTCTTTTACAACTCTCTGAAGTGAATAGTTAGATGAATTTTCAATCGATCAATCTTTACAATCACAGTCGATTGATGTCCATTTTCTAATTCTAAATATACGTGTTTTTTTGAATTTATATATTTTGTATTCAAAAGAGTATAGATTTAAGTCTACTCAAAAAAATATTTACAATAATTTGGCTTCTACATAGTAAATTAGTAGAAAAATATAAAGGTATATGTATCATATATAATATATATAATGCCTTTCAAAAGATAATTGAAATGAAAAAAATAATAATATAAAAAAATGAAAAATTGCACGAAAAAATAAAAATATCTCTAAATAAAACACTGGGTATTAACCTTTAATTAATAATAATCATTTTGATAAGGAATTAGCAATCATGTTTCAAATGAATCATAAATTATACATAAACTACTTCTAGGTCTTGTGTCAAAAGTTAGTTGAAAATTATAAACAAAATGATGTGAAAATCAGAACACTTTTAATTTTTAATATTTTGTATGATTCCCTCATTATTCCACAGAACAGCATGAGGACTTCTAGTTATTGATTCTACCAGGTTTTGTAAAGCACTGCGAGACAAACTGGACCAAGTTTTCAAAATTGAATAATATTTTGTCTCGAAGATGTGGGGATTCTACGATACAATTCGTTCCACAAATATTCAATAGGATCTACTTCATTTTTTGTGATTTTTTTTAAATTATTGTAGCCGTATGGTTCAGGTCAGGTCAGGTTAGGTCCAAGTCAGGTCAAGTCAGGTCAGGCCAGGTCAGGTTAGGTTAGGTTAAGTCAGATCAGGCCAAGTTAGGTTGAAAATGGAATTTCAGGATAATATGTTGAAAAGTGAAAACAGACCCAATTCCATTGTTTCAATGGATTGGTATAACTTTTCTGGTAAAATATTACACTACAGTTTTGCGTTGTCATTTTATCCTCAATCATGTTTAATCTGCTCACATCATGACACTTCCTCCTCCATGTTCTACAGTCGGTTACAAGAACTTGTTAAAGTAAGCATTATCACTGCCACTTGGCCAAACTGTTTGGAGTCGACGATTTTCAAATATTTCAAACTTAATCCCTCTGTTAAAAATCACTAGCATCAAAAAGTCCAATAACTTATTTACATATTTTTTGGTAAAATTGAATTCTCTTTTTTTATGGACAGATGTCAATAAGGTTTTTTTATGGCCACATGGCATCTCAATTTAGCATCGTGAAGACGTCATTTAATAGTGGTTTAAGAAACTGAAATCCCTGCTTTATGCAGTTACTCTCGAATTTATCATACAAAAATTTTTAGGTTAATTTTGCATTGTTGTACGTCGATCATTTTTGACAATAGTGACTTTATGTCGCCCTGAACATGGTTTATCTCCAAATGTCGAAACTTTTCTGTTTTTTTATGATTTTCCTTACTCCTTTGGCACTAATTTTAAATATTTTTCCAACTGCACTATAATTTTATAGTGTTTCACATTCATTAATATCACTTTTAATTTTTTTTCTATAATTAATTTTCGCCCCTAACAATAAACGATAATTATGTTTTTGAAGATTAAATATTATGATTCCACTGTAAAATATTTACGATTATATTGAGAGATAAATTAATTCGGTCCATTTTTTTAGCTCAAAAAATGCATTTATTTCAAAAAATAATGAATTAACAAATTAATCAAAATATTGTCCATCACTACTTATAACTTTTCCCCACCTCTCAGGAAATTTCCGAATCCCGTCTCGGAAAAACTTCTCGTCTTTTGAGGCGATCCAATTTTGAAGCCAATTTTCGATTTCTTCGAAAGAAGTGAAGCGGTGACCTGCCAAATCGTGTTGCATCCGTCGAAACAGCCAGTAGTCAGAAGGAGCAATGTCCGGAGAATACGGCGGGTGCGGTAAGATATCTAATTTGATGGTTTCTAAAAATTTTTTGATAACTTTAGCGACATGAGGTCGAGCGTTGTTATGCAAAAGAATAACTTTATCATGTCTGTCCTTATATTCCGGCCGTTTTTCTCGTAATTCACGGTTCAAACGAAGTAATTGCAGTCTGTACCGATCACCCGTAATGGAATCACCAGGTTTTAGCAGCTCGTAGTACAGAACGCCTCTTTGGTCCCACCAGATACACAGCATAACTTTCGAACCATGAATGTTCGATTTTGGTGTTGATGTTGAGGTCGATGGCAACGATTGGCCGGGCAAAGCGTAGTATTTTTTTTCTTGGGGTTGTCGTAGAAGATCCACTTTTCGTCACCAGTCACTACCCGGTGTAAAAAACCCTTTCTTTTTTGCCTTTGAAGCAGCTGCTCACAAGAAAATAATCGCCTTTCCAGATCTCTTGGTTTCAATTCATAAGGAACCCAATTGCCTTGCTTTTGAATCAGGCCCATAGATTTTAAACGTACAGACACTGCTTGTTGGGTCACCCCCAACGTAAGTACAAACTCGTCTTGCGTTTGACTCGGATCTTCATCGAGTAATGTCTGTAATTCATCGTCTACGAATTTTTTTGGCTGACCCGAGCGAGGTCTATCTTCAACGCTGAAATCATCACTTTTGAAGCGCCGAAACCATTCTCTACATGACTTGTCAGTTGGAGTATTGTCACCGTAAACTTCCACAAGCATACGATGAGTTTCAGCTGCACTTTTTTTCCAATTAAAACAAAAAATTAAAACTTCCCACAAATGGTGTTTAGTTATCAAAAAATCTGACATTTTCAACAGCGTAACAAAAAACATTTTGTATGAAACTCAAAGCAATACAAACTGGATGTTATCGGCAGATGTCCAATCTGTCTAAAACCACGGTAATCAGCTGTTACTATTTAAAAATTTAATGTTTTTAGAGCCATCTTTTGAAAACGGACCGAATTAATTTGTACTCCCAATATATTAAACCTAAACATATACGTCTTTTTCCAATGCAAGTAGTGCGAGTGTTTGGTTTTAACTAACTTCTGGAGCGGTGAATTTCTATGATTACTATTATTTATTGTTTAGTTACACGGGTGATATGAATTTCGCTGAATACCCTTTCAAGAACAATGATTTTTTGTAGCTATAAATCATGATTATACAAGCTAGTGATGAAAAACTGAGCTATTTTAATCATAATATTACTTAAGAACTTTGAAGTATTTATTTTAATTCATTTTTGGAGTGCACTATAATTGATCTTCTTTATAGATGTGTATCGAATAACAAACCTAGAGAAAATTCCAACAAGCACAAGTAATTCTATTTATACAGAAACAATTGTTCGGTTGTAATTAAGCATACATTTTCGGATGAACTGATTTATTATTTTTTTATGTAAAAATATATACGGTCGACGTCGTCTTAGAGTAACCGGACGATAATGTATGCAAAAAAAGAACATAACTAAGTTTATGTCGCCGGGAATCTGACAGAGAATTCTAAAAAAGTGAAAAACAGTTAAAACGATCTGCTAAATATTCATGAAACAAATTAAAATGAATCTCGTTCAATCTGGATACCAGTCTGTAATACGAAACAGTGTATACATTCGGATCGTTTTTGATATTTTTTCATGGTAAAAATGAAACGCATTTTTTAATAAATCCGTTAACGTCGCGTTTGAACAAAAGGATGTTTATAAAAGAACGATAAACGCATTTTTATGAATAAAGATTGTGTGGTGTAAACTGAATTCTTTGAAATATGAAACTTTTTCGTGTACACTCCGACGAATGTTTCGAACGACATTCCCTATAGATTTTCAAATCGAGAACAAAGTATCGTCCTAACTGATAATTATTGAAATTACTTACCGAGTACAAATACCTGCCATGTGGAACCTTTGAACAATATTGTTAAACGAGTAATAATTCACAAAGTTCGAATCGTTTTCCGACGAACTCTATGCTGTTAATTAAACAATCAAAGCCTGAACAGAGATCAACGTGCGAAATTAAGTTTTATATTCGGTTTACACTGAATTAAATTTCGAAACTTATAACAGTTCGCTAGAAACTCGACGAAATCTTTCACGGTGTCTTGTATATTACGACGTGGAGTAAGTACGGTCCAATTAAGACTTTCAGTTAAACAAAGTGTTGTTTGTGTACGTATGACTTAATCGAAATTTTCATTACAAAGTTCGAATTTCGACTTGTTAGAGGTACCATTTGTAATTATCGTACAAGATCAATTAAGAAATGGCGATCGTGGATTTAATTAACGTCTCTTCATTTGTAATATGAGGCTAGGGAGAAAGTATTTTTACTATTTACAAGAGAAGTTCGTCCCAATTTCGACTTGTTATAAAGAGGTACCATTTGTAATCAATATCAGTACAAGATCAATTATCGTTACGTGAATGGCAATACATTTATTTGAAAGGCCGTGGAATTAATTAACGTCTCTTCAGTGTTTCTTTCGTTTACAACAGTGAAATATTGGGTAGCAGAGTTTAAACGAAGCCGTACAAGTTGCCAAGACGAATATTTTTGACGATTTACTGAAAGATAGAAAGTTTAGTTGATTAGTAGGCATTTCAAAAAGAGCGGTACATTATTGTTTATAGAATCGTTTGAAAAATGACATTTCACAAAACATTTTAAAATAGATTAAACATGGGTCCATCAGTTCACACCCGAGACAAAAGAACAATTGGACTGAATTCCAGAAGGCGAAGACCGTTTCATCTGCATCATATATTTTCATTGATTTGAAAAAGGAAAAACTATCAACGTATTATGCGATTATTGCAACGTTTGAAGAACGAAGAAATTTTGGCTAAGAAGAAAGTGTTGTTACATCAAGACAATGCACCAGCTCACAAATCCGTTACTGCAATGGCCAAAATTATTGCTACCTCATACCCTATTCGCCAGATTATTTTCTGTTCCCAAACTTGAAAAAATGTCTCAGTGGTCAAAGATTTCCCAACGATGAAGAAGTAATGTCGGCAGTTAATGGGTATTTTAAGGAGCAAGACAGTTCTTATTATAAAAAGGGTATAGAACTTATTGAACATTTTTAGATAAGGAGATTATTAAAAATAAATATATTTTTTTCCAAAAATTTTGTGTTTTCTTTGTTGGGTCGGGTACTTCTGGGACCACCCTCGTATATCGTTTGAAAAATGACATTTCACAAAATATTTTAAAATAGATTTAAACGGAATTGGTATATTCAGTAAAAAAAATATTAATATTGAAGATGAGTGAAAATTAGAAACATTTTTGACAAATTTTACTTTTTTATTATAAGCAAGCCCATAAAAAATTATCGTGTTTATGGAGATGATGCTCCAATTAGACAAACAGTACCTGATTGATTTCGTTGATTTTGAGACGGAAATTTTAAAATGAAAGATGCAAATGAAAAGTGTCGAAGTCTTGAAAAAAATTAAAGAAAATCGACATGTAAGTAACTATGATATAGATACAGAGTTAAACATTGATTATAAAATCTTTTTGAATGATTAAGATTAGATACATAAAGATGCTCCATGTTTGATTGTAAAAAAATTAAAAACGGTCATGTTCAGTCAAGGCGTTGAAAAAAATGACTTGAGATTTTTTCAAGAATCCTTACACGTTTCTCAACAAATGTTCGGGTATTTAAAAACGTATATTTAGAAATTTACGCAATTTTTCAACAAAAAATATTTAAAAATAAAAGAGATATGATCATAATATCTAATCAAAATGAACTAAAAAGGGTATTAATCGAAGAAGAGATTAAAGTTAAGCCTTCATTCTGCTGAAAATTAATAGAGTCTAAGCCTAATCACTTGACAGCAGTTAAAAACGAAAAGAATTAATTGAAGGATATATTTTTGTTGATTTAAGAGGTCCTGCTCAGTCAGGAGATTGAAAAAAGTGACTTGGGATTTTTTTTCAAAAACTATAACACATTTCTCAACAAATGTTTGGGTATCTAAAAAAGTATATTTAAAATAAGTTCATATAATTGTTTCATTAAAAAATATTTGAATATAAAAGAGATATGGTCATTTTCCCATAGGTCCTCTGAAAAAAGAATGTTTGTGGTGACCAATACTGCTCAGATTTGGATTGTATAAAATTGAAAATGAAGAATATTTTATACATTAAATTATGTAGTCTTTGAATGATCAGTTTTTCAAAATATTGATTTGGAATAAAATGACTGATATTCTAATAAAAAATTTTGATTTTCGATGAAAAAATTGCTCATTTTTAGCCAATAAAAATACACTATGCAACAGAAAAAATACTTCAAGCAAGGATTAATTTTTTATATCCACAATAAGCCTGCAAAATTTGAAATTAATCACTATAATAATTTTCGAGATATTTTGGTCACTGAATTTGAAAATGCGGTTTTCAGAAAAAAGTGTTTAAAGTTTTAAAACTAGTTTACACAAGTATTTTTAAACAACTAGTATGTCTGTACTTCAATCAATTTTAATCGGATTAATTTGAAACTTTCAGTTATTATATTTACAGAAAATGTCAAAATCCAAAAATATAAAGTTTCGACCTTCTGACTAAGCATGACTTCTTAACGAACTGAATTTCCATTTTCGAATCGTTGCTCAAACGAAACGAAATTGAGATATTTCTAAAAAGAAAAGTGGATAACATACGACAATAATGTTCGAAAAAGATCGTGGTCGAAGCAAGATGAGGCACCAAAAATGATTGCAAAGCCCGGATTAACACCAAGGAAGACGATGCTGTTTTTCTGGTAGAACTGGAAAAGAGTCATCTACTATAAGATGCTGCCACCAGGTAAATTGGCCGATTTTGATCTCTACTGTCAACAATAAATACGACTGAAGCAATCGATTCAGGAAATAAGTGCGGAATTAAGGAATAGAAAGGGTGTTGTCTTCCATTATAACAACGCCAAATCATACTCATGTTTGAAGACTTGGCAAAAATTAACAGAGCTTGTCTGGGAAGTTTTGATGGATCCACCGTGTGGTCATGACCTTGCACGGTCAGACTACCATTTGTAGCAGTTATTATAGAACTCCCTAATGGAGTAAACTTGAATTCAATTGAGACTTGCAAAAATCACTTCTCTATTTTTTTTAAAAAAAATCCCAGGAGTTCTACACCGATCGAATAATGGCTTTAAACCCCAAATAGAAGATTTATAAACAAGTTAAAAAACATGTTTCAATTTGTAAAATGATTTTTCCAAAACCTAATATTTTTCAACGATATGGTATAAAAGCTCAGTACGGTTCGCTCTATATTAATCTTTCAACAATTTCATAACTAGTGAAAAAACGTTTCGTAAATTTCAATCAACGAAATATATCTTTTACTGAAAATCTCAGTTCGTTAATTTCTTATAAAACCAAATATCTGTTATGTTCTTTCATCGACCTGTGTATTTTTCTTAGAAAGTTCATTTTTAATATCATATTCAATACACAAGACAGGTACGGTCGTTTCAGTTCATATAAAATCTGTAGAAAATTCGTAACATTCAGCTAACGTTTGTTTTTCTTTTTTTAAGAAAATATTACGAAGCATGCGAATTTATAAAATAAAAAAAAACGTAGTACACGAGCAAACATTTCATCGATTTCTCGTGCAAATATTTTTTTATCACGACTTAAATTCGGAACTTATAATCGATTAAAGTATTAAAATTAATTGATTTATTGACGCCATTCATTCATTACTGATATCATTTAATATTTCGTTTTACACAAATAGATTTTTATTCGAATACTCCATTTAATGTGTTGATTTATCGCCGTCCACAGGCGGTCGTCGATTGAAATTTATTTCTGGAAATATTCGTTCGGCTCGTACGTCATTATCGAAAAACAGTTTCTCAGATCGAACTACGTACGAATCATCTCGAATATAAATAAATATTTTCATATCGTCTACATCTATTAATTGCGTACATAATTATTTGATCACACGCACGAGCTTGTATCATAAAACATTTAAAACGATCTATTATAAATGTTTTAGCGAACGCGTGTTCCGTTTTTAATTAAAATCGTGTACGCTTTTTAATTAAAACCGTTCTCGAATGCGAAAAAATGATACAGTTTCGAAGATGCTCGAACGACATTTATTTCGATAAGTGGATATTACAGACGCGTGTGTTTTTCATATTTCAAGTGAACTGAAATACTTCCATCGTCGGAATTCTCGTTCGGATGAAAGTGTTTTGGATTTCTTTTACGTAAACGTACACCGAACAGTTTATATGGAAATATTCGTATTATCGTTCGCCTTTGAACGTTGTAATTTAGTCGTTTGTTTATATACATTTATACATCTACAGAATCGTTTATATACTTACACACACAAAGAGATACACATACACACACACATGGATATAAATGATATTCAAAAGTGAAAACAAATTATTTATTCAAGGTAGAAAATGAGTACGAATGCAAGTATGAACATTCCTCACAATTTACACACACACACACTTATATATATATATATATATATATATATATATATATATA
Source organism: Neoneuromus ignobilis (assembly GCA_029203775.1). NCBI lineage: Eukaryota > Metazoa > Arthropoda > Insecta > Megaloptera > Corydalidae > Neoneuromus > Neoneuromus ignobilis. The sequence continues at coordinate 3,505,569 of CP092096.1, read as the reverse complement.
TATATATATATATGTATATATAATGAAAATATAAAACAGTTTTAATATAGACATGAAAAATGTTAACCGTGTCCAAACCGCGAACCGTAAAATTAGCTAACGGTGTGATGTGTAGCTCTGCCCGCATTGCGGGTACCCTCGGGTACCTGACCCCATGTGGAGCTAGTTTTGAAACGAACGTGCGGGTTTTGTATATGTTGATTTCTGTTTTTTTTTGCAATAAAAAAAATAAATGTCGTTTCTCTACATTTTTTTAACAACGTGCAATAAATTATTAATAATAAAAAAGTCAACAACCGTAAACAATTGTAGCTGGTATTCGTTACAACGAACAGAAATAGGGAATGATATTTTTTATCAAATCGATATTTTTTTTAAAAAAAAATGATATAAATACATGTTGTATTTATCAGCGATTAAATTGGTTTTATTTAATGATAATCTAGAAACAGATAAAACAATTTGATAGTTTGGAAATTTGACTGGATGAAATCAAACTCATTGAAGGAACATTAATCAAGATATTAGTAATTTATAGATTTCTATTCAGTGGAACAACTGATCCTTTCAACTAAACAATGACTACTAGAGGGATTTTAACCAGTTGCGCTGGAATGATGTGCTATGTACGTCAACTGCTTTCTGTACCAAATGTCGATAAGACGTACATAGCACGTCGTGTGATTTTTGCTAAGTTAAAATAACATCGGAGTTCAGTTAGCAAGTGTCACACTTCTATTTTGAAGGCATACAAGTGCTTTTTTGTAGAACTTCATTAATTTTACATATTTTCATTGAATAATAATCGAGTAACTATAAAACGCAATAATTTTTTTTTAATTATTATAAAATACTATTTTATCAAAGAACTATTTTATTCTGATAATAACTCATCAGAAAATGTTGTAATGGATTTATGTAGACTTTTAGTTGATTTTGTACACACTCTCGTTTTAGATAACTGGTATTCGTCACCAAAACTGTATCTGAAATTACATTTGCAAAAAATTAATACTATCGGAACAGTCAGATCTAATAGAAAGAATATGCTAGAAGATCTTGCAGCGACAAAATTAAAACATTTTAAGTTCTTTTAAGATCTTACAATGGTATCTTAGCTATAAAATGGAAGGACAAAAAAGATATATATTTACTTTCTTCAAAACATTCCAAAGCGGAAATGATTACAAGAAAAAAAATTGTAGAAATTATACCGACCAAAATGGAAACATTACAAAACCTAATATAGTTTTAGATTACAATGATGATATGGGTGGAATAGACCTGCAAGATAGCTATTTATCATCTTTTCCTTTAATGAGAAAATTTGCAAAAAGTTACAGAAAAATATTCTTTTATCTAATGGATATGGAATTTTTTAATACCTCTATTCTATTCGGTAAAATAACAAACGTATCAAAACCCAAGAAATATCATTTTCAAAAATTATTAATCAATTTGTTAATCAATTTAAGAGTTTTACTATAGTGTTAATGTGTGTGTGTGTGTGTCAAAAACTTTATAAAAAATGATTTCAAATACCAACTCGCTGCGAATTGCTTTGGACGGATTTGCCACGCGTGCATGTTAATTAATTGCCAGCGCAACTGGTTAATAAGAATGTGAGAATTCTGACAGCTGGTGGCAACTATGTTTGGATTTTTTAACCTAATTTTGACATTTCAACTCAGTATAGTTTGGTAAATAATCATGTAACGTTTCATATTTCAACAACGCTTGGAAATTGTAAAAACATTAATAAACTTATTGAAACAAGAGTTTAATAAGTCTATTATTTCAAGAAATGGACCCATCAATTGACCACCAAGATCATATGATCTAACTCTATTCGATTATTTTCTGTGGGGTTATGTGAAATCATTGGTTTATGCTGATAAACCATAAACAACAGAAGCATTGAAAATAAATATTAAACGTGTAATTCATGAAATTGGACCATAGTTATGTAAAAGAGTGATTCAAAATTGGACTAAACGAATGCATTGTCAAGCGATGAGTGAAATTGTGATCCATCATTAATGCCATAGAATATGCTTAAGAATATCAAAAATAAATAATTAATTAATTAAATACTTTTTGTTTTATTCCTATTTAAACTTCTGAAACGCTTATTGGAAAACCCTATATATACAATAAGAACTGTTAACATAATTTAATCTATATAATGTTTCATTTTTGTTTGGAATGTGCTGAAATAAGGGTACAAAATTTTGAATATGAGTAAATAAGATACAAATAAAATAGAGTCAATGTAAATGTGGATGTAGAGAGATCAACAAAAATAAGATAGATAGAAAAAGTAACACTGAAATATTGACAGAAGTGGAAGAAAAAGTCTTTCGGAACAAATAAAAATTTAATTTATAGAATAACTGATGGGAAAAATGATTTTCTTAAGAACATTTTTGAGAGCAAAATGCGGAATATGTATGTATTTGTGTGTGTATGTATTGTATATATATATATATATATATATATATATATATATATAGAGAGAGAGAGAGAGAGAGAGAGAGAGAGAGAATTAGAGCAACATTAGCATAATTTAAAAAAAATGAATAATATAATGAAGAGTAAAATACTATTGAGCTTAAAAAGTAAATAATATAACTGATGTACTTGTGGGTCAAAAACATGGATACTAAATGCAAAAACTTTTGATAACTCAGTGAAGCCCAAAAATGAAAATGTTAGGAATTTCTCAATGTGATTGGAACACTTGTAAATGGATGCGAGAATAGATAAGGATAATTGATATAACAGAAATTGAGAAAATGGGAATGGGCAGTATATGTAACAAGAAAAAAAGACAATAAGTAGATGAAAATCGAATAAGGGACAAAAATAAACCCAAAAGAGATCTTATCAGAGATGGAGAAATGTAAAATATTGTGGAGATCAAAAAAAGGTAAATGGGTTTCGTATGAATTCTCTGCGTTAATTATCGAAATTTGCTAAAATATTTGTAATTCACTGTTGAAATGGAATAAAAAGAAGCAGTTTTTGTATATCAAATTGTGACTGGTGATGAAAAATGAACTCACTTAGAACCTAAAAAAATCATGGGCTAATCCTGAAGATCCATCGACATCGACGTCTAAACGCAATTTTCATGGAAAGAAGATTATGATTTGTGTTTAGTGGGATTTGGAAGGTATCATGTATTACAAGTTGCTGAAACCAAATGAAACTATCACAGCTAATCTTTTATCAACAGTAATTACAGAAGCTGAAAGAAGAAATGCATAAAAAACGACCACAAATAACGAACAAAAAGAATAAAGATATTCTTCCACACAACAATGCTAAATCACACGTGGTGATGTCTGTAAAAGAGAAATTATTGAAATTGGAATGGAAAGTCTTATAGATCCTAAAAAAAATATGAGCTGATTCTGAAGATCCATCGACATCGACGTCTAAACGCAATATTCATGGAAAGATGATTATGATTTGTGTTTAGTGGGATTTGGAAGGTATCATGTATTACAAGTTGCTGAAACCAAATGAAACTATCTCAGCTGATCTTTTATCAACAGTAATTTCAGAAGCTGAAAGAAGAAATGCATAAAAAACGGCCACAAATAACGAACAAAAAGAATAAAGATACTTTGTCACACAACAATACTAAATCACATATGATGATGTCTGTAAAAGAGAAATTATTGAAATTGTAATGGGAGGTCTTACAACACCTCGAGTATTCTTCAGACATTGGATCTTCTAATCACCACTTGATCGATGCAGTATGAGCTTCTAGGTGTCAACATCAAAAAAATTGGTTGATGAATTGATTTTTTGAAAAAATAAATCGTTTTTCTACCGCGGAATTCATTTTTTTACCAGAAAAGTGCAAAAAGTTGTAGCAAGAATGAAAACTATTTTGATTGAAACAAAATTTATATTTTTTAAAAAATAAATTCATCTTTCAATAAAAAAACAAATCAAAATTAACCGAAATACCTGATACACACACACGCAATTATTTACCTACTGATTTGAACGTCATGTTAGATCATATCTACTTCATTTAATTCACTTGAAAATTAAATAGAATAGAGTACAACGATTTGATTTAAAATCGATGTATTACAGGAAAAATATTTTAAAAAAATATGAAAAGAAAAGAGGACGTGTAATTAATGAAAATCGGATGACTTTTCATATTTCGTAATCTCATTTTTCAGCACATCGTTTTATAAACATACTTTCGGCCCTTTATAAATTAAATGTCAGAAATACATCCCTCGGCTATGATTAATTATCGATATTATTTTTTTCGATAATCCGAATCTCAAACAAAGATACTTTTAATTTATTCACGTCGAGTACTTGAACAAATACACGCAACACAGCCATGTAGTCAAATTCGAAGAGTGCACGAACTTTTACGAGACAACAAACTTGTTAAATCACAAACTCGTTAAATTTTCTTTATACAACTTTTAATTATTGAGTAAACTTTTCTAATGGTTTCGTTATCACTTCAGTTTAAGTTGATGTGCTGTTCAGGTAAAGTTCGTTCTGTTATTCAATTATTGTATTTCGTTTAATTATTTATCAGATTTTGTGTAATTATAACAGTTTTGGCTTCTTGTTTTTACAATGTTTGTTTTTTAATTAAATTAACTAACTAACACTTGAAAATAATATTAATAATAATATAGAAAAATGAATCATCGTTTTATTATTGAAAACTTTGATATTCATATAATATTATCACATTATTGAAGTCTATTTCATTTTATTTTTTTTACAAGAAAACATATTTTATTCATTTATCTACATAAATGTACTGTATAATTTTGAAAAATTAAAAAAAAATATATATATATATTTTAAAATACATATACGAGGTCAGACAATTAAGTAATGCGACAAAATTCAAAAATCGAGTATATTTAAAAATTAAGGTACATCGCTGCGATCCCCTTCAAAGTAGTCTACATTCTGATATTTACAAAACATATCCCGCATCTATACACTTATTCCAGCGAGTTTTCCAGTTTTCGTAACAATTCTGGAACACTTCTTGTGGGACCTCTCCGAGTACCCTCGTCACAGATTCTTGGATATCTTCAACGGAGTCAAAATGTCGACCTTTGACGAATTTTTGGATGATATGGGGGAATAGGAAAAAGTCGCAGGGTGACATGTCCGGTGAATAGGGCGGTTGTGGTAACGTTGCGATGCCTTTAGACGCCAAAAACTGAGAGACACTGAACGCACTGTGACAGGGAGCATTGTCGTGATGCAGAACCCAAGTCTTCGCGATCTCTGGACGCACTCTGAGCATCCTTTTTCGTAATTTTTCGAGCACATTGCGGTAGAATACTTGATTTACGGTTTGTCCAGGTGGTACGAACTCTTTGTGAACCACCCTTTTGCTGTCGAAGAAGCAAATCAACATGGTTTTCACTTTGGACTTGCTCATTCTCGCCTTCTTTGGCCTTGGTGCTCCAGGGGACAGCCACTGTTGGCTTTCTCGTTTAGTTTCGGGGTCATATTGAAAGAACCAACTTTCATCACCAGTAATAACTTTTTTTTTTTTTTAGTAATAATTTTCATCACCAGTAATAACCAGTAATAAATTTCTCTGTTCCATTTTCGTGACATGCACTACTCGCGCGTTGTTACAAAACACTAAACAGCTGGCGAAGAAATGATCGTACGAGGGTGGTCAAGGTCTCAATCGAGAGAGTAGGGATCTGCTATTACGGTGGCGGAGTTACAGGTTCGCAGTGTTACCACAGGCCAAGAAAAAAAATCGGTCGCATTATTTAATTGTCTGACCTCGTATAGATTGACTTGGCAAAAAAGTAATTATAGTTTTCAATAATAAATGTCTTTAGGTGACATGGAATGTATCTAACTTTATTTTAAACTAAGAAATTGGTATGAAGTTTGACAGGTGATAATTGAAGCTTGATTTAGAAAGAAATTTCGCGTGGTTTGGTTAAAAATTGTTTATTTGGTATCAAGTGAAGATGGAAAATCAAAATGAGTATTATTGTAATATTTTGCCTTATTATTTCCATAAAAGAAAAAACACAATGCAAGTTTATAAAAAGTTATGTGCTGTGTATAATGGTGATGTCTTAAAATAATGTTAGTGTTAGAATTGGTTTGCTAAATTTTGTTTTAGTGTTTTTTCATTTAAAGGTGAACATCACTTTGGTTGTCCAGTTGAAATCGATGACAACAAAATTAAAACATTAATTGAAGTAAATCGTTGTAGTATGATTGGAAATATTGAAAGTAAGTTAAACATATATAGTAATACCTCGATTAGTCCGGTTTGAAATTTCTAAAAAAAAAAAAATTACTTGAAAAAATCTTACTAAAAGTTTTTCTTGAAAAAAATCCCAAAAAATTAATACATAAAATTATTTCTATACGCAAATTTTCAAGTTTTCCCCTTTTATTATGAAAACATAATAAAAAGGAAAACTGAAATCGTATATGCACATTATGCGCAACGCATGCGCAGTTATAGTTTTGTGGTCTTTTTTCTTTTTCTATTAGTTTTCGATTCGCAACTCTAGAATAAAGTTGATTTTTGATAATTAAATTTTACTAATCCATTTGAAAATGAATTTAAAATGAATGTATAAACCCCTGATTTTGTTTTGTTGATACATGCAAACATTTGAATATATTACCCTCGTTTTATTTACTGAAAAACAGGGGGAAAAATTGTATGGAACCAATTAACGTTTTTTGTATTTAGTCAATGTTTCGATTAGTCCGGTTTCAAATAGTCTGGCTAATTAGTGAAACCGTTTAACTGGACTATGCGAGGTATTCCTGTATACTGGAATTGAAAATCATTTGAAACAACTTGGTTATGTTACTAAAACCGATAAATGGGTACCATATAAATTTAAAGAAATTCATTTCACAAAATGTCTGCGATTTACTCATGATTTACCATTTTTGAAACGACTTATAACAGGTAATAAAAAATGGATTATTTACACCAACGTACAGTGAAAAAAATCGTGATTGCAGCCTGATAAACCAGCTCAAAATACATGAAAAACAGATATTCATTAAAAGAAGATTTTTTTTATCAGTTTGGCAGGATTATCAAGGAATTGTGTTTTTTGAACTGCTTTCAAGGAACCAAACAATTAATTCGGTGTATACTATCGACAGTTAACCAAATAGAATGATGTATTGCAACTGAAACATCCAGGATTGGTGAATCGTAAAGGTGTTGTGTTCCATCAGAATCAGAAAAAAAATATTTTGTCTAATAATTACATGCAGTTTACATGATATTTTCGGGGTTAGTTAGGCTGCCTATCTTCTGATGATATGCCTATGGTTGAGTATTATTTTCGATATGTGTTAGTGAGATTTTGTAACAATACAGGAAAAATGTCAAAAAACCTGTTTTAATGTGAATTTTTTTAACTATTTTAACTTATACTAACTTAACTATCTTAATTAATTATACTGACTTAGTTGTAAATATCTTATTTGCTAACTTAACCTATTTAAAAACATTGTTTACAGCAGCTCTAGGTGCTAAGAATTTTGTCACTGAGGGGTTGAATTTTGTCACTGAGACTTTGAACCGTTATTCCATCATGACAATGAGAGACTATATACATCTTTGGTCACTTGTCAGAAATTATTGGAGCTTGGTTGGGATGTGATGTCACATCCACCATATTCACCTGACTTTGCACGATAAAATTATCATTTATTCCATCTCTTGCAAAAAAGTTTAAATGGTGGAAGTTTTACTTTTGATCAGGCTATCAAATCGTACTTAGATTAGTTTTTCGTCCAGATAGATCAAACGTTTTTTGAGTACAGAATTATGACAATGCCTGAAAGATGGTAAAAGGTAGTGGAACAAAATGGTCAATAATTGAATAAAATTATTTCATCGCATGAAAAATCGTTTTTCATTTACTTAAAAAAATCGAAATTACATATTTGCCAACCTAATATATATATATATATATATATATATATATATATATATACCGACTGGGTAGTACAGTGGTTAGCATCACCGCGTGTCATGCGGGAGATTGCGTTCGATTCCCAGTCGGAGAGTCCCTCGTTTTCAAGTCGAGGGTTGAGCATGAAGGCCGACAACCTCATCTTGTAAAAAATAACTGTCGAGAAGGAGTAAACCCCGAATAAAAAAATTTCACCAATCCGCCTGGTCAAATATGACCAAATACCAATGAATGGTAGCATTCATTTGCTTTCAAGTGGACTGATGTGGGCGTTAATATATGATGATATATAAAAATGTATATATATATATATATATATATATATATATATATATGAGCTGGTTTTTTTGAAAGTGGTATAAGTCCACTTTTTAAAAAAACTAAGTTAACGGTAATTTTAATGAGCTATAGACACCTTCTCTTTATAGTTACAATCACAATTTCAATAGAGTTCTATTTTGATATAAAATAAACAAAAACAGTTTTGCTGTACAATGCTATCGCACAAATATTTCTTTTGAAAGTGGAATAAGTCCATTCCTAATAATTATAATGAAAACAACTTTCTTATTGGAATTATTATTGATTATTGCTACTTCAGTGCACGCTGCTCGTTAGCAGATTATTATGATGCATAAAGGCTTGCCAAAAAAAACCAGCTTCATTTTGTATGAAATGAAAAGAGAAGACTTTGTCTCAATCAAATCTCTAGAAGAGGCAATATCAAACAGAAAAAAAAATACGGACGGAGAAATTGTAAACTGGCTTAAAATATGTTGGATGAGGATCAAAAGGAATGAACCTCACAAAATGTTTTATAAAATTAGTATGGAAGAAAATGCTAAATTTAAAACAATTTTTTTATTTGGAAAAAAGGGAAGACCAAAAAACCTCAGAAAAATTAATATGTTACCCTTTTATAAAACTTCAAGGAGCATAACAAGAGAGAAATATAACGATATGATAAGTTTATTACCTTATATACCACCTATTCACCATAAATATTTCAATATGCTAAGTGTAAAAGAAAACTAAGTTTAAAATATCTTTTTTTTATTTAAAGATCTTAACGAAGTAATTTTCATTTTTATATTTTTAATATAACTGAAATAAACTCTTAATAAACTTAGTTATTCGTGTATTTAAATGTCTTCATTTTAACTATTACTTTTTTACATAAAAATCCATTTCAGTAAAGCTTATGTCTATAAAAATATGGACTTAAATTTGCTCTTGTTTTTACTTCTTGTAATATGTTATTTTTGAAAGTGGTATAAGTCCATGTGGAGCTAAAAAATCGTTTATTTTGTAAAATAATGTTAGTAATTATTATTTCATAATAAAATTTAAAAGGTGTATAGTGTAAAAAACATCACTCGAATTGATTAAAGTTGGCCAATATTTTTAAATTAACTCAAATGCAAACCCTTAAATATCTCAATATATGAAAAAATGGACTTATACCACTTTCAAAAAAACCAGCTCATATATATCACATATATATATATATATATATATATATATATATATATATATATATATATATATGATATGTACTTCGTTTCAGTTTATTATTGTTTAAAATATTTTCTTTCTCCTATGTAAAAGTTCAATAGTATCCTCATAATCATTTTTTTTAAAAAAACTCTTTCATATACGTAGTGCTTATTTATTTATATTATAATGTAGTCTTTGTGTATTTTTTTCTTTTTTGAATAGATCAATATTTTGTTTTGATATGCTCTTCGCTTTCACATAAAATTTCATTTTTAAATCCGGAACTCTAATGCATTCTACATTACACTCTCCCCACTGAAAGACTAATATACATGTATTTATGTTTATATACACATACACTCTCTTTCACCCCCCTCCCTCACACACACACACACACACACATATATATATATATATATATATATATATATAACAATAATAATAGAGTAAAACGTAGAAGCAAAAAGAGAAACTCGTGTATCAGAAAAACAAAGATATTATATCAGAAGTGAGATATTTAAAATGGAAATGGACTGATCAATAAGAAAAGAAGATGAATGATTGACATGAGAAGTTATTGAATGTGAATTCTGAAATATACAAAAGTTCAAAAAAATATCCATGGATAATTGGAAAACAGACAAGAAAATTATTCAGTGTGGAATGGAAAAGAAAGATAGTGGATTGTTTGATTTGGATTGTTTTAGAGAAGATATTATTGAGCAATGAATGCAAAGAGGTTGATGATATATTGGATTAAAGAAAACGTATTTTTAATATTTACTGTTAGATGGATTGATTTTGACAGTAAGCCATTTTGTGGCATATTGGTGTTAAATATCGTTTTAAAGGTGACATTTCGTAAAAGATTTTCAAATAGATTTCAATCATTGATGATGTAAATTTTTGTTATTATTCTAAAACTTAATATTATTGCATAGATATTTTTGTAACATCATAAAAAATATTAAAAACCTGACGATTTTTTTTATATTTCAGCCAAGTTAGCTAGTGTACAGAGACTTTTTCTACCTAGAGTATATCCATTGATACACATATTTATTTATTTAAATCGAGATTAAAGAAAAAATCAAACGTCTGTATGATTGACACGTATAACTTTTTTTGATAAAAACCTAACCGACGAAGAACAACAACTGTATAAAAATGTTATTTGCGTGGAAAAGCACATCAATCAAGAACATGTCATTGAAGAGTTTTTTTTAATAATATAAAAAAACCGCGTGTAATAAGGCCACATATACAGACAAAGCAACATTTCGTCGGAAATTTCACGTCACTGATTTTGAATGACATAAATAAATAATTAACTACGATGAACAGAAAATGTATCACAACGAAAATATGACCTTTTAAAAATAATTAGTTTCGAATTATGTTTGAAAGAGGTAAATTGGATGAAACAGATGCGTGTAATAAAATTATTCGGTTCGAAATAAGCACGGTTTTAATTTAATTGGGGTTCCGAGCTGTGTACGTACACACACACGCATGGATTGGTATTATTTCAGTGTATTATTTTTTATTTGTATTATTTTCAGTGATGCTATCCGTACGAAATAAATAAATTTCATAGAACTTGTATGAAATAAGAGATGCGGTAGAAGGTACTGGGAAAAATATTAAAAGATACGAACGAAAGTTTTGATTAGACAGACGTATGCTTATCGGTACACATCTAGACATGATAAGTTCATCGCGAAGTTACTTGAAGTTCCTAACAAGAAGTACGTCCGTTGTTATCAACTTTAGATGTAGCCAATACGACACGAGCGTCGTACAATGTTGATTGTTTACGAGTAATGTGGGTTCGAAACAGAACATGACTCTCGTTAGACAGATCTGTGTGATTTATAAAACTAAGACGAATAACAAACAATGTAAGGAAAAGAAAACTCCGAGTGATATATTTAGAGAAAAAAAATGTTTGAATAAAATGAAAAAAAAGAAAATAAACTTAACTTAATTTTATAAGACCTGGTTAAATTTTAGATCCATATATAAAATACTATTTGAGTACCATAAACATTAATATTTGAGATTTATATAATTATTTAGTTTCTCTGTATTTCAAATCAGTAAAAACTATATTCATTTTTTATATATTAATTGTATTTGAATTTTTTAAAAAACAGTAATTTGTATGCCCAAGTTTAGTCTCTAACAATGAAGCTATTTGATGAAACATACTGTTAATTGAATTTATTAATGTAAATTTGATTAATGGATCCTAGTGCTGTGTATCCATTAATATTTCTATTAGTTTCTTGTGAGGCCTTCCTTGCTCATTTTAATTTTCATAAACTCCCATATATTTTCTACAGGTGGAGAATTTTCAAACCAATCCAGCATTGTGACATTACTGTCACTTAAGTATTTTTGAACGAGTTTCGTCTTATGACAGGATCTCTTCATCATGCATGGAAATAAGATTTTCACTCTCCAAAAATCAGACTCATATCTGCAGAAGTAGTTAATAGGCCAATACTGTCTTATAATGATCGGTTCTCATCGTACCATCAACGATATAAAAACTTCTCGAGTTCTTAATACTGGTTAATGCCTACACCTGACAGATGGAGGATGCTTTACAGTTGGATCAATACATTTTGGAGGAAATTTTTCATTCGGTTGACATCTGACAAACTTTGTTTTTCTGTCATGACTTAAAACATTGACTCGTCTGAATTTGTATAGCTTAATCATTTATATTTTTATAAGTAAATTTAACTCACTGATTTTTTAAAAAACAAGGAATTACAATTTATCTACTGCCAGAGTTATTAACAGTGAAATATTTATATTTTTTGGACCATTCAAAATGCTTTTTTATGGTTGCAATAAGCCTCGGTTTTGGTACAAGCTTTCAGGTTCTATTTATCCAATTTTCTTCATATGATTCTCTTTGGAACATTGAAGATTGATTCTTGTATGTTATTGATAGGAATCTGGAGAGGCATTTTTCTATTTTCTATACATATATCTCAGATTCAAGTTTCAGAATCTGGAATTGGAGGCTTTATTAAACGAAAATTTAGCTCGAACTCTTAAATTATTTCCCAAAGAATTGGATGTTGATTACACAACTGCCCAAGATCCTTCAAAAGACATAAAGAGGTCCAAATGTGTTCCATATAAACTGTCTGCATTAGTTATCTAAAATTATTATATAGAAAGAAGCAGTTTTTGTATCAAACTGTGACTGTTGATGAAAAATTGATTCAGTATGATAATCACAAAGAAAAAAAATCGTAGATTACTCATAGAAAATCATCAACATCGATGCCCAAATGCAATAATTATGAAAAGAAGGTTATGTTTTATATTTAGTGGTTTTTGGAAAGTCTAGTGTATTACAAGTTCCTGAAACCAAATGAAATTATATTAGCTGATCGTTATCAACAGCAATTATAGAAACTGAAGGAAAAATTGAATAGAAAACGTCAACAAAACTGATTTTTTAAAAAACAAGGAATTACAATTTATCTATTGCTCGAGTTATTAACAGTGAAATATTTATACTTTTTGGACCAAACAAAATGTTTTTTTATGGTTGCTGGTAAACCTTGGTTTAGTACGAGCTTTCAGGTTCTCTTTATCCAATCTTCTTCATATGATTTTCTTTGGAACATTGATGATTGATTCTTGTATGATATTGATAGGAAATGCATTTTTCTATTTTCTATACATATATCTCAGATTCAAGTTTCAGAATGTGGAATTGTAGGTTTTATTAAAGCTGATTGTTATCAACAGCAATTATAGAAGCTGAAGGAATAATTGGATAGAAAACGTCCACAAAAGCGAACAGAAGTGATTTTTTAGAGAAATGTAAAAGAGAAATGATTGAAACTGAAATGGAAAGTTTTATCACATCCCACATATTCTTCAGACATTGCACCTTCTAATTACCACTTGTTCCATCCGATGCAACATTAGCTTAAAAATGTGCATTTCAAAAACTTTGACGAGATCGAAAAATGGGTTGATAAATGGATTTATTTAAAAAGTAAGTCGTTTTTCTGTTGTGGAATTCATTAGTTACTAGTAATATAGCAAAAATTGGGAATTATTTTAACTGAAATAAAATTTACATTTTTTAAAAAATAAATACATCTTTCAATCAAAAAAAAAAAATAACCAAAACATCTAATAAATGTTTTACATCTCTTCAATATTATGTGTTATTATCAAAAAATATTATACAATTCTTGAATTAAAAATAGTTATAAAGAAAATAATTAACGTTCGAGGACTAGAAGAAGCGTTGGGATATGTGTATTGCTTCCAATGGGGTGTACTTTGAAGGCACCAAATAAATATTTATGAATAAAAAACTTCTTATGTGTTTTATTTCAAAAGTTCTGTTAGTTTTCGGACTGAAGATATATAATAGGGGTACCGGATGAAAATGTCGTTTTTTGACATCGTCCTTTTCAATGGTCAGTTGTGTTTCGGCTGTCGATCTGTTAACACGTATTTCTTTTGCTATTGATTGGTGGACATCTAAAGCACAACTTTCAAAAGAAATTACATTTTTTTGCGCCCTATTTTAAATGGAAGGATTTGTGCCGGATAATCAATTTTTACGAAATTGCATGTTATACGAATTTCATCAAAAAAGTAATGCAACGACTGCGACAAAAAAAATTTGGGACATTTACGGGGACATATTGACTATTCGACAGTATCAGAGGTGGTTCAAACAATTTCGAAGTAGACATTTTGACTTAAAAAATAAACCTCGAAGTGAGAGGGTAGTAAAAGTGGACAATGAGGTATTACGCATTGAAGTTGAAACAAATCCGACCAAATCTATTCAACAAATAGCAGATACACTCGGATAGTCTTGGTGTCTAGTGTGCAAGAACATTTAAAAATAATTGGCTAGATTCATAAACAGGGTGTGTGGATACCGCATCATTTAAGTGATGAAAGCAAATTTGTACGGGTTCGAATGTGCCAAGAGTTAAAAAAATTAGAGGAAAATTCAACATTTCTTCGACATATTGTGACAGGGGATGAGAAGTGGGTTATGTACTTGAACCAATGTCGCAAAAAACAGTGGCTTTCTAAAGGGCAGGTACCACTGGCAACGTCGAAACCGAACTTAACAGTCAAAAAGGTCCTTTTGTCTGTATGGTGGGATTGTAAAGGAATTATTCATTATGAAATTCTTAAATATGGTCAGACAATAACGGCACAGTTCTATTGTGATTAGCTGGAACGATTAAAAGAAGCAATTCCTGTAAAAAGACCTAGAATATTCAATAGAGGAAACATATTTTTTCAGCACGATAATGCGAGACCTCATACAGCTAAAATTACTCGGGATAAATTAATGGAATATGAATAGACAGTATTTATTCATCCATCATATTTACCCGATCTTGCTCCATCGGATTAACATTTATTTAGATCAATGCAGCACTTTTTATTCGACAAAAAATTTAAGAATATCGAAGAAGTGAAAACGGGTCTCGATGTCTATTTTTCATCCAAATCAAAAGATTTTTATGTAAATAGCATATTAAAATTACTAGAAAAATGGAAGAAAGTTGTAGCTATCGAGGGAGAATATATAATTAATAATTGATATGGTAATATATATATATATATATATATATATATATATATATATATTTAAGTTTACTTTTTATTTAAAAAACGACATTTTCGTCCGGTACCCCTAATATATTCGATTGTCATTCATGACGGTTATATGTTATTCACTATCAATAAAAATTCTGTCATACATATTTATTATTTACAATCGACGGTTCATTTTCAACTAAATGTAAAAGTTCAATGCATTCAAATGCTATAATAGTTACAATTTACATACGGGGGATGTGTGTTTGACGAAAGTGAACAGAGTTCGTTTTTTTTTTTGAAAAAAAAACCGTTTTATCGTATGATATCCGTTTTAAATAAAATCGATTTTACTCAAACTATGAAAACTATTATAGAAAATTTAAACAGAGCGCAGAAAACGTCACCGAGCCACAGACGAAACAGCTATCTGTCGAATGATTTATTCGGTGCGAAAAATGCCGACCTATTTGTAAATTCCAGCCGCAACTCACAATGAATGAAAGGACAACGCCGCAAAACTTTCACGAAACCAATCGATATTGTAGCAACAGCTTGGAATGAACAGGCTACGGTGTTTCGGTAGAGAGACACGAACTCGTACATCGACATGTACATGTACTGTTTTGAATATCATTTGCATACCGTGCTAATGATATATCGACGAAAAGAATCCGAAACAGAGAAGAATGATTGTTATTAATCAACATTGTATCAAAACATTTAGTAAACTTATTGGAATATTTAACTAAAAGGTAGCAACATTCAGAAATATTTTACATTAGATCCTGTGGTTGGATTTGATTGCAATTTTTTCACATATAACCGATAACATGGTAATTAACCGTGGTTATTATTTATTTAATCATATCCTGTTTATATATTGAGTTATAAATAATTTCCGTTATTAAGAACAAGTTTTAATGACTCATTATTCATTCTAATAACTCATCACATATGACAAGTTCTTGCTTGTTTTAATTAAGGGGTTATACGCAGTTAGAAATTTCAAAAAATCGATTTTTTTTTTGCATTTTCGGAATGCACATATATTTGAGTATATTCTCTGAAAATTTGAAATAAATCCGATAAATATTTTCGGACATACACCTGAATTTGTAAAATTTTTTTAACTATGTGTAAACTACTTTCGAAACTTCAAACGCGTTTATCTCAAAACGGTGTTTTCATAGTCAGTGATCTCGATATCTCAGAAATGGCTGAACCGATCGGTCTCAAATTTTCACACAATCTTCTCAAATATATTCCTCAGGTATTAAACGAAGGAATAAGGTTTACAAAAATTACTACTATTTTTTTAAACAATTTGGAGCGAAAATTTTAGTAAAAAACGAAAAATTTTTTTCAAGTAGACGCCATTTTGTCAAAAATGAAAATTGTTATTATTCCTTCGTTCAATACCTGCATTAATCTATCCTTTAAAAGAATTGACCATATTTTTTGATTTCGGATAATCCAAACCGCCGATATTACCGCCAAGCGCCTTTTTTTGGAGGTCGTTCGGGACATCGTCTGCAGGAGCGGTGCACTTCAATATTTTTTTATGATCGACATGTTATTTTATTCTTGAAAGTAGGATCTATTCAAATAACCATAATTTGTAATTGCAAAATAAATACTGTTTCTAAAAAAAATTTTTAAAAAAACGTCGTTTTTGCGCCTCGCAACTACGTATAACCCCTTAAGTAAGTAATGCTTAATCTTGTTACGACAGTGGTAGCTTATATATCGTATTTAAATAATAAATTATTGGTTCAAAAGTGCACATTTTCCATGAGATGTTATGGAAGTTTAAGTAGGGAATTTTTTTACGAAGACAAATAGAAAAATATTTAATGTGTTTAGTGGAGGAACCATAACTGGCCGGCAAGTAAGGAACTGGATTACAAAATTTCCAGAGATACGTCATTGGAAGATTAAACGAAGACTAGAGTGCTAAAGGACTCGAGAATTAGCAGACAAGTTAAACACGTCATAGTTTACCACATATCACTACTTGGAAAAGATGGATCAAATCAGCAAGTTGAGTGTTTGGGTAAAAGAAACAAAGTACAGTGATAAGACTTTTTTCAAGACAGAAGAAAGACTCATTTCTGGATAAAATCGTTACTAGCAATGAAAGGTGGAAAAGGTAGTGGGTTAATAAGGATAAGTTTCCAGAAACTGACCCAAAAGTTAAGCTCCATGAAGGTAAAGAAATGTTGTGTGTGTGTGTGGTGGGATCGTTGTGGTATTATTCATTTTAAGCTTTTAAATCGGAATGAAACATTAAATATAGAACTGTACGTGTAATAATCACAGCATGTTTACCAAAATTTGATCAAAAAATGTCCAGCACTCATCAATAGAAAAAACGTTGTTCTTCTCCATGACAACACAAGATCTCATATAGAAAAAACAACGCAAGAACAAGTTTTGGAATTTGGGTGATCAGTTTTCATCTACCTACCATACTCTCCAGATCTGGCACTATTCGATTATTATCTTTTTCGATTACTGCAGAACGCTTTGATAGGCACAAAATTCTCGAATGAAAACCAGGATCGAAAGATAGTTTAAATGTTCAGAATTCTATTCAAAAGGCATAGAAAAGCTACCTAGCAAATGGCAACAAGTCATTGGAAACAATGGAAAATAGAAGAATATGTTTCGAAGAGTGTTAAAAATGCACTGAATAGTCTCAAACATAAAAAGATGTTCTTGTCAACTTTCCACAAAAATCCTTGGAGAATTCCTCGAATTATATACACTAAAAGTCATTATACAATTTTCAATGACGCCTAGTTCTCGTATTTACAAAAAGTGAATCAAAGTTTAAGTTAATTCACTCTTTGAGGCACGGAATTTTAGAAAATAAAAAGACCCATGTTGCACAGGAATGTTATTTTTATAAAATTTAACAAAGTTGGTTTATTTCAATTAGTAAGGAAGTAAAATTATAAAAAAAAGTAATTTAAGTTTTTAATTATAGGGTGGGACGTAAACAGCTAGATGTAATCCTCTATTCTTCAAGCTATTGTAATTTTTTGAGGTGGTATA
Source organism: Neoneuromus ignobilis (assembly GCA_029203775.1). Classification (NCBI taxonomy): domain Eukaryota; kingdom Metazoa; phylum Arthropoda; class Insecta; order Megaloptera; family Corydalidae; genus Neoneuromus; species Neoneuromus ignobilis. The sequence continues at coordinate 3,487,399 of CP092096.1, read as the reverse complement.
AAAAATATCCCACCATGCATATTTAGGTATCAAAAAGGTAGCATACTTTTAATTCTGCCATGTTGTAAAGAATTAAAGAAAGTTTCTATAAAAAAATTATATTGAATTTTAAATACAGCTGGGTCTGTTTTTATGCGGATTATTTTAATGCGATTTTGAAGTTATGCGATTCATATTTCTTCTTAGTATCTTTCTATACGATTTTTTTCAAGAACTTCTTTAAGCGGTTATTTAATTCAACGAAAAGCTCTTCAGTTTTATGAACAAATGAAGGAATCAGAGCCATTTACTTCCGCTTCTCAAACTGATAAGGAATTTTCGGCTAGCAAAAGGTGGTTAACAGTGTTTTTAAAAAAGAATGCACTGCATAAGGCGAATATTACGGGCGCGATTGCATCGGCAGATTAAGAAGCTGCAGAATTTTTTGTTGACAACGCACCAGGTCATCCATGTTTAAAACATCCAAATGTAAAAATGATGTTTTTTCCATTCAATGCAACAAGCATTATTTAGCTATTAGATCAAGGCATAATTGCAACTTTTAACAATATTACGTTAAACGCACTTTTCAATTTATATTGGATAAACTAGAAAATGAGTCAATAACAGTAACTGACGCTTGGAAAAAAATTTCTATCTTTGACTTTATAAATCATGTTGTTTTTGCTATTACTCAAATAAAATCACGCACTTTAAATGCCTGTTGGAAAAAGGCTTGGCCTACATGTCTTGAAAACAGGGCAGTTATTTAGTTTCTTTTTTTTATTCTAAACAGTGCAGCTATTATTGCGATGATGATTAAAATATGTATGAAAAATTCGAAAATAAATTACACATATATACATATTGCTTTGAATAAAATTAAATAGTTGAGTAAAAAATAAAGTAAAAAAGCTTTGTTTTGTATCAATTTTCTGCAGATATTTAAACTTTTTTTTAAGCATTCTTTATTTCCTGACTTTTTTATGCGAATTTTAGAGTAATTTCACTTTGTAGCTTTGATTTTATACGGTTTTCGAAAATTACGAAACGTATCCCTTATTTTTCAATGTAAGTTAAGTCTTTTTTTGTGTGATTTCTTTTAATGCGGTTTTCTGCGGAACGTATCTACGCATAAAAACAGACCCAGGTGTACATTTATTTGTTATAACTAAAATTGTTATAATTTTTATTTGATACATACAATAAAAGAAATTTTAAATAAAACATATTTTTATAAATACTATACGATTTTAAGTGACACTCACTGTCAAATCATTCATGTGACGTACAACGCAGATTACCTACACACGACTGTACTGTTAATAGTGGGGAAACGAAGACTTTGGCCTAAAAAAGTGCAACCGCCTCGCGCCGAACCGATCTACGTTTTTCCCTGCTCTATCGTTGACTACAGCTGCATGTTATAATCATGCAAACTATGTCATATACCAAGAAAAAATTTTTTCATAACTTAAATTTTGTATGTATTTTTTATATTAGTGTTAACACTAGAACTACCGATGTTACATATATACCTAGTTCTACCGCACGCGTCAAATTGACGTATTTTTGATCATGGCTTTCATTTTAACTTTTAACTTAGTTTATGTACATAAAAGAATATAATTTAACAAAAACAACACTTAATATAATAATTCATTAATTATTAATACAAAAAAAACAAACAAAAACACTTTCTATTTGCATTTATATTATAGCACATTTGATATGTATGGAATAACTATGAATCACATATTTTACAAATACATATTATCTGTGATGAACACTTGCCACAAACATATTTATCAGTTCGTAAGCGAACACTCCTCTCGCTTTTTTTGTCGAAACGAATGAATCTCATAATTTCCGAAAATCTGTTTCTACTCATAGTTTCGGCAAAGAAAGAAGGTCCCCATTTTTTGGACCACAAATACGATAACTTCATGTTTCTTGCTTCGTAGGCTCCTCGAGCATACAAAATGTTTATAAAAGCATATAATTCGTCCATAGTAATTTTCCAGTCGTTCTGTAAAATGTTTCTGGCCTGTAGCTCCGTGCAAGCTTTTATGTGGCTCATAATTCTATTATCAATTATAAGCCGAAATACACTACTAACATTACCAAGCATAATGTTTCGCTTCGCATAACCAGTTGGGCCCGAAGTATCCTTGAATATAGTACGTAATGGCAATCTACCAACACAGCCATTCCCTAATTCTTCCCATTCAGTACCGTCGACAGCAATGTCTTTTTGCTGTCTTGGTTCGGTTTCTGTTCGACTATCCGATTCAGTATCTGAACATATTCGCAATCGCTTACTGCGTTTGTGGCTATTTTGGGGAATTTCAACCAAGAAGTTTATCACATTAGAAGTACAACTGATAATGATTGCAACCTGATTACATTCACCAGTTAGAGCGTTTAGTACTAAACCGAATCATAATCCGAACAAAATAGATCCCGTTATAATGGCTGCCGAACACTTTGGATCATTCAATAATACATTTTTCATAGGAAAAATGTACCTAAAATTTTTCCAGGAAATGTCTGAAAGCGATATATGTGTATACAAGGATGGACATCGATACGTATTTACATTCACTTGAATATAAATTATTATAAATTTTGAGATTGCTAATGTCGTCAATTTGACGGGTCTTGGTAGAAATAGGTATAGGTCATACTAATTATGGAAGTTAAAGTAGCTAAGTGGAAATTGAATAGGAATATTTAACTGTTCTTATATTTCATTAAAAGTCGTTATAAAATTCTAGAACAATACATAAACCATATCGAAATTTTTAAGCACGAAATTTGAAAATCGTCAAAATGACGCTCTTGGTAGTTCTAGTGTTAATGACAAATAGAAAAAAAATATTTTTGTACCTCAAAAATAGTGTGCCAATAAGTTCACGTTAATAGGCATTATATTAAAAAAACGACCGTACTGATGGTTTTCAAAAAATAAATGAAACTGATTTTAATAATAAATTGTACGTGTTTTCGAATGGCATTAACCGAATTTCTCTAACAATTATTATTCACTCGTAATAATCCAAAATCAGCACCCAAGAAATGCAATTAAATAGTGAGAGGCTTCTGTTGATATTTGAAAAGCTATTTGTGTATATTTTACAAAAAAAATACTATTTTGTGGTAGTAGAGTGGATCGAGTCCATTACGAAGATGAAGGTGGACGATCGACGTCGAAATTTATGATGCACGTGAGATTTTTTATACTTGACCGTTTTTTCGTAATCGTACGAAGACTGTGCTTGTGCACATCATTCTGTTTGGTTTAAAAAAGGTCGAATTTGAAAAATACAGAAGTCTCAAAAGGGATGCTATAAATTAAAAAATACTATAGTAGAAAATGATACACTTTTTTCAATATGTTCTAAATATTTTTTATCTTAAATAGTTATGCATTTCAAAGTTTCAAAAATAATAATGATTTAATAATTTGAATTAATGTGTATCAACTCTTTATCTTTATATATATATATATATATATATATATATATATATATATATATATATATATATATATATATATATATATAAATGACAAAAAGGCACTAGACGAGTTTAAATGAAAGATTTTGGGGGAGGTCTTCATCTAGCAATAAATACGTGTTTATCTCGGTAGTATACATATGTTCTTACTAAAAACGAATAATCGTCTTATATAATTCTAGTTGAAATGCCGGTCGTCAATTTCCGTGAAGTGTACGATTATAGTTTTTCATCATGTCAGTGCACTGTGTAGTTGTATACTCTCAAATTAGTCAATTTCTGCATAAAATTTTCACGGAATAGTCCGAAAAGTGTTTGCAAAATGTCCATAGAAGTGTATTGTACGTCCTGTACGAATTTGTGCGCATCGAACGAGCGCTATGTGTGTGTAAAAGCCTGTTTTTTGGCCAAGACGGGTCGAATAGGCTACACGAATACAATATGGTGCCATTTTGAACCAGTCGTTCGGTGAGTCTGTGTGATTATTTTTCTTTTTCGAAAAAAATTGTTGAACATATTTTGGAGTTCTTAAGAGTATGTTTTTTTTCTTTGAAATTTATTACGTTTTGTATACGAAATTATGTCTGATGGAATAAAAGTTGAATATTCATACATAAGAAAGTTTTATATACATATATGTGTTTTTTAAGCGTGATAGAACTCTAAATTAAATTCATATTGAAAGTTCTATCTAACCTCAAAAATACACACACACACACACACACATATATATATATATATATATATATATATGTATGTATGTATGTGTGTATGTATGTATGTATGTAAATATGTTTTTTTAAGTTAGATAGAATTTTCACTAGGAATTCAATTTAGGGTTCTATCATGCTTAAATATATACACACACATGCATGGATGCATACACATACATACACACACACAAGTGCATACACACACCAAACAATACACACACACACACAAATAGAAATTTCATTAAAATTAATGCCATTATTGAACGACTACCTCCGAACTTTAACGATTGCAAATAAACATAATTCACGGTTGCAAGTATCACGGGGGAGCGAGCAAATCGAGCATGGACAAAGCCCATCGGGAGAGCCAGCGTAGCCCCCTGGTGTATGTACGTGCGTGTGTAGTTGGTTCGTGCATCTGTGTGTATGTATATAAATAAAATAGTTCTATGATAAAATTAATGTCATTAGGCTCACAATATTCTGAATGTGAATGATTACCTCCAAATACTAATGATTGCAAGATTCCTATTACTCTTATGCATTCCACTTTACTTATACGTTACTTACGCATAGCGAGCGGGAAACATAGTCTAGCCCTCCGGAGGTCAGCGAGCGTAACGAGAAGGGGGCAAAGCCCCCAATGTAGAGATAGAGAAATTTCGTTTCCGAACTTTCACAAAATGTTTCGAGAATTACCGAAGTGTATAAATTTTATAAAATATTGAAATTATCAAAAAAATTAAAAAGATTTTCAGGCAGACTTTTCGGATAAAACCAATTTTAATTGAATTGGTATTAAACCCAACCACCAATTTGTAATAAACATCGTTTAACAGAAGCATTAATTAATATAGCTTTCTAAACGTTGTATTTTTCATAACTTATTTATATTGTCAAACAGAAGCATGTTCAGGGAGTCGACGAACGAAGGGAGTAGGGGGCAGAGCCCTGTAGTATGTGTGTGTATATTTATTATACACATACACACACTCGCACACAGACAAATAGAGAGAAAGAGAGAGAGAGAAATAGAGACACAGAGAGAACCAGACAGACAGAGAAAAAGACAGATAAAAGATAGAAATCAGAGAGTCAAACAGATAAACAGAGAGGTAGACAGACAGACAAAAGACAAATAGAGAGAAAGAAACAGACAGAGAAGTAGATAAAAGATACATAGACAGTCAGAAAGAGAAAGAGAGCAAAAGAGAAAAACAGAGAGACGTGTATGATATTTTACTCAAACTAATATTAATATTTTTTGATTTTTACAGATTGCAAATTTGTAAAAAAACGACATTCAAAAACGATAATGAAAATGTCCAAGGTCGTGATAGTGATGATGATGATAGTGACATTGGTGTTTCTTGTGAGTGAATGTGGAATTTGGAGCAGCTTCGTATGGAACCCGGAGATATTTATTTTCATCGTGGTACGGTGATGATAGTGTTTATAGCACAACGCACTCAATCACAGGTTTAGTATCTCTCTTAGGCCATCATCAAGACGGGGTTATAATTGTTGATTTCTTTAGAACTGTTCGTATATTTAACTTTGCTCCGCGGTATGTCTTCTCCGTTAGGGTTTTCAGGCGCGGCATCGGTTTCTGGAGGGACTCGTCGTCTGGAGCAGTCTCGGTACGTGCTCACGTTCTGCGTTCTGTAGCGTTTACCGAGATATCCGGATCTCCTGCACAACCGGTCTTCGTCACTCGAAACCATGGAGGTATTATTAAGCCAATGAAATGGTCAATCGATGGGACGGTCCGCGCGTGCAGACGTTGCCACGGCGCCTGCCGGACACGTCGACGACGAAGTTAGGGCGGACGGGCGGTCATCGGTTCCATTGCGCGGCCCCCGTCCGTCGTTCCAACGTTTCTTAGAAAACGTTCACTAGCTTAGGCGACCTTTTGCTCTTGCTCCGGTGCGGATGTTTTCTCCCTTGACATTCCGTTCCGAAGGATGGGTAACGGTTCGAGTTCAAGATAGACGGTGTTGTGACGTGACGTCAATATGGCCTGTCGGCAAACTCGGCTTTTTCCCCGCCGGGGGCGACGGCTCGTCGTGTTTGCGTTGCGTTTCCAGCCGTCACTTAAATCGAGAGGACTCGTGACGATACCTGTCTCCTCCGTGCAAATATAGTTTACTTGTCCAGCTCGACGTTTCCGTTCCGTCGGGCGATCATCGGGTTCATCCGGCACGACTGGATTGCATAAAGCATGACCGCAGTCGTTGCACTCGAGGACTTGTCACACGTCCGATCGTTGGGTTAGCTTCAGTTTAGTTCTCGGACGTACTTTAGGACCTGCGAACACCGTCGCCCCATAGTCGTCGTGGAGACGACAAAGTGACGGATGGTTAACATGACGAGGCCGGCCTCGGAACGTTAGTCAAAAAGGTGTTAGCAGCACTTAGGATTTGGTATGGGTTGTATCTCGGCCAAAAGAAGCATGTGCACGTCAGTTGATAAGCGGATCGTTCAGCACCGAAGACACGAAAGTCATATCATTATGCAGGACGTCTCAGCCGATCAAATTGGTAAATTTAACTTGATTTATCATCATAGGTGAACGAGTAAGGTCAATATACGATAATGTATTTTTTTTTGCAGAATTTGAATGTAAGATTCATTCAATCGAGAGATTCCTTGCGAATTAAAAATCTGAGACCACTATTAATGAGGATAGTTGTAGTATGGTCATCCTCACTTGCTTCCACATAATCTTCACTATGTTGAATTTCTTCGTCATATCCTAGATTTTACTAGATTTGATTCCATTCAAGAATGAGTTTTAATGAGAATCGTTATCAGATGACACATCGCAGCTTATTATCTCGGTAAGTTTAACTCAACTTACCAAAATACATGAACATATAATATCAGTTTACACAAATGAATTTTAACCCCAACACCACAATAATTTAAAGTGTTCAATAATCATTTATTGTTCACTTATTATTTATAATTATATCGACTGATGCATTTCGATGGCGACGCCATCATCGTTAGAACCTTTCTGTTAAAATCTAGACTAAACTTTTATATATACATATACTAATTTATGTTTTGTGTCCTTATTCAATCCATCTACAACTGGGAGTTGAATCTTTCTTTTCATTTCGTCATCTGGTCTACAAGCATGAAGTGTTTTCGGTTATTTATTGTTTTTTGCAACATGTTCTTTTTCATAGATTTGTGACCTTTTTTGATGACCTGAATTGACTTATTTATTTTTTGTTGTGGTGTTGAGGTTAAAATTCATTTGTGTAAAGTGAATCAGCCACAGTTCCAAAACAACAAATATATAATATCAGTATAAGATAATATTTTTTTTTCAGTATTCGAATATAAAGTGGATCTGTCAAATTCTTGCTTGCTTCCACATCTTCACTTTGTCAAGACTTTTTCGATTTTGTTCAAGAATTACATCTTGGAATATTTTGATTAGTATCGAGCTGATTTATGAACAAGCTATTCCATCGTCTGATGAATTAAAGGTTGGAATGAATTGTGTACATTTTTTTAGACCAAACGTATTTTCTACCAATATACTCTTTCACTGTGTATTGATTAGTATTAAGTCATCGATTGACGAATTTTTGATCAGGAAATATTATGTACTTTTTCCAAATATTCTCCCTGCTTCTCTTTGTTTTCATGTGGTTCATTTGAATAAGATTTTTGCTTCGTCGTGACATATCGTCTTATCAACATTTTTCCACAACTGTCTATATTTATATATAGTGGATGTAGTTCCCGTATACTCCTAATCAATTTCCTTTTGATCTGTTTTTTGATAAGAGATTATTTTATCCAATATACAATAAGATGATAGGAAATAGTAGTTGCTTATGTATTTGGGATTTAAGTATTTAACATATAAAGGATTTTCTAACAATAAATCATACCCGAATAAATTTACATTTTCTTGCTTATTATATTGAACAAAAAGAGTATTTTTCCTCAATGATCAATTGATTGTAAATAATTCAAGCCTCAAATTAAACATTCAAATTTTGTAAATTCTATTTTGTAGAATCAAAGATAGACACGCATAAGACAACTTCGTTCAAAATCGATAGGAATGGTCTATTTATAAAATTAATTAACGCAAAAAGTGTTCTGTTTATATTTTTCATGACACGTAACAGTATGTATTATATAAACATTATTTTATTCATTTAATATTCTTTTTTAAAATGTAAATCAATCATATTAACTCACGCCAAGTGGAGTATTTTATATTGGGATAGGGAAAAAGTATTTTTACTATTTACTGATAAATGGAGGTTTGGTTGATTTTGACAGTACGCCATTTTGTGACATATTAGTGTTATATATCGTTCGAAAGGTGACATTTTACAAAACATTTTCAAATAGATTTAAACGGAATTGGTGCATTTAGTGAAAGGTTATTATTATTGAAGATGAATGAAAATCAGGAACATGTTTTACTTTTTTATTATAAGAAAAGGGAAAAACATTTAGTAAGCCCTTAAACAAATTATCATGCTTATAGAAACGATACTCTAATTCAGGGTCGGCAAACTACAGCCCGAGGGCCAAATCCGGCCCGCGGGTTAATATTGTTTTTACATGAAAAAATTAAAAATAAATCAAATTACACGTTGTAACCACTGAAATATAAATGGACTGACTGGCGCCAACGTAAGCACTCTTTTTGTGCATTTTTCATAAATACAATCCATCAAAATTATATGGTTGAGGATTTATATCTGTATTTGGGAGTACTTACCAATGTGAAAGAAAAATTTCGAGAATGAAGTATGTAAAATCACAATACAGATCATTATTAACAGATAACCATTTGCAAACAACTTTACTGACAGGAAGTACTAATTTCGAACTGCAGTATGATGAAATATTATCTCAGAAAAAATAATTACATTCATCGCAGAGGTACAAAATTTAATCAGTTCTATAATACGTTTATTAATGAATAGAAATTTTTTTTCGTTTTTTTTGTCAGCATGTGTATATAAATATTATGTAAAAATATCACTTCCTAATGAAAAAAATTGAACTTGTTTTTTTTGTTGCTCTATGAGTAGAATTGCCCATGTAAATATCTTCGAGTTTCCTACCTGGCTCGCCGAGCCTGAAAATTTTACGATCTGGCCCTTTACAAAAAAATTTTGCTGACCCTTGCCCTAAATAAACAAACAGCAACGAATTGGTTTTTTCGATTTTGAAATGGAAATTTTGAAATGAAAAATGCACCTCCTACTGGTCGACATGTTATGGAAAGTGTTGAGAAAATCTTGTAAAAAATTGTTGATAATCGACATGTGAGCAACTATGACAGCTAGGAAACTAAACATTGATCGTTAAACCATTTTGAATCATTTGCGTAAGGCTGGATAATCAAAGAAGCTCAATATTTGGGTGCTACACGATTTGACAGTAAAAAATTAATGAACCGAATTTCCATTTGCAAATCACTGCTGAAATAGAATGAAATCGAACCATTTTTGAAAAGATTGATAACGGGAGATAAAAAATGGATAACATATGACAGACATGCTCGAAAAAGATCGTGGTCGAAGCGAGATGAGATACCACAAACGGTTGCAAGGTCCGGACTAACCCCAAGGAAGATGATGCTGTATATCTGGTGGGACTGGAAAGGAGTTGTCTACTATGAGGTGCCTGCCATCAAGAAAAACAATTGATTCTAATCTCTACTGTCAACAGCTAATGGATTATCAGGAAAATCGTTCAGAATTAGCAAATAAAAAGGGTATTGCCTTTCATCATAACAATGCAAGACCAGACACATCTTTTAAGACTCAACAAAAATTGAGCTAGCTTAGCTTGGAAGTTTTGATGCACCCACTGTATAGTCCTGACCTTGTACCATCAGACTACCATTTGTTTTGATCATTGCAGAACTTCTTTAATGGAATAAATTTGATTTTAATAGAGATTTCCAAAAATTACATGTCTCTGTTTTTTGGCTAAAAATTTAAGAAGTTCTACAGCGATGGAATAACAGCTTTACCCCAAAAATGGTAGAAGGTCATAGATCAAAATGGCACATATTTGGTTTAATAGAAGATTTATAAACATTTTAAAAAATATATTTCAAATTGTAAAAGGACTTTTTCCTTAACCAAATATTTAAAATCCACTTGTATATAAAAATACTCTATGTCGTATCTTGTGAATGTCTGCCATCGAAGGTTAAAATTGACATATTTATTTCAAAAAAAATATAATTTAGTTTTTATCATTAATTTAACTTCGATGTCATGTTGATTATTATCAGTTATTAAGGGGGTATTCTAGTCTAGACGCACGAATTTTAGGTGTTTTTTCGGGGGCTATAAAAAAACAACAAATATTTTTACTATCCATTTTTATCAGTTATTTATTGACATTTTAAGAGTATAAAAAAGTATTATTAAAAACAAAAAATTCAAAATTGAAAAAGGTACAGGCTGGTAAAGTGGGGGCTCGAAAAAAAGGTGTCTCCTGGTTGACGTGGTTCCAACCCTTCCGGTCATCCGAAACAACAAATTTTTTTGAAATTATTGAAAAAGAAGGTTGTAGTAGTATCCCCGCATAGGGAAATGAAAAAAAATTTTTTTCGCAAAATGGCGGCAGTGTGAAAAAACAGTCATTTTTTTGCCCTATTTTTTCAACTTTCGGAATTTTTTAAAAATAGTAAAAACAAAATTTTCAAAAAATCCTAGGCGGGGGAAATCACTGTTATATTGAGAAGCTCTGTACCAAATTTCAAGTAAATCGGTCCATTAGAACTTGAGATATCACGTCAACCGTGTCGAAAAAAGTAGTTTCGAGAAAAACACGTTTAAAGTTGATTCGTTCCGGCCAGACCGGATTGGTTGGCGCGTCACAAAAATAGCTATAACTCCGAAAATAATTCGAATTTCGAAAAATCCTCTTAAGGACATATTCTTAAAGGTCTAAACTTTGAAAATATGTAAAAAATCGATTTTTTCGAAATTCTATACTAGAATACCCCCTTAAGTGTCTATCGATTGATTTCGATCGATATCTCTCGACTGCTCAATATTTTATTTGAAATGTGCAGTAAATTGAAACAGTTTCATTTGTATGTATGTAATAACTGTTTAGATTTCATATGAAAAAGAAATAAACATTTTTGACACAATCGTACAATTTCGTACACACAAAACTGCATTAATATTTAGTCACACTTTCAATATTCAATTTGAAATATTTAATTTGTTTACATGACTCAAAAAGCACATAAATAAATCAATAGAAAAACTCACTCGAACGCGTATATTGAACACTGTTCTGTGAACGCACAAAAGATATTCCATAGGGATTAAAAGTGAAACAACATACACACTCCAGTACTCATCGCTACGCGTGTTAACGAGTGAAATGCCTATGGGGGTTATTGATATGTTCGACAGCTAATAGCTTAATTAACTTTAATGATACAGAAATCAATATAAGTTAATTAAAAAACAATTTGCACGTGCGGTCTGCAACGAATGGCCCGATCCGATTCCGTTTTTGAAAAAAAAAATGTACTGTTTGTAACTGAGTGGTGTTATTTTTTTTCTGATTGAATTGTTAAATTCCGTCGTTCCATCCATACAATTCTAACAAAGTTCCGAATGTTTTCAATAATTGTAAAATAAAAAAAATATTAATTTGAAATGTTTCACAAGTTGCATCGAGAATTCCAATCTCGATAATCTGGAAGTGGATGTTTGATTCATTATCCACTTCTATACGATTGACTGAATTAAACACCATCGAGAATTTGTTTGATATATTGATACATGGATTAGAAACGATTAAATTGTCAATAAAGTTCAACTAGAACAATAATTGTAGGTGAATGAGGGATTAGATGGTTGTGGGTAAAAGGGTAAATCCGTTTCATTGATGATAATTATTAAATTTAACATGTTCTTAAAAATTAATTTGTATTGTGTGGATACTGATTTGGGGGATGTTTTTTTATTAAAAAAAATATTGATGATTTTTTTAATTTATTTAATTATTGTCGATTTTTTTGTTGATTGTAAAAAACAGATATATAAATATTTGGTAAAATATTTCTAGTCATTGAAGTGTGTAAACACACAAACACAATTACTCATTTTCTCTCGATCGCATCAACACTTAATCACCAATCTTTATACAACGTTCAAACCGAAACTGATTTACAATTTTTCAGTTTGATTCATTTCAGCGTTTAGTTAAACAACGTCGTTTTCCTACCTCTTCGTCAATCCAACGTAATTGTCTACTGTTTGTTCATATCTGTTGAACAAATTACTGAATTTCTACACACCCCCACGTTCTGTATGTGCTTTGTCAAATTAACTCGCCGTCCGCCATTCGGAACGCTTTTTTTCACAATTTTTAATCTCGTTAAATTATCCGTAGCACGTCGTTCAAAACTTCTGAATTATTCGTACGAAATTCAGCTCGTTTCTGTTTTGTAATCGTTTTTTCCCTCCCCTAGCATTTATATAGTTTTCTGTTAAGACTCGTGAGAGTTTGTACAGAAAAATAAGAGAGGAGTCGGAATCGTTAAATGAAAATTAGCTACAATAGAAAATATTTTTTTCAGTTTTATCTTTCTACAGAATTAATGTTATATTATCAAGTTATGAGTTCGAAAAATATAGTTTCTTTACAACCATTTAGATTTTATAAAAGTGAAATAATTTAATTCGTTTCTATGTAAATGTAAGGTCGTGTAATATGAAATGCCGGATTATTCAAAGAGAAATAAAAATTGATTTTTTAATTGAAATAAACATTGTATTAATCAAAATAAGCATCATTAGCTTGTATACATTCTTGCCAACATGTTTCTAACAAAAAAAATCCTCTTTCGAAAAAGTATGTGTCTTTAGAAGACACAAAGTCTGTAAAGGTCCTTTCGACCTTGGTCTTATTTCGTATGTAATGTTCCAAACTGCGATATAAGTGGTAATTTGTTGGCGAAAGATCAGGCGAATATCGAAGATATGGCAAGATCTCGTAGCCCCTAAGTCGTTCAACTTTTGCAAGATTATTTGTTGCTTTATTTGCAACTTTTGCAAGATTATTTGCAACTTTTGCAAGGTTATTTGCAACTTTTGCAAGGTTATTTTACAGAAAGGCTCTGACGATGATGGCGTTGCCATCGAAATGCATCAGCCGATATAATTATAAATTATATAATTATAAATAATAGGTGAACAATAAGTGATTATTGAACACTTTCAATTATTGTGGTGTTGGGGTTAAAATTCATTTGTGTAAGTGAATCAGCCACAGTTCCAAAACAACCAATAAGGTTATTTGTCATGAAGGAGGATGCGTATATGTCTATTGGTTAACGCAGGGCCATTTGGATGTTTTCTATGCATTTCTTCAATTTCAAGACAATTAAGCAGTTATTGTTTGTCAAGGTCTCAAGAATAAATAATGAACGATACCCCCCTTGCAGTTCACCATAATCTTTTGGCCATGTAGAGATGGCTTCGGTGTATGTCCTGGATGTTCACCACGATTAACCCAGTGTCCCGATTGATTTCTGTTGTCGTAGCTGATCCACTTTTACAATTTTTTTCGAAAAAGGTGTCCTATTGTTCCTCAAATCAAGCGAACTGCAAACTTCAAATCTTCGTTGCATTTTCTGATCATTAAAATCATGTGGAACCCATTTATCGAGCTTTTTAACCTTTTCCATGTTCTTGAGATGGTCACTGATGGTTTTTCAACACACCTCCAAGTTCTTCTGAGAGGGAAGATAATTCTCGAGAGGGATCAGTTTCTACCAGCGCTCGAAGAACGTCATCATCAATAAAGACAGGTGATTTTTAGCAAGGTTTATTCTTTAAGGGGTTATACGCACTTAGAAATTTCAAAAAATCGATTTTTTTTGCATTTTCGGAATGCACATATATTTGAGTATATTCTCTGAAAATTTGAAGTAAATCCGATAAATATTTTCGGACATACACTTGAATTTGTAAAAAATTTTAACTATGTGTAAACTACTTCCGAAACTTCAAACGCGTTTATCTCAAAACGGTGTTTTCATAGTCGGTGATCTCGATATCTCAGAAATGGTTGAACCGATCGGTCTCAAATTTTCACACAATCTTCTCAAATATATTCCTCAGGTATTAGAACGAAGGAATAAGGTTTACAAAAATTATTACTATTTTTTTTAAACAATTTGGAGCGAAAATTTTAGTAAAAAACGAAAAAATTTTTTCAAGTAGACGCCATTTTGTCAAAAATGAAAATTTTTATTATTCCTTCGTTCAATACCTGCATTAATCTATCCTTTAAAAGAATTGACCATATTTTTTGATTTCAAATAATCCAAACCGCCGATATGGAGATCACCGCCAAGCGCCTTTTTTTGGAGGTCGTTCAGGACATCGTCTGCAGGAGCGGTGCACTTCAATATTTTTTTATGATCGACATGTTATTTTATTCTTGAAAGTAGGATCTACTCAAATAACCATAATTTGTAATTGCAAAATAAATACTGTTTCTAAAAAAAATTCCTAAAAAAACGTCGTTTTTGCGCCTCGCAACTGCGTATAACCCCTTAATAAAGACAGGTGATTTTTAGCAAGGTTTATTCTTAAAGTCCTTTTCTCCACAATGGAATTTTTCGAACCATCTCTGTACGGTTCGTTCATTAACGGTACTATCCGCTAAACACAATGTTGATATTGCGAGTGGCATGTGCTGCGCTGTTACCCAATTTGAATTCGTACAAAAAATAACCCTTAATTCCTGGGTCGACACCATTCTACAAAAATTAGTTACCCAAAAATTTTTCAAAAAAAATTACGGTAACTTATTGACACTTTATGAACTTTAAATAAGCACAAAAAACTTTTAAACATATAACTAATCACTTGAACGATCAATTTGTGACTGATGAGAAATCCGACATTTTATATTACACGATCTAATAACTTCTGGAGCGGTGAATTTCTGATTACTACTATTTATTGTTTAGTTATGTGGGCGATATGAATTACGGAAATACCCTTTTACAAACAATGACGCTTTGTAATTATAAATCATAACTATACAAGCCATCGATGAGAAACAGAACTATTAATCATTTTGCTACTTAAAAATTTGAAGTGTTTATTTCAACTGACTTTTGGAAGGCACTGTATGTACATACGAATACATATTTCGCAATGAGAAACACATAACAGATGTTTGATAATAAATTAAAATATATCTGTTGAATTCCGTAAAACGTATACAATTTCGTGGCAAAACGTGTTCGTAATTAATTCTTACAATAACTGAACTTAATTACGAACACATTTTAATCATGTCTGTTTTTATTATTTAAAATTCAAATATTTGGTATTTCGTTCGTACGTTGAAACATTTCGTTTCCGTTTATAATTCATGATTTCATGGTTGACAAAACGTTGAAATCGTACGACTCCCTTTCACTTTAATTGAAAGTCGATTTGTTTTTCAACAAAGAATATGCTTATTTATTATTCTCTTTCCCTCTGCCTCATTATATATATATATATATATATATATATATATATATATATATATATATATATAATATATATATATATATATATAATACCTCGCATATTCCGGCTTTGAATAGTCCTGTTTGAAATTTCAAAAGAAAAATAATTTTTATTTGAAAAAATCCTACTCAAAACTTTTTCTTGAAAAAATCCCAAAAAATTAATACATATTTTTTTGGTATGCAAATTTTCAACTTTTTTCGTTTATTATCAAACATAATAAAAAGGAATTCGAAATCGTATATGCACATTATGCGCAACGCATGCGCAGTTTTAGTTTTGTGGTCTTTTTTCTTTTTCTATTAGTTTTCGATTTGCAACTCTAGAGTAAAGTCAATTTTTTGATAATTAAATGTTAATAACTCATTAGAAAATGAATTTAAAATGAATATATAAACCCCTGATTTTGTTTTGTTGATATATACAAATATTTGAATATATTACCCTCGATTTATTTACTGAAAAACAGAAAAAAATTTGTTTGGAACCAATTAACGTTTTTTGTATTTAGTTAGTGTTTCGATTAGTCCGGTTAATCAGTGGATCCGATTAGCCGGACTATGCGAGGTATTCCTGTCCCTCAATTTACGCGGAGTAGCCGTTCCACGTGGATTTGTTTTACGCGAATGAAAAATCGCGTAAAGTGAGTCTATCCAAAGACATAGATTTTCTGTTTGTTCGTGTTATTGAACGTTTGTTAAACATTTCTGGGTTAAAATTACATGCATTACATTTATGGGTTGAAATTATTTTCTGGCTGCGTAAATTAAGATCGCAAAGATGATTAGTAAGGCAATGTGACGTCTCCCTGAGCATGTTTTGTACTGCACTGCCGTGCTTTTATACGTTCGAGTAAGAATTTACGTCATTCTGATATATAATAAATTCCATCAAAAATTATATAAAATGAAATCTATCTGACCGCGTGTAAAAAGTGCCGCGTAAATCAATACCGCGTAAATTGAGGGACAGGAGCTTTATTTTAAATAATCGAAAATACGATTTTTAAAGAAAACACATTTATTTTTATCAACTATCAATCAATCACAATCAAATAATCAATCCATCAGCCAACAACTGTGACTCGAGGAGTTCTTCTGTTTCATTGCTAGAATTCGATGTTACTTCTAGCACATCTACTCGAGAACTGATTTTATTAAGTGTAACAAGTAACAAAGAAACCTCTAGTTCTCATTATCGCGGTATTTTATCGACAATCAGAAATTGATTGTCGCATTTATTATAGGTTTAAATAATTACTAACGGACTTATTCGTCAACAATTAACGTATGAATTATGTATGTTGTGCCCGTGGGAACAACCTTGGGAAAGTTATATGTATTTCATATAACTCGGGTGTATATATAAATTGATTTGTGTATAATGGATTGCTTATATCATTAGAAATTAGATGAATCTTATCTGGAAATAAACCAATAAAAATTAATAACTATGATGTATGTTGCATTGAAAAAGATTTAAAATGTCTTTAATTATCATACAAATAAACTATCATCCCCAAAATCACAAGATATTATTATAATATCTTATAGCCAGTGCTTCTTACCTATAGGCTTGGCAAGCCTGAAGACTAGGGCCTCAAAATCTAAAGTGTCTCCAACTAAAGTATATAACATTTCTGATATTATTATAGACCTTTCTTACACATTGGGGGTTTTCACAAGTGGAATAGCCTAGGGTCAATTACAAGTTTGGTGAAATCTTAGAGGGCTGCAATACTTTCTATCAAGGGCAGGGGATGTGGTGTCCATTAGGTGTGGTAGGTCAGGAGATATTTTGTATAATTAAATATAAATGTGTTAATATTGACATTTGTAATTTTATTATAGAAAAAGTTATCAAAAAAAATATTTATTTGGTAGAAACATTACACAAACATATCATTATTAAACATTTATATACGAGGGTAGTCCCATAAGTACCCGGCCTGATCTAGATATGGCGGTAGTTGTTTGAAAAATATCACTGTATTAGAAAGTACACAATCTATAAAGCATATGTTTCAAGTTTGAGGACGCCACGTTGTTTAGTATTTGTTTGGCAGCCATCAATAGTGAACGTTTTCAGTGAATTTGTGAAAATGGAGAAAATTGGTCATCGTTACGTGATACAATACTTTTATTTGAAAGGCCTCAGCCCAACCAATATATAAAAGCTGAACTGGATTCTACTCTGGGTGAGTCTGCTCCTTCGTTTACAAGAGTGAAATATCGGGTAGCAGAGTTTAAACGAGGCCGTACGAGCTGCCAAGACGAGCATCGCAGTGGTCGACCAAATGAGATGACGACTCCAGAAATGGTGAAGAAAATCCACAAAGCGGTACTGGATGATCGTCGACTGAAAGTGCGCGAGCTAGCAGACATAGTAGGCATTTCAAAAAGTGCGCTACATCGCATATTATCTGAAAATTTGGACATGAGAAAGCTGTGTGCAAGATGGGTGCCACGTTTGCTCACACTCGAGCAAAAACAGTGTCGTGAAGATGTTTCAATTGAGTGTTTAGCGAAGTTTCACAGCAACAAAGCAGAATTTTTGCGCCGTTTCATAACCATGGATGAAACATGGGTCCATCATTTTACACCAAGAATAATCAAATGTTCTCATCACATCACTTCAAAAGAACAATCAAAACAATGGACTGAAAAGGGAGAACCGGCTCCAAAGAAGGCGAAGACCGTTTCATGTGCAGACAAGGTCATGGCGTCGGTTTTTTGGGGATGCGTGTGGGATAATTTTCATTGAGTATCTTGAAGAAGGAAAAACTATCAATGGCGAGTATTATGCGAACTTATTGCAACGTTTGAGCGAAGAAATCAAGCAAAAACGGCCGCATTTGGCTAAGAAGGAAGTGTTGTTTCATCAAGACAATGCACCAGCTCATAAATCCGTTATTGCAATGGCCAAAATTAATGAATTAAAGTTTGAATTGCTACCTCATGCATCCTATTCGCTAGATTTAGCGCCCTCGGATTATTTTCTGTTCCCAAACTTGAAAAAATAGCTCAGTGGTCAAAGATTTCCCAACGATGAAGAAGTGATGTCGGCAGTTAATGGGTATTTTGAGGAGCAAGACAGTTCTTATTATACAAAGGGTATCGAACTTATTGATCATCGCTGGGAAAAGTATATAGAGCTGAAAGGAGATTATGTTGAAAAATAAATATATTTTTTTCCAAAATTTTTGTGTTTTCTTTGTTGGGTCGGGTACTTCTGGGACCACCCTCGTACAATGCTGAAAAGGTTATATTTTATATGCAGCTTTTTTGAGAGTGAAGTTGTTACATTTTTTTTAATGGAAATAAATTTGAGAGAAGCATTGTACAGATTTTTCAATAAACGCTTCAAAAGTTTAAATGGAAATAAAACAAAAAGTATTTAATTAATTAGTCTTTTAACTTTTTATTTTTAAACATATTCTATGGCATTAATGATGGAACACAATTTCACATGATTTTGTTTGACACAGTGCATTCGTTTAGTCCAATTTTTAGTCACTATTCACATATTTGTGATTCAATTTCATGAATTACACGTTCAATGTTAATTTTTAACGCTTCTGTTATTTATGTTTTATCAACATGAATCAACGATTTCACATAACTTCACAGAAAATAATCTAATAGAGTTATATCTTGGTGGCCAATTGATGAATCCATTTCGTGAATCAATGGACTCATTAAACATTTGTTTCAATAAGTCTAATTAAATTTTTTACAATTTCTAAACATTATTGAAATGTTAAACATTTTTTGATAATTTGTCAAACTATACTGAGTTGAAATGTCAAAACAAACTTAAAAAAATCAAACATAGCCGTCAAAGTTTTCACATTCTTATCAAAAACCCTATATATCTAAATAAGTTATCTCAATTTACTTTACTTTTATTTTTTTTAAACTATTCAGTTCTGTGCAGTGAGTTGCGCAAAAATGTCAGAAGGGTCGTAGGTTGTACGGGTCAAATTCCAGCTCTGATTCTAGTGTTGGGATGATGGTTGATTTTTATGACAGTGAATTAACCACAGTTCCAAAACAAATAATATCATGATTATTTTTATAAATCTGTTGATATTCAGTGCAATTTATGAAATAAGAGTAATTCTATTGACAATATTATTTATTTAGAATGAACTGTCAATAAATTTAAACACACGAGACAATCTTCAAATCAGTAACATTGTACATAAATGTTCAGTACATCTGTGTGTATTTTGATAACCAAACATCTATATATTAATTCAAAAAGAAATACGAGACATTTTTTTAACAAAAAGTACTTTTCATGTCTTATTAAGAAGAGAAATTTTTTGAAACGATACAAAGACGATAAAGAAAAGAGAAATATTTGTCTAAATCCAAATTTAAAAGAAAGCTTTTTTTTTAAAAAAAAACAATATTCGAAAATTCAGTATCTACCTGAATAATAGAAGAGAATATGTTGTAAAATGAACTTCATTTTACTAAACTTTACTACAGAAATACGTCATATAATAATGCCATTAATTATAAATGTACAGTAAAATTTATACTCGACTTTGCTACAGGCTTTGTTAAATACTTTCCTACGTGTTAGGTCAACGTGTTGTGAAATACGGCTCTTGTGATCATGTTAAAACTTTACACACACACACACACACATACACACACACACATATATATATATATATATATATATATATATATATATATATATATATATATGTGTGTGTGTGTATGTGTTTATATACTTTATGGAAAATAATAGAAAAATAAAATGCTCCGAAGAAAAGCTGAGATAATCAAAAAATATACAGTGAGTCAAAGTGAAACTCATACAGAGTTATGTTTCCAATAATTTTACACATATATTTTAATATAATAACAATTTTCTTTATTTCTCTTGCTTAAGTTTTTTATTAAGGTTATTTCTATTATATTTGAAAATTTCAATCGTAAATTATTACTTCTAACCTACAAAAAGTACTATTTTTGAAAAATGAATAAAAAATACATCAAAATGAAACTCATACAACGAATTACTCTCGTTTGAAAACTATTGTGTTAAGAAAGTATTCTTTTTAAATATGTGTTTGGTCACTTTGGTTACTAAAAAAAATTATTGTTAAGTTGTTAGTAATCATTTTGTAAAAAATATAAGTTGGATTTTCACTTTGAGTAGACAAAGGGGACAATCATCGACGGACGAGCGAAAGCTAATGATTTTTCATTACAAAAATGAAAAAACTACAGGAAATTGGGGAATATAGTTAATAAAAGACACGTTACAATACAATCTGTAATAAAAAGATTTAAAAATGGCCAAAATGTTGACAATAAAGTCAAAAAGAGTCTCCACAAGATTTTTAATGACTATGACGAGCGTTGGATTCTACGAAAAATTAAAGCAAATTCGAAAATTAGCACGCCCAAATTGACTTTAAAAGTTAAAAAGTATCTAAATAAAAAACCAAGCCCCCAAACAATTCGCAATATACTAAATAAAAATGGGTTTCATGCTCGTATTGCCAGGAAGAAACCTTTCATAAATCTAGCTAATCGCAACAAAAGGTTAATTTTCGTTCAGGAACATGTTAATAAGAGTTTTAATTATTGGAAAGATGTTTTATTTACGGACGAAAGCAAATATAATTTATTTGGATCCAATGGGAGAATTAATGTATGGCAGAAACCAAATACAGACATGTCTTTGAAACATTTACGTCCTACAGTCAAATATGGGTACGGTTATGTTATGGTATGGGGGTATAAGTCTGCGAGAGGGGTTGGAAATTAAATTTTATAGATGGCATTATGAATCAAAATGTTTATATTGATCTATTAAGAAAAAATATGAAAGCCAATGCTCAAAAACTTGGGATTTTACAAACATTTAATTTTTATCAGGACAACGACCCCAAGCACAAAGCTTATAAAACACGTAGTTGGTTGTTATATAACTGCCCCAAAGTACTGGAAACATCACCATAATCACCTGATATAAATGTGATTGAAAATCTATGGAATCACTTAGAAGTTGCCATTAGAACACACACTATTAGTAATAACAATGATTTAAAAAAGCGTTATTAGAAGAATGGGGAAAAATTGATCTAGCTTATTGTGAAAAATTAGTTAAATCCATCCTGAATCGTTTAAAGGCTATAAAAATTAATAAAGACTACTCTACTAAGTACTAAAATAATTCAATCCATTGTAAATTTTAATTTAATAAATAATTTGTTAGTTGTATGAATTTCATTTTGATGTGTTTTTGAATGATTTTTCAGAATTCGTACTTTTTTTTGGTCTTTAAGTATTATTTTATGATTTATTTATTTTTATATGATAAAAATATCCTTAATAAACAATTTAAGTCAAATACAAAAAGAATTTTTTTTATTTAAAAATTTATATACAAAAATTTATTGAACATAATACTGTATGAGTTTCACTTTGACTCACTGTACATACAAATATCAGATAATTAAATAGGAATTATCCGATTTCCTTAGACACTAAGTTTGACAGTCGATATCTATGAAATTTCACTTATGGAATTAATGATGGAACACAATTTCACTTGATTTTGTTTGACATAGTGCATTCGTTTAGTCCAATTTTTAGTCACTTTTTCACATATTGATCTATGAAATTCCACTTTGACAATTTTTTTTATTATAAAAAACATCCTCACTCTTTCAAACAAACGTTTTGGTTTGCGATTATTTTTCGAATTGTCTTCCGTAGAGTAATTTTTATCAGACCATTGATAAGTTAGAAATTCGTGTTATTTTCGAATATGAGTTTCTTTTTGGAACCACATATCGTACAAACAACGTCGCTCAAATTTCTGAATCTAGACTTGAAAACTCTTTGCCATTCACCATATTAACTAGCTCTTGAACCAATTGACTACTATTTTGTCCAGGCATTGAACCACCTTCTTTCAAAAAAAAGTATTCAATTCTCAACAAACTATGGAAACACACTTCGTAATTCCATTATTCCTCTTTTTCCAGACTTCTTCACTATTGGCATAAACAAGCTACCGTTAGAATGATAAAACTGTGTCGATAGTCTAGGTGCATACTTTTAATAATTGTACTGCTTCTTGTTTGTAATATAATAAATCAAATTTTTGATTGGAAATCGGACATTTACATTTAATGATCTAATAGAAGCATGAAAGAGAACAGCCTATGAAAAGATCCAAACTAAAGTAAGTAGTTTGCTCATATTAGAAATGAATAAAAATTTAGTAGTTGACAGAAAAAATGGAGAGGGATGAGATAACAAATCAACTTCGATCGTATAGCTCAGAGGTGGCTAAAATTTTAGACGTTGAGGGAGATTTTTTTAGTGAAAGTGTACCTGGGGGCGACTACGTTTTTTTAGAATATAATTACGAATTGGTATTTTTTTTATAAAGACTTTTTAGGTACTCACAAATATTGGTGACGTTTTTAGAAGATACTTACGAAATGATGACTTTTTTTCTATAAGACATATACTGACGAAGACATTTTACTATAACTACTATTAAATTACCTATAAATAATTATTTTCTAGAACTGGAATTTTCAAATTTCGTGCTTAAAAATTTCGATATGATTTATGTATTGTTCTAGAATTTTATGAGGACTTTTAATGAAATATAAGAACAGTTAAATATTCCTATTCAATTTCCACTTAGCTACTTTAACTTCCATAATTAGTATGACATATACCTATTTATACCAAGACCCGTCAAATTGACGACATTAGCAATCTCAAAATTTAGAATAATTTATATTCAAGTGAATGTAAATACGTATTGATGTCCATCCTTGCATACACATATATCGCTTTCAGACATTTCCTGGAAAAATTTTAGGTACATTTTTCATATGAAAAATAGGTTGCAATCATATCAGTTGTACTTCTAATGTGATAAAGTTCTTGGTGCAAAGTGTAATCTGTGAAAAGTTCAATCTGGGAAAAAAGTATGAACATATTTTTATTAAAAATTCAAATTTATTTCTTGTAAATCCTAGGCAACAATGAAACGATTTACAGGAAGCAAAAAATTATTCGAAGAATTCAAAGAACTCACTGGTATAAATGAAGACAGTTCGGATACTAATTCAAGTAATAATGATTTAGACATATCTTGCGTGGAAAATAAAATTGATTTTTCAGACTCTGAAGAAGCTGAGGATGAAATCGAAGTACGAGATATTGAACAAAGTGAAGAAGATCAATATGAAAGTGAAGATTCAAGGAGTGAAGATGAAATTCCCCAAAATAGCCACAAACGCAGTAAGCGATTGCGAATATGTTCAGATACTGAATCGGATAGCCAGACAGAAACCGAACCAAGACAGCAAAAAGACATTGCTGTCGACGGTACTGAATGTGAAGAATTAGGGAATGGTCTTGTTGGTAGATTGCCATTACATACTATATTCAAGGATACTTCGGGCCCAACTGATTATGCGAAGCGAAACATTATGCTTGGTAATGTTAGTAGTGTATTTCGGCTTATAATTGATAATAGAATTATGAGCCACATAAAAGCTTGCACTGAGCTACAGCCCAGAAACATTTTACAGAACGACTGGAAAATTACTATGGACGAATTATATGCTTTTATAGCCATTTTGTATGCTCATGGAGCCTACGAAGCAAGAAACATGAAGTTATCGTATTTGTGGTCCAAAAAATGGAGACCTTCTTTCTTTGCCGAAACTATGAGTAGAAACAGATTTTCGGAAATTATGAGATTCATTCGTTTCGACAAAAAAAGCGAGAGGAGTGCTCGCTTACGAACTGACAAATATGTTTGTGGCAAGTGTTCATCACAGATAACATGTATTTGTAAAATATGTGATTCATAGTTATTCCATACATATCAAATGTGCTATAATATAAATGCAAATAGAAAGTGTTTTTGTTTGTTTTTTTTTTGTATTAATAATTAATGAATTATTATACTAAGTGTTGTTTTTGTTAAATTATATTCTTTTATTTACATAAACTAAGTGAAAAGTTAAAATGAAAGCCATGATCAAAAATACGTCAATTTGACGAGTGCGGTAAAACTAGGTATATATATAACATCGGTAGTTCTAGTGTTAAATTACCTATAAATAATTATTTTCTAGAACTGGAATTTTTTAAAAAATCAAGAAAATATAGAGAAAAAAAAGAAAATTATTGTTTTAGAATTGTATTAAAATAAATTAAATGCAAATTTAACAAAAAAAATTACAAAGTAAAAAAAATAGAATTTATCACTATAATTTGTCAATGTTCGTCAGCTTCGCGGGGGACTTCCAGAAGCCTTGCGGTCGACCGGTCGACCGCGGTCTACGTCTTGACCATCCCTAGTATAGCTGGATAAATAAGATAACAGTCAATTGGATATTAACTGATATATCAACCAGTAGAATCATATTAACTGATAATAGACAAAAGATATGGATTGATTAGATCATGTGAAGATCAAATTGATCGTCAGCCAAAAGAATAAAAAAAATATTATTAAAATATAAAAAAAATATCTCACACAGGATGATCTGACTGATTACACCGATACGATTGGACAATATTTGATGTTAATTGATTTTTTTCATATTGAACTTATAATAGATATTTATTTTCTGTGTTTGTGTCAAATAGTAGTCGCACGCCAAAAACTGCGAAATTTTACAATGAAACAATATATTTGTTTGCACGTACAGAAAATTACACACATAGAGAGACTCGGCTGGAAATTAAATTCATAAAAAAACGTGTTCGAAAACTGTGGGCTGGGAATGAGTGTAGAATTTTTAATAATTTAGTGAAATCAATATAGGGAATAACAGCAGTGGGAGATGGTGGTGGGGGTGGTAGTGGTGGCACCGTTTAAAATATACATATTTTTTTAATACAAAATGAAACGTGATATCGTGTTGCAAAAACGCGGAGCTTCTTTCGTTTCTGCATGTAATGAAAAAAGCATGTGTACATGTTATAGATTGATACATATATAAATAATGTACACACACATACACACACACACACACACACACATATATATATATATATAATGGAAAAATAGAACATGTGGAGTTCTTTAGCCGAAGCGAAGGCAATCTGCCTGAGGGAGTAAATCTTAAATAAAAAATCCTCACCAAACCGTCTCGTCAGTGTGGTAAATATGATCAAGTACCAGTGAATAATAACATTCAATGAGGTTTCACCCAACAGTGGGGTAATATAAACTGATATATAAATATATATATATATATATATATATATATATATATATATACACATACACTTTTGTGCAAAAAATAACAGTATTTAATAATTTCTTTTTATTCTTTATAGCGAGGATATCTAATTATTTTAACAATTATGAATTTAATAATTTTTTATGCATTTTCAGATAAAAATAATAAAATTTATGTATCGCTATAAAATATAAAGAAAATTACATTTTTTCAAAGGATATTAATTATGCAAAAAAAATAGCATCGAATTATTGTAATAAAAACTAATTTAAGGTCTGAGAATCTAATATTTGGTCCAATTTTCTTTATTGACCAATACTACAATACAATACATCTTTACAACATCAAATTTTAACAGGAATAAACTCTCACTGGTCACAGTAAAACATTAATCCTATTACAGATAAGCCAGCCTTTTGCTAATCTATTTGTATGCTTAGGGTCATTGACCTGTTGATATACCCATTTCAATGGCAAGTTTCATTCGGTATATGGGAGCATTGTATTTTCTAATATTTCCATATACGAAATGGCCGTCATGTTAGCTTCGATCAAAAAAATAAATCCTGTACCATTATATGAAAAACAACCCCGAACATTGATTTTCGTTCCATTATGTTTTACTTTGGGTCATATTGAATATTCGGGTTTATTCTTTCAAACAGTTTTTGACCTTTAGAAAAAAAAAGTGTAATTTTTATTCCATTTAACCTCAAAATATTTTGATGTTTCTTAAAAATATTTTTTTTCTTTAAAATACATACTGATATTTTTTTATAAATAATTATATATATATATTAGATTAGGAAAAAAGTCCTTGTATAAATTGAAGCAAAATAAAAATATTTTTAAAACTGTTTATAAATCTTTTATTAAACCAAATATGTGCCTTCTTAATCTATGACCTTTTACATTTTTTTGGGCAGAGCCATTATTCCATCGGTGTAGAATTCTAGAATTTCTGTCTAATAAACAGAGACAAATAAAAAAATCAAGTCCTTTTATAAATTGTTAAGCAAAATTAAAATATTTTTTTGAAAAATTGTTTATAAATTTTTACCAAATTTATTAAACTACTTCCGAAACTTCAAACAAAAACGGTGCCTTCTTAATCTATGACCTTTCTCACATTTTTATTTCTCAGGGCAAGAGCCATTTTTCCATCGGTGTAGAATTTTGTCAAAAATGAAAATTTTTATTATTCCTTCGTTCAATCTGCATTAATCTATCCTTTAAAAGAATTGACTAATTTCAAATAAACAGAGACAAATGATTTTTATAAGTCTCTATTGAAATCAAGTTTACTCCATTAAAAGAATTCTGCAATGATCGTTACAAATGGTAGTCTGACGATCGCAAGATCAGGACTATACAGTGGATGCATCAAAACTTCCCAGCCAAGCTAGCTGAATTTTTGTAGAGTCTTCAAAGATGTGTCTGGTCTGACGTTGTCATGATAAAAGACAATACCTTTTTTATTTGCTAATTCCAGACGCTTTTCCTGATAACTGCATTACTTGTTGATAGTAGAGATCAGAATTCCCAGCACCTCATAGTAGACGACTCCCTCCCAGTCCCACCTGATATACAGCATCATCTTCCTTGGCGTTAATCCAGATTTTGCAATCGTTTGTGGTGCCTCATCTCGTATTATTATCGTATGTTATCCACTTTTCATTGTTCGTTATCAATCTTTTCAGAAATAGCTCAATTTCGTACCGTTTCACCAGCGATTCGCCAATGGAAATTCGGTCCATCAAATTTGCATCAACAAATCATGTAGTATCCAAACATCGAACTTCTTTGTGTATTCAACCTTACATAAATAATTCATAATGATTTAATGATCGATTTTTAACTCCACAGCTATATCATAGCTGCTTATATGTCGATTTTCTATAATTTTTTGCACAATTTCATCGATATTTCCACAATAAGCCGACCAGAACGAGTTGCATCTTTCATTTAGAATTTTTCATCTCGACATCGACGAAACCAATTCGTTGATGTTAATTGAGTTAGAGCATCGTCTTCATAAGTATGACAAATTTGTTTAAAAGTTTGCGCAAGATTTTTCCCTTTTTTATAATAAAAAGTAAAATGTGTCAAACTGATCGTGATTTTCACTCATTTTCAATATTAATAACTTTTCACTTAATACATCAATTTCGTTTAAATCTATTATTTTTTTATGAAATGTCACCTTTGAAACGATATATAACACTAATATGTCACAAAATTACATACTGTCAAAATCAACCAAACTTTCATCTATCAGTTAATAATAAAAATATTTTTCCTTACTCCAACAATTTATATATATATATATATATATATATATATATATATATATATATAAGTGTGTGTGTGTGTGTGTGTGTATGTATGTGTATAAATGCCTTTTGATGATATATGTTTATATGTGTGATAAAAAATATATTTATATTTAATCGTTTCAATATCAATTTTTCATTGATAACAGATAATAGAATGTCTTAACTGCTAATAGTCAATAAATATCGATTTATGCTAGTAAATAAAATTTAATCAACTCATAACAGCTACTGTTTCATCGATTGATAATAGATAATTTTTTATGTAGTCTATAACATACATATATTTATAATATCGTTATATAATATTTCCAAGAAAATATTTATTTTTTTAGAAAAAAAATTACGTTCTAAGGCACAAGCTATCAAAAACAATATTCATTGTTTCGAGTAACGAATTTTTCCAGTTAAAAAGAAAAAAAAACACCGAACTCCGTTTCATCCGAACCGTTCTAAACTAAGAAACACGCCGCGTAAAAGACACAGTAAACAAATTATGAGCGAAAAAATTTCAGTAAAGAAAAATGTAAGCACCGGCGTGCTTTTAGCACGCTTTACGCGAGAGGATTCTTTTTTTAATTCGTTCGAAAAATAAATAATACGATACGGTATTCCTCACTTTCCACGTAAGCAAACAACGAAAGTTTTTTAATAAATTTCAATATTGTTCAGGTACTTCGTAATTCTCTTTGTACGAATTCTTTTACAACACAAACATCTAACTCTTCACGAATAAACGGAACGACATTAAAAATATTTAAAAATGATGGGAAGGCATTTCGGAATTCAGAGAATGAATTTATTATAAATAATGGCCGTCGAAAGCAAACACTGCTTATCATATTATTTATGAAAGAATGTTCGTCTTGATAACGCACACATATACATATAAATATATCTGTTTATCAAACTTATAAAATAATTAATTATATATTAGTGTACTATTATTACAAACATGATTTTCTCTATCAAGACGTATTCTTAAGAATGCAATATTTTCAACGTTTTAATAAAACTTTTATTTTTATTCAAGAAATAAAATATTTCTTGTAAAGCTGAAAAAATAATGTTTAAATTATATTTCAACAAGAAGATATCATACATATTTTATGCTTTGCACTGATCACACAAAATGATTAAGTTTTACTTAAATGCCTGAATTGATTTTCTAGAGAAAAAAAATAATTCCGTATACAAGTATTGAAAACAGTTAAAAAAATATATTTGGTTGGTAAATAATTGTTAGTTTGGCATTAATTGAAGATGGAAAATCAAAACGAGCAGAATTCTTCATCTCAGCACTCGATAGAGAGAGACTGATGATTGATGATAATACAATATTTAATAAAAATAATAAGATAGTAGAGATTAATTTTTAATGGTTTCACGATTTTTATACCATTATATTTTACCATCTTTTGTGATTTTTGAAAAGTATAAAAATCTTTTTAAACCTTTTTTATATTCCTAAGCTATGAAAATATGTCATGGTGATTAAATCCCAAACGATTACTAAAAATCGACAATAAATTAAAAAAATGTCCAAAACAGTTTTTTCGAAGGACACTAACGAATTCCATGCCTGAGTATTGAACAGTTGTAAGGGATGTACTTCTCTGTTCAAAAAATAAGGTAAATTTTCAACTTGCACAACCTTCAGTGACATTCGTTCTTAATTTCAGTTTGATATGTCAAGTAATTTATAAGTTACAGCAGTTTATTTACATCAACTTTTTGCCTTTTTCGATTTTTAAAATGTCTAATATTGTTGAAAAAAGAAGTTGCATTAAATTTTGTGTTAAAAATGAAATTAATGCCACTGAAACGTCTAAATTGGTGCAAAAAGCATTCGGTGATCAATCTTTATCGAGAAAAACTGTATTCAAGTGAAATAACCTGTTTAGAGAAGGTAGTGAATCCGTAGAAGATGAACCTTGTTCTAGTCATCCATCGATATTAATAATTGAAGAAAATATCAAAAAAATAGAAACAGAGTAATGGGAAATCATCATTTGACTGTATTGAAGATATTGGCATATTAATAGGTTCAGTAGATGCTATTTTCAGTGATGTTTTGGGTTTGAAATGTTTATCAGAAAAACAATTATATTCGTGATGTGAATATTTGTGAGTTTTTTTTTGCCAAAAATTCAATAAATATTGCTTCACAGGCACCGTATTATCCAGATATGTCACCATGTGACTTTTTCTGTTCAGTCGATTAAAAAAAAAACATTTCGAGGAACCCGATTTGACTCAGTTGAATCGATAAAAAAAATCGTAAGCAGTTATTCTATCGATGTGCTGATGGAAATTTCAAAAAGTGGATATGAAAATTGTTTCCAAGATTGGATTAAACGTTGGCATATGTGTATCGTCCAAACGGGAGGGGATTACTTTGATGGAGACAAAATAAATTTGGATAAATAAATAAATAGTATGTGTTTTATTCAAACAGTCATCTTATTTTTTGAACAGAGTAGTTTATTAATTATAACTGACCAAAAAACATCAATAAATACATCCCAAATATCAGAAAAAAGTTTGAAAGAGGAAAATGCGGGTGGGTTTAATAGACCAATCAATAGGGCAAAAACAAGGAAAGAAATCCGGAATGGATGAGGCCGTTTGTTTTTGTTGGGGGCGATGTTACAAGTAACAATATGTGTTTTGCAACCGAAAAAACCGCAGAATAAAGGTACTAGGAAGGTGCAAAGTTGGCGAAATTATGTTTTTCGTTCTTCAAGCATAGAAAATGCATTTTAGAGAAAAAAGTTTTAGATAAAAGTTGTAAAGAATGAAAAAACCTTTAATTTGAGCCATTACTTGATAAATTACGTTGATTGATTATTGCAAAAAAGCGAAAAACCATAAAAAATGGCCATTATTTACAAATCAATTATTTATTGCATTTTTCACTTTTTGAAACTTTTTCGGCATGCGTGGTGAAGCTTATACGAATTTAAACAAAATACCGTGTTGAAAATTCGAATTCGTTCATTAGTTGCTAACTTACTGTAAATTGTTTATCCCGAGATGCCCAATGTACGAGGCTATAACTTTCTAATGGCCGAAAGTTTCCAGTTTGAAAAGGGCTTAAACTCTTTAGCAAAATATATATTTTTATGTTATATTAGTGGCGTATAAAAATGTTTGTATTTTATTGCATAAAAAGTCATTAGAAAAAGTAGTTCCTTATTTGCTAATAAACAATTAAATTTTCAGCGATCCTATACATTGTGGCAATTTATAAAATAGAAAATCTGAAAGCTTATTGCAAGACGCAGATTTAAAAAAAAAATCTGCCCAATAGAAAGCCAGATACGATTTTTTTTAAAAAAAAAATCGTAGCCCTTTTGTTTACAACATTGAAGAAACAAATTTAGCGGCAATGGGTACCGTAAATCCTATATTTTTAATATTTTTATGTAATTTCAAAAGCTAACATTTTTCATTTATTTATCATCAAAATTGAAGGGAAACTTGACTATTTGAAAAGTAACGGGCCGGTCAAGGTGGTGAGGGGACGTCTGCCGTCGAACTCTAGCACGGCCGAAACAAATTGACTCTTACGTTTGAATTAAAATCGCTCGGTCGCTCGGCGAATTTCTTGATAATTTATTATTTAAAAAAATCGTATCTGGCTTTCTATTGGGCAGATTTTTTTTTTAAATCTGCGTCTTGCAATAAGCTTTCAGATTTTCTATTTTATAAATTGCCACAATGTATAGGATCGCTGAAAATTTCAATGTTTATTAGCAAATAAGGAACTACTTTTTCTAATGACTTTTTATGCAATAAAATACAAAAATTTTTATACGCCGCTAATATAACATAAAAATATATATTTTGCTAAAGAGTTTGAGCCCTTTTGAAAGTGGAAACTTTCGGCCATTAAAAAGTTATAGCCTCGTACATTGGGCATCTCGGGATAAACAATTTACAGTAAGTTAGCAACTAATGAACGAATTCGAATTTTCAACACGGTATTTTGTTTAAATTCGTATAAGCTTCACCACGCATGCCGAAAAAGTTTCAAAAAGTGAAAAATGCAATAAATAATTGATTTGTAAATAATGGCCATTTTTATGGTTTTTCGCTTTTTTGCAATAATCAATCAACGTAATTTATCAAGTAATGGCTCAAATTAAAGGTTTTTTCATTCTTTACAACTTTTATCTAAAACTTTTTTCTCTAAAATGCATTTTCTATGCTTGAAGAACGAAAAACATAATTTCGCCAACTTTGCACCTTCCTAGTACCTTTATTCTGCGGTTTTTTCAGTTGCAACTCACATATTGTTACTTGTAACATCGCCCCCAACAAAAACAAACGGCCTCATCCATTCCGGAATTTTAGTCAAAAACAGGTGTTTTTTTGCCCTATTGATTGGTCTATTAATTAA
The DNA here is from genome assembly GCA_029203775.1 of Neoneuromus ignobilis. Taxonomy (NCBI): domain Eukaryota; kingdom Metazoa; phylum Arthropoda; class Insecta; order Megaloptera; family Corydalidae; genus Neoneuromus; species Neoneuromus ignobilis. The sequence continues at coordinate 3,454,628 of CP092096.1, read as the reverse complement.
TACTGCATATTTTTAATATTGACATCAATCGGTTTATTAATCGCTTAAAATGATTGTTGACTAAAAAATCAATCACGACTAATTTCAAATTAATCGTTTGAAATGACTAACGAATAATTTAACATAACTAAAATTTTAGTCGCTAGTCGTCAATGGGATATTTTCCCCTCCTCAGTATTCAAGTAAGATTAACAATTATTAAAATTCAAAGTCGAACGAATATTCCTTAAACGTCTAATATTTATATTGTGATTAGTTAGAAGTCATACAAAAAATAAACTGTTGCTAAAACAACGAATAGTTGAAGGTATTGATTTACAATTTCCATACTGGTACATTTTCTTCGTGGTCGATATAAAACGTACGTGTACTTTATTAACGCTCCGTGTATGAAAAGTTTCCAACTACAATATTTTTTTAGCTAGCAGTTGTAGCTCGTATCACGCAACAGTATGACATTGAGATAACTTGACACGTTTGCAAATTTCATTGTTCGCAATCGTGTGTTTCGATCGACGGACTGCAAATAAGAACGATACGAAGTTCTGTTGCAGAATGTTCGCATGTGCGCGGGTTGCCTTAGTACAAAACGGAAACTGTAGAAAGTAATGTTACTTTTTTCTTAACGTACAATTAATCAAACTGTAGAGAAATAGGACATAAAATTTATGTAGGTCGTAATTTATACTCTTTTTTTATAATTAGGCTAACTAAATTATAACTTGTACTCTTATACGTTGAGGTGGTATATATTTTTCTTATGTTTAAATGGATGTCGACTCCAAAGTATATTTTTCAAGATATATGAATAATTAAAAAGATCGATTGACATTTTAATCATATGTTAATTTAGACAAAAATAGTTTTGACAAATATCAAAAATGTACGTTAGAAAAAATGTGATATCATTACAAACTTTTTCATGTAATCATAAAATAACATAATGGCTGGAAATTCCCAACAATAAATAATATATTTTTGTAAATTAATTTCCGTCTGAACAATACATTTTTGTAAACATTGACTGTTGAAAAAATTATTCAGAATACCTTTTTAATATTCATATATTTAGATTAGGAAAAAAAATTCTTATACAAATTGAGGCGAAATTGAAAAATGTTTTTTAATTGTCCATAAATCTATTCTTAAACCAAATATGTGCAATTTTGATCTATGACCTTTTGTCATTTTTTGAGTACAGCAGTTATTCTATCGATGTAGACTTCTAGGATTTCTGGCCAAAAACAGAGGCAAGTGATTTTTGCAAGTCTATTGAAATCAAATTTACTTCCTTAAGGAAGTTCTGCAATTCCCGATACAAATGATAGTCTGGCGGTACAAGGCCAAGACTATATGGTGGATATATCACAACTTCCCAACCAAACTCTCTCAATTTTTACTGAGTATTTAATGATTTTTTTGATCTGATGTTGTCATGATGGAAGACAACGAACTTTCCATTCAATAATTCCAGACACTTTTCCTGAATCAATCGCTTTAATTGCATTAATTGTTGACAATAGAGATCAGAATTAACTGTTTTGCCTGACAGCTGCACCTCATAGTGGACGATTCTCTTTTAATTCCACCAAACACATAAAATCACCTTTCTTAGCATTAAGGGGTTATACGCACTTGCGAGGCGCAAAAACGACGTTTTTTTAGGAATCTTTTTTAGAAACAGTATTTATTTTGCAATTACAAATTATGGTTATTTGAATAGATCCTACTTTCAAGAATAAAATAACATGTCGATCATAAAAAAATATTGAAGTGCACCGCTCCTGCAGACGATGTCCCGAACGACCTCCAAAAAAAGGCGCTTGGCGGTGATCTCCATATCGGCGGTTTGGATTATTTGAAATCAAAAAATATGGTCAATTCTTTTAAAGGATAGATTAATGCAGGTATTGAACGAATAAATAATAAAAATTTTCATTTTTGACAAAATGGCGTCTACTTGAAAAAAATTTTTCGTTTTTTACTAAAATTTTCGCTCCAAATTGTTTAAAAAAATAGTAATAATTTTTGTAAACCTTATTCCTTCGTTCAATACCTGAGGAATATATTTGAGAAGATTGTGTGAAAATTTGAGACCGATCGGTTCAGCGATTTCTGAGATATCGAGATCACCGACTATGAAAACACCGTTTTGAGATAAATGCGTTTGAAGTTTCGGAAGTAGTTTACAAATAGTTAAAAAATTTTTACAAATTCAGGTGTATGTCCGAAAATATTTATCGGATTTACTTCAAATTTTCAGAGAATATACTCAAATATATGTGCATTCCGAAAATGCAAAAAAAATCGATTTTTTGAAATTTCTAACTGCGTATAACCCCTTAATCTGTGATTTTCAGTCGTTTATGGTGCTTTATTTCGCTTCAACCACGATTTTTTTCGAACATTGTTGTCGAATATTATCTACTTTTCATCGCCCGTTATTGACTTTTTCAAAAATAGCTTAATTTTGTTTCGTTTCAGTAGCGATTCGCAAATGGAAATCAAGTCCATTAAATTTTTTACCGTTATATCGTATAACATCCAACGTCATATTTATTAACCTACGTTTCGTCACCAGCAATGATGTGTTTCATGAATGCACTGTCATTTAATGCTCGAGAAATCATCTTTTCGGTCACCAATTTTCGATATTTTCTTTATATAAAATTTAGGTATCTTGGAAAAAGCCGTGATACAACGCGTTTCATGCCTAAATTATTAACTAAAATGATATGAAAGGAGCTAAGAGATATTTTAAGACAGGGGTCGGCAACCTATGACCCGCGGGTCACCGAGTGACCCATTTGATAATTTCAAGTGACCCACTTTAGTTCCGAAAATAAAGTATTGAAAATAAAATATTGATGAACAGGTCAAAAATGATTTGTTATCTTGTGACATAATTAGCATTGCAGTTGATGAAAGTACCGATATAAATAGTATTGGTAGGCTTGCAATAATTATTAGATTTGCATCAATAAATAGCTCGAATGTCAATGAAGAACTATGCGTTCTTGCTTCAATGAATGACACGACCAAAGGCACTGATATTTTTCGTCAAGTACAAGAGTTTACAAATTTCAAAAATGGGCAAGTATTGGATTTAAAAAGTAAATTGTTTTCCATAACAACTGATGGTGCTCCAAGTATGAGAGGAAAAACTGTTGGATTTGTAAAACTAATGGAAAATGAACTTGGCCGCTCACTTTTATCGTTTCATTGTATCATACATGAAGAAAATTTATTTAAGGATTTATTACAACTTAAGGATGTAATGGAAAAGGTTGTTAAGATCGTAAACATGATAATAGCGCGATCAGCATTAATACACAGGCGCTTTAAAGCTTTTTTGGAGGAAATTGAATCGAAATATGGAGATTTGTTGTTACATTCTGAAATACGATGGTTAAGTCGAGGCAAAGTTCTTAATAAATTTGTAGAGTGTTTTGATGATAAACAAATATTTCTTCACGAAATCGGTGAAAATGATCTCGAACTCAATGATAAACAATGGTTTTTAAGACGTTTGTTCTTAACAGACATAATGAACCATTATAATGATTTCAATGTACGACTCCAAGGAAATAACCACACAATTTTGAAAATGTACGAGGAACGGAAGAGTTTTACTTCAAAATTGATATTATTTGAAACTGACATAAAAACTAAAAAAATTCATTTCGTTTCCTTGTTGAAAAGGGAACATGAAAAAGAAAATATCGATGAAACCAATCTAAATTTGTTCAAAAGTTGGATTTTCGTCATTAAAAGTGAATATGAAAGTCGGTTTCAAAGTTTTAAGAAGTATGGAGAAATGTTTACATTTATAATAAAGCCAGAGGAAATAGAAGAAAATGGTTTAAATTTGCAGTATTTTCAATATCTAAAAATTGACAATTTTAGTTTAGAAATGATTGATTTTAAAAGTTCAACGTTATGGACGGATAAATTCAAGAAATTGCGGAAAGATTTGGAAAAAATAGAAGATAATTATCTTCTCATGATATTAACAGGTTGGGCATCACTTCCTACGAAGTTTTTGTCTTTGACAAAAATCGGCTTTGCCATTTTGTCCACATTCGGTTCAACTTATAAATGTGAGCAAATATTTTCACAAATGAAATTTATATTAAGCAAGAACAGGAACAGGTTAACTACCGAAAATTCAGATGCTTGTATTCATCTTGAAACGACTAACTATAAACCAGACTTGACTAAATTGACGTCACAAGTTCAACATCAGGGGAGACATTGATATCAAAGATAACGTTTATAAATAAAGTTCATTCAACTATGTTTGTAATTATTTTCTTAATAAAATATATCTTATTATTTACTAAAAGACTGTTTTAATACGAAAATATCTCTGACCCAAACGTCTCTTTAATACCCACATTTTGGTTGATTTTGACCCGCGGATAAAATAGGTTGCCGACCCCTGTTTTAAGATGTTCAGTAATCTCTCTTTTAGTCACATTACAATTGTCAAGCACTATTTCCTTCACTTTTCAATTTTTTCTCCAGTGGTTGATGTTGATGGACGTCCAGATCTCTGCAAGTCTTCAAAGATTTCACACCCCTTTTTAATACATTATACCACTTTGTGCCCATATTTTTGACATACAGATATCACCATAGTCTTTCTTTGAACATTTTTATCGTTTCGGCACAAGAAATTTCATTCAAAATACAAAATTGTAGGCAAACTCTTTGCTCGACAATTTTATCCATTATAAAAATCGGTTTTAATACCTGGAATCATCTAATATAAACAGCTGAGATGAATTAATTGATTAATCGTGTTCAAACTTGGCATTAAATTCTATTCCAGTGTTGTCAACTTACATACCAAAAAAAATTAAGATTTTTTTAAATGCGTGTCTTTTAAATAAATAATTCCCAGTACTATTGGAACAGACTGTATGTATTTATATATATATATATATATATATATATATATATATATATATATATATATAATGTGTGTGTATATATAAATACTTGTAAACATATCATCTTCAGGCGTACCAAACAACTCCGTGCAAACAATATAAACCGACGTAAGTTTATTATGTTTTTATAGGTCCCTCAGCGGTGCTCCCTTAGTGCCAACTTCATAGGTTTACTGACGAGACGGACACAAATGCCGATCTTGTATCTCGACGTCGTTTCGTAAATAAAGACGTTAACGTAAAATAGATAAAAAGTGGACGATATTGATTCTTTGTCTGTTTAAAATGAAATTATATACGATCATGTGCCATTTTGTTCATTAAAACATATAGAAACGAACAAAAAGTTTAACACGTTGTAAAATATGAAATTAATTACATAATTTCAATAGAAATGACTGTAAGTATTTAGAAATGTTTGGTTGGATACATGGAGGAAAAACATATGTTTCTGAATGATGAAGAATATATTTTAAAGTATATAGGTTTTCTTTGAATTCCTATTAACATATTCAAACCATTTTAGCTGTTTGTTATTCTTTGATTAACTTCTGTTCTTATTCCCTCATTTCTGATTCTTGTCTTGTTAATATATTTCCGGTAGTAATTAATTTTCATTGGTGTGGAAAATCTCTTGCTTATGTGTTTTGATTGAACGAGCTAACTTTTTACTTCAAATAGAACAATATTATATATTCATGAGTTGCACACTAAACTCAGCTCTAATTTGCCTGCAATAATTTGATTCAATCTGTAATAATGTTATTTGTTTTCTTTATCTCTTACTCATTTCATTGTGAATTTTTCTTTTTTGTGAAATGAAAGATGCCAGATATTCAAATTGTTCTAATTGATTAATGTACAGAATAATTTTTAAGAAATATATTTAATAATTAAATATATCTGTCTTAAATTGAAAACTAATTTTATATAGCTTTTTTTGTGAAGTCTGCTTTTAATAATATTTTAAACAGAAATCTTCCAATTAATAAAACTAACATTTTTTTTTACTTATTAAAATCTTAACTAAGTTAAATTTTTTCTGATCCTATATATATATATATATATATATATATATATATATATATATATATATTTGTGTTTGTAATTAATAGATTTCGACCTTGAAATTTTAAATTTAATTCATTTAAATAACGTGTAATAGTTGTAATGAAAACTAAATCTGCAACCAGTTTTATCATCAAGTTGTTCTGTTAACTCTTCCTTCATGTATAAAAACATTTTAATTTCATTGCAAAGTTCCCAAAATCGTATCAAAACTTTATGACAGGAGAGCTAACAACTTCTGTACAATAAAGTAAACCTTCATTTCCAGTTTTATATTAGGTCTACCGGAAAGTTCTGTCTGATAATATCATCTCAAGTTTCAACACGTATGAACGTGTTTATTTGAAACATATATGTCTGCCTCTTTTTACCATTGTATTTCTACACATGTGCTCTTCTAAATTTACTGAAACAACGGTAAAAATGCTACAGAAGAGTGTAGAAATTTGGTGTTAGTGAAAATAGTTTCCGACAGAACGTGCAGGAGATGGTTCGAACAATTTGATGCAGAAAACTTCGACCTTAATGACAATCCAAGCTCTGAGAGACCATCTCTAATCGATGACGATATTGTTAGGCCTATTATACAGCAAGATCCTTTTTTGATAACATCGGAGATTATGGAAAAGCTCAACATAATAACCATTTTGTACCATATTCGAAAACTTGGATTGGTGTATAAATAAATGGGTGCCTCATAAGTTAACCCTCTGTGACTTAGAGGTAACATATATAAATATGGGTTTATTCTCTGTTTACACTTCATTACCCCTGGATACAACTGTAACTTCAATGTAGCAATCTGACTACTAAAATGCCTCTTATTTGTAACTTTTAATTCCTAATTCTCTCAGTGGTGAGTTCTTCTTTGGAAGAGTGCAATACATAGTAAACGTGGTCTCACATAGTGTTTTGTGTATGTCGATAATTCCATTTTCAATCCAGTTATCAGGTTGAAAAAAATCTAACCTTAGTTATTCAAGTAAGTAGATACTTTAACTTTAGTACACTTTTGATTTTCTAAACTTCTTATCATTTATTTTGTATTTTAAAAGTCTGTGACTTCTAAGTCACAATTTTCCATAATGTATATTTTACATAGGTTTTTATCATATGGTTGAGACTTACCTTTGTATATCAATTTATAGATTTACTCACTCTTAAAATGGATCCACAGCAGTTCTATGGCAAAAAGTCAAGATTGACTAAAATTATAAACATTAGTGGCTATCAGTCAGAAGATTCTCTGGTGAGTGCTGATTCTGATAAGGAGCAACCAGGTTTATTTAATAGACGACGGACAAATGTTATTGAAAGTGAGAGTGAGGAGGAAGAACCTGAACATCAGAGTCTACTGGAGGAAGAAGAATCTTCATTGCCACAAAAAATAACATGGAAATTGGTATAGAGTACAAGAAGTCTTGCCATACCTCCATGGAAAGGTAAACTATCAGATGGCTCTGAAGAACCCAAATCTCCTATTCACTATTTCAGGAATTTACTTAGTAGGGACATATTGGAGGACATCGTTCACCAATTAAATTTATATTCTGTGCAATGTGATCCTTCAAAGCCCTTAAATTTAACACCAGTTGAAATGGAGAACAATTTTTGGGTTGTTGTTTTTGTATGTCTATTTATGGGTTCCCTAAATCTGTTATGTACTGGCAATCAGAGACAAGAATTTCAGCTGTTGCTGATATAATGAGTAGAAATAGGTGGGAACAGATTAAGTCCAAAATGCACTTTAGCAATAATGCTGATTCAGATACAACAGATAAATTATACAAAATAAGGCCTTTCCTTGACAAAATAGTTAGAAAAAGGGGCCGTTGGGAGAATCCTGGATGTAAAAGTGTTCCAAAAATAAAATGCTCAAAATGTCATGTATATTTATGCTTAAATCCTAATGTAAATTATTTCATGGCATTCCATACCACATAAACAGATTTTCATACTCTAATGTAAGAGTGTTTCTTTATCACCCATCGTAACTCCTGAGTCACAGTGCTTATTTTTGCAAATAAATGTTTAAAGATTAGAAAAAATAGTTAATTTTTATGTAAAAGTGAATGGATGTCTATATTACATTTTATATGTTTTTTGCAGAAGAAACAAAAAAAATAGGTTATAGAGGGTTAAGTAAAAATTTACATGACCGAGTTGTTATTTGCACATCTCTGCTTGCTCGGAATAAAAACGAACCTTTCTTAGACCGGTGATAAAAAGTGAATTACGTATGAGAACACTGTGAGAAATAGAGCATACTGTGAGCCCGGAAAACCTTCCCCCTCCACCACGAAACCGAGCTTGAACCTCAATAAGAGAATGCTGTGTATATAGTGGGACGTCAAAAAACTAATACACTATGAGCTTCTCAAACTCAAAGAAAGGCTGAATTCAGAAATGTATTGTCGACAAATGGATGATTTGAACGAAGCACTCAAGGAAAATAGACCGGCGTTAGTCAATAGGAATCAAATCATACTACACCACGACAACGCCAGGCCACATGCTGCTTTGGCGATTCGCCAGAAAATCGCAGAACTAGGCTGGGAAATTCTATCACATCTCCCATACTCGATTATCATCTGTTTCTCTCCTTGCAAAATTTTTTGGAAGAAAAAAAAATTCAAAAATGAAACTGATGTCAGTCAAGCACTGCTTGCGTTTTTTGCCTCCAAAGATGAGTCAGTTTACAGAAATGGAATTCACAAATTACCATCACGCTGCGAAGAGATCATTAGTAACAATGGAAATTATATTGTTTAGTAAATATTAATAAATGTATTTTCTTTTAATTCTAAAACGGACAGAACTTTCCGGTCGACCTAATATATGCGTGTTTGTGTTTTTGTGTGTTTGTGTGCGTGGGTCGTTAATACTAGTTGCACATTACACACTCGTGTATTGTTCGTCTAGTTAATGTACGTAGCCGCGCGTCAATCAAGCGTCGGCGGCGTCGGTGTAATATTATTTCGGCGGTGCACTATAATTCGCTAATTTCCCCGGTTTTATTGATCAGCGCGCGTCGTGCGCCCGTTGCACGCGGTCGTTCTCGCGGCAGTGTAAAGCTGCCGCCGTTTTACCCACCGTCACTCTGGTCAACGATTTTCGTCTGCACGGACGCGTCTCTATCGGCCATTCACCGGCAATAGTACGAACGCGTACGCAAGCGCCGTCGCGACGGCGTCGTCATGTCTGCAGAGGAACTCGAAGATCGTTCAACGTACGTGCGTACAGACATACCGACCGAACGACTATAGAGAGAATTTCGTTTATTTTAATTATTCTATGATCGCACGTCGACGTCAACGAAATAACAGAGAGAAAGAGAATGTTTCAAAAGCTCGTGTAATGATTTTTTTTTCTTGAAAAAATCCGTCAGGAATTTCTATATAACCTTTAACATTTTAACAATTACATGTATTTCTTGTTTATATTAGACAAGGAAATTTTTAAGAATGTTTCAAGGAATTTTGTAATATTTTTTTTTAAAAAAATAAACAACTTTTTATACAACCATTAACCCTCACAAGATTCTCAGAAAAAAAAACGTATGAATTCTCGTGGGTGTTATATAATTCATATGATTTTTCAAAGGTTAATTATTGAAATATTTTACATTTTCATTAGTAATTTAATGCTATTACATTTGTACACTTTTTACATACACTCTTTACAATTATCGTAAAAATATACAGTATTTTTGTGTTCATCAAATACAGGAATACCTCGCTTAGTCCAGCTAATCGGTTCCACTGATTAACCGGACTAATCGAAACATTAACTAAATACAAAAAACGTTAATTGGTTCCAAACAATTTTTTTCGTTTTTCAGTAAATAAAACGAGGGTACTATATTCAAATGTTTGTATGTATCAACAAAACAAAATCAGGGGTTTATACATTCATTTTAAATTCATTTTCAAATGAGTTATTAAAATTTAATTATCAAAAAATCGACTTTATTCGAGAGTTGCGAATCGAAAACTAATAGAAAAAGAAAAAAAAGATCACAAAACTAGAACTGCGCATGCATTGTACATAAACGATTTCGGTTTTCTTTTTTATTATGTTCTCATAATAAAGGGGAAAACTTGAAAATTTGTATAGAAAAAAAATATGTATTAATTTTTTTCAAGAAAAACTTTTTAGTAGATTTTTTCAAGTGATTTTTTTTTTTAAATTTCAAATCGGACTAATCGAAGCCGGACTATACGAGGTATTACTGTATATATTTTTTACAATTTTCACATATCGAATATGTTTTACAGTCTTTTTCGACACATATTTAATATGGAGTTTTTGATAATATTTTTCTTTTTTGCATTAGATATTCCTGTTGAAGTGGATTGTTCTGAAAAGACTTCAGATACAATAGCATCTTGCTGAAGACTGTTGATAAGGCGAAGTGATGCACTACCCTCTTGGTTTCTTCGGTCGTTGTAATATTTCTACATGCACTAACTGAGATCTAAGTTCTTCCAGAAACAAATATCTTCGAAACAGTAAGTCGATTATTTTCTAACCACAGAACATAAGCATTGACCCAAGATATGTCAATTATATTGGAAAATTAACATAGTGGCCAACAGTTGATTTTCCTCCTTACTGTGTAAGTACCGATCAGCTGATCCAGTATATCAACATCTACTTTTGTCTTATTATAAAAATTAGTTATTTCTAGTAGTTTTTTTTTCATCAGCAGAATGATGAAGAATACTCATTACTTTAACAATCTTGTATTTTTTGGGAACATATTCCACAGTTATCTTATCAGTGAAATAAAAACTACCCGAATATACTAATCGCTGGTGAATGTCTTCTTTTGTGGAAACTGGTAAAAATGTTTTGTTGTGTCTTACCGTACCAACAATTGTATTTTTCTTCTTCAATAAAATTTTATAGCAAGATCATAGATGGTAAAAAATATCTCGTGTGATATTAGGGCCTTCCAGGTCTTTTACTAAATCAAGTAGTACTCTTTGTTCTCTATTTCATTCTAGTGTCTCGTCTGATCTTTTTCGTATATACACTTGTATATTCCAGAAAAAATTGTCCTGGTATCACATATATCCCAAATTTTTATTCTATATTTTATAGACTTCACAAGCATATACTGTCTAAATACACATCGATATTAAAAATCGATCAGCTGTTCATCTGCAGTGATATTTTCATATGGAATATACAAGTGAGGAAGGTTATTTACCCACTTATTCCATAAATCACAGATAGCAGCCAATTTGTCATGAGCTCGTTGTTCCTTTATCATCAAAACGAATAACTGTAGTGAGTTTTTCAAAATACTTCTTGGACATAGTAGCTCGAAATATTGATCTTTCAAATCGGTTTTCAAAGTCAAATAATAATTCTTGAATATTTGTAAAAAAACACACACACAACCGTTATATAAATCTTGATAATTTTTTCAAGAAGGAAAATGAACTAAATCAGAAATTTTTAGTTATTTTTTTCCAAATTCTAAGTTTAAGCTTAAATGATTAATACAGTCCCATATAAATGTAACAATTAGATTTAGACTTTGAATTTTAAATTTAATTTATTTAAATAATTTAATAAAAACTAAATCCTACAATCAATCATCGTCAAATTCATTTCTAAAAACATTTTGATTTCATTACGAAATTCACAAAATCGTATCAAAACTTTACAATAGAAGAGTTAATGTACTTCTACATAATAAAGTAAACCATTATTTATTCATTTTCGGGCCACGGGATATATTTTAGGGTCTTAAGGGTCGTGTGTTTGACAGCTCTGTTCTAGATACATAAATCGAGAATAATATAAACGTAAATCATTGACAAAAATGAATTTATTGTAGAAAACAGTAATAGTAATTATTAATTTTTTGATAAAGTGATTATTTTAGTTGATTAAAAAAAAAACATTTTTTATTTTATAAATTGTATCTGTCTTAACTAAAATTGATGAAAATATTGTTCTGAAAAATTTTTAATCTATGTTTCATTATTCTAGTTGTTTCTATAATCCTGTAAAAATAGTATAATTTATTCATTCGATGAATCTGTAAAACTTCATAAACAAGCCACGTTGGATTCAATTCTAAATTATTTATAATTTAACATATTTATAATTATAAATCCGATCAGTACTCTTATATAAAAAAAACATGTATACATATATAAATATATCATCGTACAAATAAATATATTTATGTACATAAATTTACATTTCGTACACATTTATTTCGAGAGAGAAAGGGAAAAACTAGTCGAGACGATGTTCATAAAAACGGCCTTATATGAATAATTAAAATATATATATATGATAATTTCCGTCTCGTGAAAAATTATTCCGTCGTATTATATTTCAGTATCTAATGGAAACGTAAAACACTTCAAAGTGAAATATGTCTGATTTTATAAATAATGGTTTGTCAGCATCAGAAGATATTCAATTTTCACTGTTCAAATAATTGAAACGAACCTCTGAAGTAGCGCTTTAATTTAATATCATTTACATAAAGAAATTAGAGAGCGTTAAACGAGTCAAAGGATTTGAAGATTTAGAGACGTGTGTTGTGGACCTTTCAGTAAAATCATCGAATTACTCCGTATGTTTATTTTGTCTGAACAGTTTTTTTTTATCATTATTTTTCGAATTTAATCAATAGTAAAATAAATCTGTCTGTTTCTATATTAATTCCTAATAATTGACCATATCAATTTATCATATTTATATGGACTACTAAAGTACCTAGCCAAGTTTTGGATCCACATATGAAAAATTATTTTTCTTATGTTTTGAGTGTTTCAATATTTAGTGTTTTAAATATTTAGGATTTCTATAATTTATCTTTAATTATTTAGATTCTCTGTATCTTAAATTAGTAAAAACTATGCAATTTTTTTATATCAATTGTAATTATTTTTTTTAAAAAAAATTAGTACTTTGTATGTCCAAGTTTAGGCTCTAATAATGTTGCTATTCAATGAAATATATTGTAAATTCAAATTATTAATATAAATTTGATTAATGGGTCGTAGTGTTGTGTATCCACTAATATTTCTATTAGTTTTCTTATGAGACCTTCCTAGCTCATTTTTATTTTCATGAACTCCCATATATTTTCTATGGGTGGAAAATTTTTAGACCAATAGCACTGTGACATTACTGTCACTTAAATATTTTTGAACGATTTTCTCCTCACCATGCATGGAAATAAGATTTTCACTCTCCAAAAATCAGACTCATATCTGCAGAAGTAGTTAATAGGCCAATACTGTTTTATAATGATCGGTTCTCATCGTACCATCAACGATATAAAAACTTCTCGGATTCTTAATACTGATTAATTCCTACACCTGACAGATGGAGGATGCTTTACAGTTGGATCAATGCATTTTGGAGGAAATTTTTCATTCGGTTGACATCTGACATACTTTATTTTTTCTGTCATGACTTGAAACACTGACTCGTCCGAATTTGTATAGCTTAATCATTTATATTTTTATAAGTAAATTTAACTCACTGATTTTTAAAAAACAAGGAATTACCATTTTTCTATTACCAGAGTTATTAACAGTGAAATATTTATATTTTTTGGACCATTCAAAATTTTTTTATGGTTGTTGTAAGCCTCGATTTTGGTACAAGCTTTCAGGTTTTCTTTATCAAATCTTCTTCGTATGATTCTCTTTGAAACATTGATGATTGATTCTTGTATGATATTAATAAGAATCTGGAGAGGCAATTTTCTATATTCTATACATATATCTCAGATTCAAGTTTCAGAATGTGGAATTGGAGGCTTTATTAAACGAAAATTTAGTTCGAACTCTAAAATAATTAGCCAAAGAATTGGATGTTGATTATACAACTGTCCAAGATCTTTTAAAAGGCATGAGAAAGGTCCAAATGTGTTCCATATGAACTGTCTGCATTAGTTACCCAAAATTGTTACATGGAAAGAAGCAGTTTTTTTATCAAACTGTGACTGTTGATGAAAAATTGATTCAGTATGATAATCACAAAGAAAAAAAAATCATAGATTACTCATAGAAAATCATCAACATCGATGCCCAAATGCAATATTTATGAAAAGAAGGTTATGTTTTATATTTAGTGGTTTTTGGAAAGTCTCGTGTATTTACAAGATCCTGAAACCAAATTAAATTATATGAGCTGATCGTTATCAACAGCAATTATAGAAACTGAAGGAAGAATTGGATAGAAAACGTCCACAAAATTGATTTTTTAAAAATAAGGAATTACGATTTAACTATTGCCCGAGTTATTAACAGTGAAATATTTATACTTTTTGGACCAAACAAAATGTTTTTTTATGGTTGCTGGTAAACCTTGGTTTTGGTACGAGCTTTCAGGTTCTCTTTAGCCAATCTTCTTCGTATGATTTTCTTTGGAACATTGATGATTGATTCTTGTATGATATTGATAGGAGATACATTTTTCTATTTTCTATACATATATCTCAGATTTAAGTTTCAGAATGTGAAATTGGGTGTTTTTTAAAGCTGATCGTTATCAACAGCAATTATAGAAGCTGAAGGAAGAATTGGATAGAAAACGTCCACAAAAGCGAACAAAAGTGATTTTTTAGAGAAATGTAAAAGAGAAATGATTGAAACTGAAATGGGAAGTTTTATCACATCCCACATATTCTTCAGACATTGCACCTTCTAATTACCACTTGTTCCATCCGATGCAACAAGAGCTTAAAAATGTGCATTTCAAAAACTTTGACGAGATCGAAAAATGGGTTGATAAATGGATTTATTTAAAAAGTAAGTCTTTTTTCTGTTGTGGAATTCATTAGTTGCTAGTAATATAGCAAAAATTGGGAATTATTTTAACTGAAATAAAATTTACATTTTTTAAAAAATAAATACATCTTTCAATCAAAAAAAATAACCAAAACACCTGATAAATATTTTACATATCTTCAATATTATTTGTTATTATAAAAAAATATTATACAATTCTTGAATTAAAAATAGTTATAAAAAGAATAATTAACGTTCGAGAATTAGAAGAAGCGTTAGTATATGTGTATTGCTTCCAATGGAGTCTAGTTTGAAGGCGACCAAATAAATATTGATGAATAAAAAATTTCTTAAGTCGTTTTTTTACCGTGAAATTCATTGGTTATCAGTAAAATGGGAAAAAGTTATAGCAAGTAATGGAAATTATTTTGACTGAAATAAAATTTACATTTTCAAAAAAATAAATGCATCTTTCAATTAAAAAAAACTCAAAATTAACCGAAACCCTTAACACTAGATTTACGGAGAGAGTCAATTTGACTCATTTAAGATTTTGAAAAGAAATTTCTTTCTCTCCCTATATTATATATATATATATTTATATATATATATATATATATTTTTACGAAATTGCATTAGTTTTAAAAATATGTTGATTTTTAATTACATAATGACACGATATGCGACAAAAAATTATATTACATGTTTGCATATATGACTATTATGTAATTAAAAATCAACATAAAAAACAATATTTAAGTTTTCTAAGTGGATATTTTGACTTAAATATATAATATATATAAGTATATATATATATATAAATAGACAACATAATCTTCATGAGTCATATTGACTCAGACATTGCACCTTCTAATTACCACTTGTTCCATCCGATGCAACAATATGAGCTTAAAAAAATATCATTCAAAAACTTTGACGAAATCGAAAAATAGGTTGATAAATGGATTTATTTAAAAAGTTATAATTCAAAAAAATTATGTTGTGAAATTCATTAGTAGCTAGTAATATAGCAAAAAACTGGGAATTATTTTAACTGAAATAAAATTTACATTTTTAAAAAATAAATACATCTTTCAATCAAAAAAATATATAAAACACCTATAAATCCAAGTATTTTACATATCTTCAATATTATTTGTTATTATAAAAAAATATTATACAATTCTTGAATTAAAAATAGTTATAAAAAGAATAATTAACGTTCGAGGACTAGAAGAAGCGTTAGGATATGTGTATTGCTTCCAATGGGGTGTACTTTGAAGGCGACCAAATAAATATTTATGAATAAAAAACTTCTTAAGTCGTTTTTTTACCGTAGAATTCATTGGTTATCAGTAAAGTGGTAAAAAGTTATAGCAAGTAATGGAAATTATTTTGACTGAAATAAAATTTACATTTTCAAAAAAATAAATGCATCTTTCAATTAAAAAAAACTCAAAATTAACCGAAACCCTTAACACTAGATTTACGGAACGAGTCAATTTGACTCATTTAAGATTTTGTTGCTTTCTATCTCGCTTGTATTCATATATATATATATATATATATATATATATATATATATATATATATAGTAAATTTAAATATTAGTTTTTAAAACATATGTTGATTTTTAATTACATAATGGAAGATATCAAAAAAATTATATATACATATTTGCATATATAAAATCGATAAATGTATCTGAAAAAAAGTGACATATGTTATTAAAATTAAATGATTGAATATTTATCAAAGGTTTGAGAAAATATATACATCTAATTAGTCTCAATATATATATATATATATATCTTATATAGACTAGAAAGTTGACACAAGCGTTTGATGTTCGGATGAGTGATTTGTTTGAATAAAATTTTCATTCTGAAAATTTTAATAAGTCTGAATTACGTTAATAAATGTTTTATATTATTCAATAATATGTGTTATTATGAAAAAATATCATACAATTCTTGAACTAAAAAAAAATTATAAAAAGAATAATTAACATTGAAGAGTAATGTACATAAACAGTTATAATTCAAAAAAAATATGTTATAAAACTATATTGTTATTTTTAATTTCATGGAAATGGTAAACTCATCAAAATAAAATTATAAGTGGAAATTTATTATGAAAATTATATATATATATATATATATATATATTTTGTACGTTCGTGAGTTATTGATAAAATTATGTTTACTTGTCATATGTCATCCAAGTTCTACTATAATATCCAGCATGATGCACGCGTAAAACCCATTAATGTAACACGACAAAATTCGAAATAATATTTAATTCGTTCGATATCAAACTTTCAGATATTCTACATAAAAGCTCGAATGTAATTTTCGACCAGATCGTAATCAATACTATACGATCCTGATAAAAAATTCGACGATCAAAATAGACGTATCTTCCTGTTTTGATTCTATCTGATCCCAATTTCATTTTCGTTAAAAACAGCGACACGACTTTTACGCTAATTTTACGTACTGCGACAAATAAGTATATCGAGTTAATATCAGATATATACCGATCCTAACCTTTGATATTTAAAACATATCGGGGCTTTTTACTCGCGAGCTTTTTACTTGAAAGCCGAATAGAAATTGTCAAAGTGGGATCAACGTACGGATATACATGAAAATGGAATTTTTATCTCGCTTGTATTCATAATAAGAGGCACGTCGACAGATATCTACGTGAATCTTGACTGAATTTAGTAAATTATATTTTATTACGTTCGTAATTTGTCACTATTTTTGTAATTAATTCGATTTAACTTCAATGGAAGAAATCAAAAACACGTTTTTATATAAAATATCATTTATAAAATCGATAAATAAATCTGAAAAGAAGTGACTTGCAATATTATTGATTAAATGATTGAGAAATTTATCAAAGGTCTTGAGAAAAATAACATCTAATTAGTCTCAATTATCGAGAAGTTTGACCAATCTTGACCTACACTTGAAAGTTGACACAAGCGTTTGATGTTCGGATGAGTGATTTGTTTGAATAAAATTTTCATTCTGAATATTTTAATAAGTCTGAATTACGTTTAAATGTTCGGAATTGAAAATTAATCACTAACAATTTTATAACATAAATATAATTTCTCTGAATATCTAATTACATTTTATCTGAGTGGAAAAAAGCAAAAATAAGAGGTTTCAAATAGAAATTGGCTGATTAGAAAAAACCATCGATTGACAAGATAAATTATTGATTTATTTCTCATTTAAACTTGTGAAATCTCATGTTGTAATTTTTTTTAAGTTGATACATCTGTCAATGACATCTGTATCAAATTTCATGACGGTACATTCATTAGTAAATAATTTACAGTGATTTTTGTTAGATGATGATTTTTGGTCATGGAGATTTTGACGATGTAGAAATCAATTGATTAAAGAATTTGTATTGCGAACCAAATAAACTTTACTCAAACGTTGGAAATGTTAAGAAAGGCTTACTCCGATGATTGTCTATCACGAACAAGAATTTTTGAGTGGTATAAGGTGTTCAAAGAGGGCCGTAAAGCCGTCGATGATGATCTGGACGCCTATCGACATCAACTGACGACGAACACGTCATCCAAGTCAAGAAATTGGTACCTAAAAATCATCGTATGTCCATCATAGAGTTAACAGGAGATTTTGTTGAAAAATAAAATATATTTTTTTTGAATGAAATGTTTTCATGAAATGGGTACTTCTTCCATCCTATGGTGCTAAGAACACTGAATTTTTTGTATGTTTTTGACCAAACACTCAATCAATATCGATCTGCAAGGTCCATATTCGACTTTTTTCTATTCCTAAAACTTGAGTTGCCATTCAAAAGACATCATTTTGAGTCGATTAAAGCCATAAAAGAAAATTCTCTGCGTGAACTGAAGGCTATATCACAAAGGGTGTTCACAGAAGCGTTCGAGGATTGGAAGAAGCATTGGTATATATGTATTGATTCAAATGGGGAGCTTAGCTTTGAAGGCGACAAAATACATATTGATGAATAAATAACGTCTTATGTGTTTTATTTAAAAAAATTCGTTAGGTTTCTGAATGAAGGTGAAGAGATCCATGGATAGATGGAACAGAGGCATAAGAAAATTTATCGAAATAGACTGGGAGAGAATGGTAATTGATTGGTATAAGTAGAACATTTTCAAGGTCTTCATACAGTAATGAATAGAGAAATGTTGTTGATGATGATGAAGATATTCGTTTAATATTTTTTAAAATATATTTACATATGACAGGGGTAGAAAATATGACGATAATTTTTCATTTTCGATCATAAAAAAAATCAACCATTATAACAATATTAGAGCCAAGAGTGTTAATTATCAAAGCCATAATTAAAATACGATACTTGTAACTACCGGTGGTGTTGAAATCTATTCACACGAACACGAACTAATTAAGCAACAGTAAGGAGCAAATGGGATGAGAAAAACACGAAAAACCACTACCCTAATTTATATTTAATACATATATATATATATATATATATATATATATATATATATATATAATCAGTATTTATTATCTCTAAAATAAATTTACATTTGTATAATTTCTAATCAAGAAACTTGTTAGATATCTGATGTTCATCAATAGTTTTAGTAATTTAAATATCGCATGTTTGGAACTATTTCCATTTTTTATATTCGAAAAAATATTAAAACGTATTCATGTAAATATACATGTATGTATCTTTATTCAATCATGTATATACAAGAGTAGTTATTGAAATTAAAAAAAGATCGGATTTTCCAAAACGTTTTTCTCGAGTGATTCGTGCGTCGAAAAGAAAAATATGAATTTTAAATCAAATAGCAAGGACGGAGACTAGAGTAAAATATGGGTAAGATGTATTTTAATGTTAGTTATTTCGAGTAAGACATTTTACTATATAAATGCATGTTAAGTGTCTGCACAGATAAATAATAAATGTGTTAATTAACGTTATGTTGTAGTTTATACGTTTCTGAAAACATGATTTTAACCTTTCTCTCTCTCTCTCTCTTGTATTTATACACTCACACACACATACATATATATACATATATATATATATATATATATATATATATATATATATTTGAAAAATTTTAAAGATGACAGAATTGATGTCTAAATGAGTATCAGTTTTTTAAAAAAGTAGACAATAATTGATTACTGGTTAAATTTATAATATCTTTGATTATTTTTTATTAACAAAAAGGTTCTGACGATGATGGCATCACCATCGAAATACCCATCAGCCAACATGGTTATCAACAATAAGTGATTATTGAACACTTTATAAACATTGTGGTGTTGGGGATAGCAATTCATTTGTGTTAAATATCTTTAAAATTTTTAGCAAATAATTCAACCACTATTTATATTCAAGTAACTATAGGGCTTATCCAATAAACGCTTCAGAAGTTTAAATGAAAATAAAATAAAAATATTTAATTAATTAGTTATTTATTTTTTCATTTTTAAACATATGCCATTATGGGGGTATTCTAGTCTAGAATTTCGAAAAAATATTTTTTTTATTTGCATATTTTCAAAGTTTAGACCTTTAAGAATATGTCCTTAAGAGGATTTTTCGAAATTCGAATTATTTTCGGAGTTATAGCTATTTTTGTGACGCGCCAACCAATCCGGTCTGGCCGGAACTCCAAATTTTAAACGCGTTTTTCTCGAAACTACTTTTTTCGACACGGTTGACGTGATATCTCAAGTTCTAATGGACCGATTTACTTGAAATTTGGTACAGAGCTTCTCAATATAACAGTGATTGCCCCCGCCTAGGATTTTTTTGAAAATTTTGATTTTTACTATTTTTAAAAAATTCCGAAAGTTGAAAAAATAGGGCAAAAAAATGACTGTTTTTTCACACTGCCGCCATTTTGCGAAAAAAATTTTTTTTTAATTTCCCTACTAGACGGGGATACTACTACAACCTTCTTTTTCAATAATTTTAAAAAAAAATGTTTCAAATGACCGGAAAGGTTGGAACCACGTCAACCAGGAGACACCTTTTTTTTCGAGCCCCCACTTTGCCAGCCTGTATTTTTTTCAATTTTGAATTTTTTGTTTTTAATAATACTTTTTTATACTCTTAAAATGTCAATAAATAACTGATAAAAAATGGATGGTAAAAATATTTGTTGATTTTTTTTATAGCGCCCGAAAAACACCTAAAATTAGTGCGTCTAGACTAGAATATCCCCTTAATGATGAAACACTATTTCACTCATATGACTACCACAACTTCGCTTGACATAGTGCATTCGTTTAATCCAATTTTAACCACTAATTGTGATCCAATTTCACATACAATGTTTATTTTTAATTTTTCTGTTTATGGTTTATAAGCATAAACCAATGATTTCATATAACTCCACAGAAAATAATTCAATGGAATTAAATCACATGATCTTGATGGCCAATTGATGGTTCCATTTCGTGAAATAATGGACTTATTAATTTTTTGTTTCAATAATTCTATTGAAGTTTTTATAATTTCTAAGCGTTGTTGAAATGTTAAAAGTTCCATGATAATTTGCCAAACTATTGAGTTAAAATGTCAAAATGAGGTTAAAAAATCAAACATAGCTGCCACCAGCTGTCAAAATTCTTATTATAAAATCCTAGACTAACTTCGTAAAATCAATCCAAAGAAGATTAAATAAAATCCTGGGACTAAAGAAAAATCTCACTAAAGATAAAAACTATTTTTTATAAAAAAATATGACTGGAATTGTATTCTTAGTACTATTGTCCCATGACTTTTGTGAAATCGATTTGTTAATTTGATTTATTTTTTGTTATAATAATCAAAATTAAGAAATTAATTTATTCCTAATTTTTGAGATCTTTATGTTTGTTTATATTAAACAAATTTTTGAATATAACTTATCAAATAAATCTATTTTATTGTTCTTTTCCGAGATACACATACGAGGTCAGACAATTAAGTAATGCGACCGATTTTTTTTTCTCGGCCTGTGGTAACACTGCGAACCTGTAACTCCGCCACCGTAATAGCAGATCCCTACTCTCTCGATTGAGACCTTGACCACCCTCGTACGATCATTTCTTCGCCAGCTGTTTAGTGTTTTGTAACAACGCGCGAGTAGTGCATGTCACGAAAATGGAACAGAGAAATTAAAATTTTGTACAAAACTCGGCGAAACCGCGACAGAAACTTATGAAAAAGTGCTTAAAGTGTATGGTAGTGATGCCCTGAGTCGTAGTCAGGTGCTTCGGTGGCATGCCGATTTTAAAAAAGGCCGTGAGAGCGTCAAAGACGAGGCGCGGAGCGGAAGGCCAATTCCATGTTGATTTGCTTCTTCGACAGCAAAGGGGTGGTTCACAAAGAGTTCGTACCACCTGGACAAACCGTAAATCAAGTATTCTACCGCAATGTGCTCGAAAAATTACGAAAAAGGGTGCTCAGAGTGCGTCCAGAGATCACGAAGACTTGGGTTCTGCATCACGACAATGCTCCCTGTCACAGTGCGTTCAGTGTCTCTCAGTTTTTGGCGTCTAAAGGCATCGCAACGTTACCACAACCGCCCTATTCACCGGACATGTCACCCTGCGACTTTTTCCTATTCCCCCATATGAAAAAATTCGTCAAAGGTCGACATTTTGACTCCGTTGAAGATATCCAAGAATCTGTGACGAGGGTACTCGGAGAGGTCCCACAAGAAGTGTTCCAGAATTGTTACGAAAACTGGAAAACTCGCTGGAATAAGTGTATAGTTGCGGGAGGGGACTACTTTGAAGGGGATCGCAGCGATGTACCTTAATTTTTAAATATACTCGATTTTTGAATTTTGTCACATTACTTAATTGTCTGACCTCGTATGTCCCATAATTTTTGTGATTCAGTGTATAGATTTTAATTCTTTAAAGCATGGTAAGATTAAAAATGTTACTCCTTTTTGATACCTAAATATGTACGGTGGGATATTTCTTATACCGCCTCAAAAAAAATACAATAGCTTGAAGAACAGAGGATTACATATAGTCCCATCTATTTAAAGGGGCTGTTTACGTCCCACTCTATAATTAAAAACTTCAATGACTTTTATTTTTTTTAATTTTTTTTTTGCAATTTTACTTCCTTAGTAATTAAAATAAATCAAATTTGTTGAATTTTATAAAAAAAAACATTTCTATGCAACATGGGTCTTTTTATTTTCTAAAATTCCGTGCCTCAAAGAGTTAAATTAGCAGATGTATCTTTCAGCCATTTTCAATGTCTGTCAAACAGAAGCGATTTTTCCAAATAAAAAATGTTAATCATAAAATATTCGTACAACAACATAAATATTCGTGTAACATTTGATGTGGTATCATTTATCGTTGTTTCATATTAATATTCTTTCTGCTGCAATTAATTCGGTCGCGTTATCGTCTACGACACCGAATTCTAATCTGATTATTCTCTCATACATCATATTTATTATTTCATTTTCACGCCAGTCGTCGCCCTTACATTATTATCCGCTATATTTCCAAACCTACGAAACGCGTATAATAAATTCGTACGTACATACGTCTGTGCGGAAATACGTTCGTGAATTGTATAACACGGCAATTTATTTGAAGTAACCTTGTCAACGGAATAATTTCAGCGAGGAGAGACACAATAACGCGCCTGACATTTTATATGACATAGTAAAAGCCAACGCGACGCGACAGTCGGGTGATGCATTGCAATACTGGCGAAATACAAATTAGCATAATTGTAATATCATACTTTTACGACACGAAGTGTCCTTATCGTTGCACTTTATGTCGACGAGTCGAGCGCCCGTTTAACCCGAACGCCATTATAACTACTCGAATATAATTAGGAACAGTGCTGGGAATTGTCTGCGGTCTCGCGTCGGCCGTTGTACAGAATTTCTACTCGAAACCGTGGAAACATACACAGTCACTCAAACAATTATCCGTCTATTTACGTGTTCATTCCTCGACGATCTTTTATGTACAGTATTCGAGTTATTTATTTCGGTGTTGTCGAAAAGAATGAACAGGTGATTATCGAACATTCTTCCAGATAATACCCATACTGAAATCTAAACGATTCGAATAAATTGGTTGGTTCATTAATAAGAATTGATCTACAGTGGATTAAAGTTAAAATAGAACAAGCTAAAAAAAGGAAACTTGAAAAATAATAATTCATATATGGCTTGAATGAAATTTTCAAGTTTATTTCTGAAATATCTGTTAACACTGAAAAATAAAAAGACTTGAGTTATGTTTTTTTAGTACAGCTGGGTCTGTTTTTGTGCGGATTATTTTAATGCAATTTTGAAGTTATGCGATTCATATTTCTTCTTAATATCTTTTTATGCAATTTTTTTAAGAATTCCTTTAAGCGGTTATTTAATTCAACGAAAAAATCTTCAATTTTATGAACAAATAAAAGAATCACGAGCCATTTACTTCCGCTTCTCAGACTGATAAGGAATTTTCGGCTAGCAAAAGATGGTTAATGCCGTAAGTGGCAATGATATTATTGCAATAAATTTAGATACCGTAGAAGATTTAGAAAAAGATAATAAAACAGAAGTAGAACCTGTTCTCTTCACTGCAAAAATGATTTGAGAAGGTCTGTGTGTGTTAATACGTTCACGGACGTGAATACCATAGCATTCAAATTTTAAAGCTAATTATTATTAATTTAATTTTATATAACCTTAATTTTTTAATTAATTGTATATAACTATTAAAATGTAATATTCTGACTACTCTTACAAAATGTGTCTAATCAAATTTCGGATATCACAATTAATTAAAAAAAATCGCCTGTCTATTTTTGCAGCTTACTGAAATTTTTACTGTCCATGAACGTGTTAAGTAGGTTGAAAGCATCTTTTGTAAAATGGTCTTGTTTTCAACAGAAACTCTTCAATTATCCATATACTAAATCAATTTAATATTCATTAGTTGTTGATTTTTTTCTAAATTTTATATGTATTTATTTTCTTACAAACATAAATCAAACGTTTGGAAAACTCATTTTTTAATAATTTTTTTCGATAAAAAATATACAGCTGGGTCTGTTTTTGTGCGGATTTTTTTAATGCGATTTGGAAGTTATGCGGTTCATATTTCTTCTTAATATCTTTTAATGCAATTTTTTTTAAGAATTCCTTTAAGCGGTTATTTAATTCAACAAAAAGCTCTTCAGTTTTATGAATAAATGAAGGAATCAGAACCATTCACTTCCGCTTCTCAAACTGATAAGGAATTTTCAGGTAGCAACTGATGGTTAATGCTGTAAGTGACAATAATATTATTGCAATAAGTTTAGATACCGTAGAAGATTTAGAAAAAGATAATAAAACAAGTAGAACCTGCTCCTTTCAAAAATGATTTGAGAAGGTCTTCAACTTTGTAATCAATTGGAAAATCATTTTCTTGTTAATGACACGAATTCTGAATGAACTTTTAAATTCCAACGACAGCTAAATAATTGTATGTCTGAATATCGCGAGCTTCATAAACAATTAGAAAAATCATCGTCTCAAAATTTAATCACCGATTCTTATATTGTCACCAGAAAAATTAACACAGAACGAGACAGAAGTCGGCGCTAATTCTGTTTGTGTTTCCTCTAGTGACGAATATGATTTTACACCAATTCACAAACGAACCCTCATGTTTTCAAATATGTATGAAAAAATGTAAAATAAATTACACATATGTCATATTGCTTTGAATGAAATTAAATAGTTAATAAAAAAATAAAGTAAAAAAGCTATGTTTTGTATTAATTTTGTTCAGATATTTGAAAATTTTTGTTTAGATATTCTTTATCTCCTGATTTTTTATACGAATTTTAAAGTAATTTCACTTTGATGCTTTGGTTTTATGCGGTTTTTGAAAATTAAGGAACGTATCCCTAATTTTTCAATATAAGTTAAGTCTCTTTTGTGCGATTTTTTTTAATGCGGTTTTCTGCGGAATGTATCTACCGCATAAAAACAGACCCAGGTGTATTAAAAATTAACAAAGTTGTAAAAAAGTAAAAATCAGCCTCAAAGTTATAATGGAATACAGATTCTACTCGTACTGAAATCTAAAAAATTCGAACGAACTGACTGGTTCATTAATAAGGGAACAAGTTAAAAGAAGAAAATTGAAAAATAGTAATTCATATATGAGCTGAATGACATTTTTAAGTTTATTTTTGAAAGATTTATCAGTTAGCACTAAAAAATAAAACAGCTAAGTCTGAGTCATGTTTTTGGTATTAAAAATTAACAAAATTGTAAAAAAGTAAAAATCAATCTCAAAATTGTAATGGAACAGATTCTAATCGTACTGAAATCTAAAATATTCAAACGAGCTGGTTAGTTCATTAATAAGAATTGATATATAATAGCTAGAAGTTAAAATGGAACAAGCTAAAATATTGAAAAACTTGAAAAATAGTAATTTATATATGTTTCTGAATAAAATTTTCAAGTTTATTTTTAAACGATTTATCAGTTAGTACTAAAAAATAAAACAGATAAATCTGAGTCATGTTTTTGGTATTAAAAATTAACAAAATTATAAAAAAGTAAAAATCAGCCTCAAAGTTTTTACTCGTATTGAAATCTAAAACATTCGAATGAACTGGATGGTCTAATAATAAAAATTGATCTATAATAGCTCAAAGTTAAAATAGAACAAGCTAAAAAAAGAAACTTGAAAAATAGTGATTCATATATGTTTCTGAATAAAATTTTCAAGTTTATTTTTGAAAGATTTATTAGTTATTACTGAAAAAAATAAAACAGTTAAATTTGAATCGACATTTTTATTATTAAAAAATAGCAAAACTATGAAAAAAGTCAAAATCAGCCCCAAAGTTATAATGAAACATATCATAAGTTCATTAAATATCTTTAAGGAGTCATGCTCAGACAGTAGGTTGAAAAATGCGATTTTTTGATTTTGACATTTTCTGCAAATATCCTGAAAGTTTCAAATTAATTCAACTGAAATTGATGGAGTTATAGGCATTTAAAATGTACACCTCACTCGAATATTTGAAGTAGATAAAGAGTAGAATCTGCATGTGGGACAAAAGTTGTCCTTGTCTATCTATCTATCCACGAAGGAAAATTGCTTCGTCGTCAGTAACAAATGGACATTTTGGAAATTTTAAATTAATTTTTTGATTTTCAATTGCTGTCAAGCGATTAGGCATAGACTTTACTAATTTTTAGCAGAAGGAAGGCTTAACTTTAATCTATTCTTCGACTAATGCTCTTTTTAGTTCATTTTGATAAGATATTGAATGTTTTTTTAAATTTTTCTTCCAAATAAATCCATAAATGTTTAATAACATTTACGTCTGGAACTAATATGGTGTTTCTAAAACATGAGAGCAGTTATATAAGAGCCAATTTCTGACGTTATAGACTTTGTGCTTGGGATCATGATTTTAATTGAAATAAAAATTACTTTCTATTTCTAATTTTCGAGCACTATCTTTAAAACTAGACCTTAAGATATTCAAGTACGTGAAAGTTTTCAGGTCTTGCAGCTGAAATAGAACCCCAAATCATCACAGAATCAGCACCGTGTTTTACATTTTTTTGTTTGACTTCTTCGTTGAATTTTTTCCATACATATGATCTACCATCTGATCTAAAAAAAACATTGTATTTGCTTTTATCTGTACTTCCAGAACGAAAGATCCTTGCCACTATATTTTTTGCAAAATTTAGTCTCTCACTTCGATTAATCTTACTTATCAAAGTTTTTTCCCTCGTGACTCTACCATTATAACCATAATTTTGTCAAACAAGCCTCAAAGTTTTTCGATTAACTTTTTTGTAGAGATGTTTCTCAAGTTCTATGACAAATTTTGGAGCATTAACATTGTGTTTTTATATTATTTAACGTATTGACCAACGTTCGTCTGAATCAGTAATTTTTTTCCTGCATTTGGTTTAGGTTTATTTTGATAATCAGGTTTTATGATATTTTAAACAGTTGTGGAAGCCCAATTATGGATTTTCTTAACTCAATTGAAATTTTATAACGTTTAGATGTCATTTACTACTATCTTGGTTTTATTCATCACTAAACACAAGAAATAAAATCAAAATATTTCTTGAGAATTCTTCTGATCATTTGATTTAGAAGAGTTAAGTTTGTTACGAATTAGTATGAACATTAATTATGTATTCCATTATAATTTTGAGTTAATTTTTATTTTTTTCCATATTTTTAATAATAAAAACGATGAAACAAATTTAGCTATTTTATTTTTTACTGCTAACTAATAAATATTTTTTATTCAAATTTGTCACTATTTTTAAATTTTTTAAGCTTGTTCCATTTTAACTTTGAGCCACTATATTTGAAAATATCCCGTTGTTAATTTTTATCAACGTTTGAATATATTTTCGATACACAACGTAATTGTGTTTTAAACATTTACAACTTTGTTGAAACTCGAGCGGCTCCACTATTTACATGCCAAGTTTTTAACAGACAACGACGTGCTATTTTCGTAGCCAAACATTCATTTCGAACGACGTTATTTTTGACGGAAAAAACGTACGCCGTTCAAAAAAATGTATATGAAAGAATAAAAGTTGCATCTCGAGCACAAATCACTATCGACATACAAACGCATTAAGGGAGCTGCCAAACGCGATTTCGTTGTACGGAATTCGGTTGAAATGCGTCGTCGTGCTTCGACTGTTCATCATCCCCCGGGTTAGGGCGTGTTTTGTAAAAGTTTAATGTAGGGTGTGTGTGCAGTAATAGTGTATAAAACTAGACGAACGTAGATATTTAGTTATTAACTCCGGCGAATAAGACGCTCTCGGCGCACGAGGATGTTGATTCTATTTAAAATGTTTCAGATCTACTCAACTATAATGCGTTTCGAGAATTTAATTACTTGTCTCTCTAAAGGATTTTTTTTCTAAACGTTATCAATTTATGCAAATAATTATGTTACAGAAATGATATGAAATATTTGACAAAACATGAATTCAAACTATGTTCATTACACAAAAAAATTCCTAACATAAATGTAGTGTTTGTAGGTATGGGTGTGTGTGATTAATTTCATTATTTTCAAGTATAATTAATTACAGTGAGTGTCACTTAATAACGTACAGTACTTTTAAAAATAAGTTTTATTTGAAATTTCTTTTATCAAAAGTATCAAATAAAAAATTATATTAATTTTATTTACAACAAATAAATGTACAGTGAGTCAAACTAAACCTCATACAGTATTATGTTAAATAAATTTTTCTATATAAATTTTTAAATAAAAAAAATCCCTTTTTTATTCGACTTAAATTGTTTATTAAAGATATTTTTATCATATAAAAATAAATAAATTATAAAATAATACTTAAAGACCAAAAAAAAGTACGAATTTTGAAAAATCAATCAAAAACACATCAAAATGAAACTCATACAACTAACAAATTATTTATTAAATTAAAATTTACAATGGATTGAATTATTTTAGTACTTAGTAAAGTACTCTTTATTAATTTTTATAGCCTTTAAACGATTCAGGATGGATTTAACTAATTTTTTACAATAAGCTAGATTAATCTTTTCCATTCTTTTAACACCCCTTTTTAAATCATTTTTATTACTAATAGTGTGTGTTTTAATGGCAACTTCTAAGTGATTTCATAGATTTTCAATCACATTTATATCAGGTGATTATGGTGGTGTTTCCAGTACTTTGGGGCAGTTATATAACAACCAACTACGTGTTTTATAAGCTTTATGCTTGGGGTCGTTGTCCTGATAAAAATTAAATGTTTGTAAAATCACAAGTTTTTGAGCACTGGCTTTCAAATTTTTTTCTTAACCCTTTAACTGTTTATGTCGAGTATACTCGTCAGAGCGAAACGAAAATTTTTCGCATAATGTCGAGTATACTCGTCGTGAAGATAAAAAAATCGCATTCGTATTATTATTAAACGAATCAACTTTAATTTTTTCCCTGAAAAAGGGCAAATAAAGATCTTTTAAAAAATGTACATTTTAGAATATTCGTTAGTCTGGCAACCTTATTTATTTTAATACACAATAGCTTGTATTAAGCTGAAATAACAAATTTTGGGGAAGTACCGTTACAAAACTTTAAATCTTTAATTAAATCTTAATTTAAATTAATTTATTTTAAATCTTAATTTAAATCTTTAGTTTTGTAACTTAGATTTCTTGAAATTCAGTTGGTCTTTTATTGCTTCTGTTTTCATTCCTATAATGCCTTAATTTTATCTTTATGTGTATTTTTTTTATCAATGAAATAAATTTTGTTTGTTAACAACGAATAAAAATATATATATATATAATTGCCTACTTTTATAGGCAGAAACATTTTACTCTATTTATGTCGAGTATACTCGTCTTCGCTGGAAAATAATTAAGCAGGCAGAAAAAGTTTTTCGAAACAAAATTAAACAGTTAAAGGGTTAATAGATCAATATAAACATTTTGATTCATAATACCATCTATAAAATTAAATTTTCAACCCCTCTCGCAGACATACACCCCCCATACCTTAACATGACCGCTCTCATGTTTGACTGTAGGACGTAAGTGTTTTAAAGACATTTCTGTATTTGGTTTCTGCCATACATTAATTCTCCCATTGAATCCAAATAAATTATATTTGCTTTCGTCCATAAACAAAACATCTTTTCAATAATCAAAACTCTTATTAATATGTTCTCAAACGAAGCTTAACCTTTTGTTGCGATTTACTAGATTTGCTTTTTTATTTAGATTACCCTCATTTTTTATTTATATTACCCTCATTTTGAAAATTATCTTCAGTTTCAACTACAGTACATTCATTACTTTCTTGAATAGTAGTGGTATTAGTTACATTATCACTCGATGAAATTATTTTTGTTGTATCTGTATCACTTGACTCAACTTCTAAAATATCCTTAGTTTTTTTATTAAAAATAATATCTGAATTCATAAAACATATTTGCTCAGTTTCATTCTGAAAAGAGTTTTGATTATTGTTATCTATAATAAAATTGTGATTTTCTTCTAGAAAATAGTTTTGAAATTGCATATTTCCAGCGTGACACTTCAATTGTCTTCAAAAAATGTTGTTTTATAATGTTTGATTTATATTATTATGTTAGTTAAAATAATTAGCCCAAATTAATAAACTGTATTGTGTTTCTCTAAAAATTAAGAAACAACATTTTAAGTTTTTTAACTATTGACATTTTAAGTTTATTAACAAATTAAAAAATTACTAAGGAAACGGCGACACTATTAACTGAAAAACAGGGAAAAAATTGTTTGGAACCAATTAACGTTTTTTGTATTTAGTTAATGTTTCAATTAGTCCGGTTTCAAATAGTCCGGCTAATCAGTGAAACCGATTAGTCGGACTATGCGAGGTATTTCTGTATATGTATATCGAGATTGGATTTTTTTCAACTGAACAAATGTCCAAATCGATATACAAAATGGTTTTATTTCAGCTGCACTGACTGTCATTCATACTAGCAATTTCTCTCGTGTAATCAATTTCAATAATTTATCAAGTTATATCTCTTTGTCCGTGCACAATGCGACATAAGTGCATCTGTCACGACACAAATCAATAAATATATACATAATTTCTATTTTCTATATTTGTACATTTTGAATAATTAAAAAAAAACGTACAACCTCTATGTATGTTACGCAAATAATAAATAATTAAATAAATATCAATTCAATCGAAATATCATTAATACTTTAATGTATAAACGTCGAATTTTATTGGAACAATAAGCTAATTAATATTCATTTTGTAAACACACCGCCACCGTTTATTAAATATGAAACGTGTTTCATTCTATATACCCACATATTGTATATTATTTATACACTATTAAGTTTTTTCAATACATATATATATATATATATATATATATATATATATATATATATATATATATGTATGTATGTATGTATGTATATATTGTTCCTGGAATTATTCGAGTACGTGCTGTATGGTTAATTAATTTATTTTTTTTAAAAAAAAGAAAACATTCATCAAAACAAACCATTATAAATTAAGTTCTTGCATTGTGTTATTAAATTGAAATTGAATGTTGTTTTTGTACAGACTTTTTTAAAAAAGCCTATAGTGAGTCAAAGTGAAACTCATATGGCATGATATTTTATTATTTATTGTGAAAAATTCATCAATAATCACAATTAGAATATTTTTATGTCTTTGATGTATTTATTAGAAATGCTTTTATCACAATTGAAATAATAAATTACAATGTAATGTTTTGATTTTGAGAAAAAAAACTTCTGGAAAAATACAAAAAAAAAAACAGCTAGAAAACGAAACTCATACCTTTATTTAAATTGTTATTTATTCACTTATATTGTATATTAAATTTAGTATTTAGTGGAATAACCGTGATTGGATTTAACTGTTTTTAATCGACTGAGATAGCCACATTCGTACAAATAGATTTCAAGGAAAAAAATTATTATAATTATTTTAATCTCTACATTATTATACAGTGAGTCAAAGTGAAACTCATACAGTATTATGTTCAATAAATTTTTGTATATAAATTTTTAAATAAAAAAAATCCCTTTTATATTTGACTTAAATTGTTTATTAAGGATATTTTTATCATATAAAAATAAATAAATCATAAAATAATACTTAAAGACCAAAAAAAAGTACGAATTCTGAAAAATCATTCAAAAACACATCAAAATGAAACTCATACAACTAACAAATTATTTATTAAATTAAAATTTACAATGAACTGAATCATTTTAGTACTTAGTAGAGTAGTCTTTATTAATTTTCATAGCCTTTAAACGATTAGGGATGGATTTAACTAATTTTTCATAATAAGCTAGATCAATTTTTCCCCATTCTTCTAATAACGCTTTTTTAAATCATTTTTATTACTAATAGTGTTCTAATGGCAATTTCTAAGTGATTCCATAGATTTTCAATCACATTTATATCAGGTGATTATGGTGGTATTTCCAGTACTTTGGGGCAGTTATATAACAACCAACTATGTGTATTGTAAGCTTTGTGCTTGGGGTCGTTGTCCTGATAAAAATTAAATGTTTGTAAAATCACAAGTTTTTGACCACTGGCTTTCATATTTTTTCTTAATAGATCAATATAAACATTTCGATTCATAATGCCATCTATAAAATTTAATTTCTAACCCCTCTCGCAGATTTACACCCACCATACCATAACATAACCGTACTCATGTTTGACTGTAGGACGTAAGTGTTTTAAAAACATTTCTGTATTTGGTTTCTGAGATACATTATTTCTCCCATTGAATCCAAATAAATTATATATGCTTTCGTCCCTAAAGAAGACATCTTTTCAATAATCAAAACTCTTATTAATATGTTCCCAAACGAAGCTTAACCTTTTGTTGTGATTAGCTAGATTTATGAAAGGTTTCTTCCTGGCAATACGAGCATGAAACCCATTTTTATTTAGTATATTGCGAATTGTTTGGGAGCTTATTTTTTTATTTAGATACTTTTTAACTTCTAAAGTCAATTATAGCGTGCTAATTTTCGAATTTTCTTTAATTTTTCGTAGAATCCAACGCTCGTCATGGTCATTAAAAATCTTGTGGAGACTCTTTTTGAATTTATTGTCAACATTTTGGCCGTTTTTAAATCTTTTTATTACAGATTTCATTGCAGTGTGGCTTTTATTAACTATTTTCCCAATTTCCCGTAGAGTTTTTCCATTTTTGTAATGAAAAATCATTGGCTTTCGCTCGTCCGTCGATGATTGCCCCCTTTGTCTACTCAAAGTGAAAATCCAACTTATATTTTTTACAAAATGATTACAAACGACTTAACACTAGGTTTTTTTATAACCAAAGTGACCAAACATATATTTGAAGAGTATACTTTCTTAACACAGCAGTTTTCAAACGAGAATAATTCATTGTTTGAGTTTCATTTTGATGTATTTTTTGTTAATTTTTCAGAAATGGTTATTGGAGTAGAAGTATTAATTTACGATTGAAATTTTCAAATATAATAAAAATAACCTTATTAAAGAACTTAACCAAGAGAAATAAAGAAAATTGTTATTATATTAAAATATATGTGTAAAATTATTGGGAATATAACTCTGTATGAGTTTCACTTTGACTCACTGTATATTTTTCTTTAAAAAAATTGCAAAAAACATTTTTTCAGAGTTTTATTCGATTCCGTGTCTCATATGAATCACATCATACATCGAAACATCGGTGATTAAATAAATCTGTTTATATTATTCCTTTTATATAATACAAATAGTTCCTCGCCTGTGAGCAACAGTCTCTGCATGGTACGAACGACCATTTGAATACAACGTGTATTTTTTTCGAGAACAATCAATCAGATAAATATTAATCATCGTTTTATTAACGAGTCGCACGCAACGAGACAAGAATGATTGTTTGAACAGTGACTGAGATTGAACGAATTCGCTGACAAATGATAACATAAACATAAAATTATTGCAATGACGAGTCAATAATTTCGTTGCTGGATGAGATTTAGTCATAACAAATATTTTTGCATACTAAACAAACGTATTGTACATCGTTAAGGTAATAAACGTGTGTTGTGGGATATGCTGTATTTGCATAAAATGTTTATTTTTTTTTTCAATCGGAGTGTCGATAAACGCAAACAGAATATTGAAAGGAAAACAAGAAAAGTAAATAGAGATACAGACAGGAAAAATCTACAGGTGAACTGGTTCAATTCTCGACATGGACAACCGTACGTTTAACATTTAGTAGGAGGGTTGAGAACCAGATACAAATTATTTGAAAAAACATCATAAAATATTTTTAGAAAAATTAATAGAGTCTAAATTCGACTCCTATCATTAATACTTTTATGAAAAAGAAATTCAATTTCGTACGAGTATTGCAAATCAAATCAAATTGTTTTGAGAGAATTTTATGAAGAACTTCATCGAATGCATTGGAAAAATTTACAAGTATATCGGTTCAAATCTCGATGTAGACAAAATTTCGAAAACGACTAAGATTCGTTAAAAGTATTTCGATTTAAATCTAAGCTAATTAATAAAAACTAATTAAAATATAGATTTTTTTCTAAACTCTAATAATTTTAAAATTGTTCTTTTTTCTAATTGTAATGTAAATAGAGAGTATAAACACAATTTGATGAAAATAAAATTGTTTTTTGGCAATATTTGCACATAAATTGATTCCATTATATGGATATACAATTGTAACGATTTAATTAAATTTTATAGAATGATCATCCAAATGTGACGCCTAGATCTGTGTTTTATTTAAAAAAAATGTGTATAGTTTCTTTTTCATAAAACACAAATCTAGATGTCACATTTAAACGACCTTATATATTCATATACATCTTTGTTGTTGAAATATTTCAATAATTTCAAAAATGCAAGTAGTTAATGGAAAAAATGATAGCAGTCTTCAACATCTTCGTCGACGTTTTCTTAGTACAATATATATATACAGCGATGGATGGAATTATTTACATATTTGGTGATTTAAAGTAAAATAACGTTTTAAAAAATTATATATAATAAATGCAATTTATTTACTCACCAAAATTATTCTTTTATTTATTATTTATTGAATTCTACAAAAAAATGAAATGAAATATAAACACAAAAAAATGTATAAATTTACATTATAAACCATATTTTTTCACATAAAATTATTTTAATGTATCAAAACATTTTTCTGTACAAACTTACTTTTGAAATAACAAATTTGGAAAATACTCATTATAATGCAATTAAAAATCATTTTTTTGTAATTCTGTATAGACAACGTTTATTTAGTTGAGATAAAACATAATTATGGGCCATAGAGGAAAAGAAATCACCAAAGCTGAAAAACAAATCATTTTACATTTAGGGAAAGAAAAAAACCTTTAATGAAATTGGAAAAATAATAAAAGTCATTTTACTATTTATAGTATCGTATAACGTTTTGCAAATAGTAAAAAATTACAAAATCAATAGTGGTCAGAGACGAATACTTAGTACCAGAGAAGAAGTTAAAAAATTTAGAAAAATCGCAAGTTATCTTCTTCAGAAGTTTCTGTGCAAATCAGAGAAGAATTTAACAAATTAATACAATCAAAAATAGTATGCAGAACTCTACATCGTGTTGGATTTAAAGCAAGAGTCGGTAGAAAAAAAATTCATATAAATAAAATAAATAAATAAACAGATTGGAATTTGCAGAGCTTTACAAAATTAAGCCTGACCAATTTTCGACCCAAATATTGTTTTCGGATGAAAAGAAATTCAATATTTTCCAATGTGATGGCAAAATATTAATGTGGATAAAAAGTACAATAAAGTACGGTGGTGGAAGAGTCGTGGTATGGGGATGTATGGCTGAAGAAACAATGGACAAATGTTATTTATTTAACTCGTTCGCTATCAGCGTCACACATATGTGACGACTCGATTTTCTTACCTCAATCCAGCGTCACAAATATGTGACGGATGATCATTATCAGTTTATGATAACTGTTTGTACCAAATCGTACCGCAAGCAGATGAATTATGTTACAAACAATAAAATAGATACAGGATGTTATTGGTCTATAATTACATTTTTTTACAAGATCTGGACGTCACGAATATGTATATATACAAATGTTTGAATGAATTAAAAAATATTGGCAAATGTTAATAAATTCGGGTTATGTTTTAAAACTATGTTTATAAACTTGTTCAATTTTATTATGTAAAAATAACTAAATAATCATACAAATGGCAGTAAATTAAATCCATGTGTTATTTAAAAATGTATCAAACAACACAAAAGGTAATTGGCATGTATGCCAATATTCAGTATATAGTGTGAAATGGAGGTTATTGGCACGTATTCCAATATACAGTATATAGTGTTTTTATTTTTATAACATTATGTATATACATTTAATTTTAAATGGATTTATACCACTTTCATTAATAACAAATTGAGCCGTTTGTTTTTGATAGTGCAATAATTCCATTTATTTATACATTGAGATATAATATTTAAAGGTTTGCGTTTGAATTACGAAAAATCGACTTTGGAATATTTTTAGTTGTATTATATAAAAATTTATAAGTAAACAATTATTGTTTATTTATAAATTTTCCAAAAAAAATTTCCGAAAATTTTTTATATTAATAATTTTTAAATATCTCAATGTATGAATAAATGGATTTATACCACTTTCTAATATAATATTCTTACGATAAAACTATACAGAAAATGTCTTTTGATTAATTTATAAGTAAATTACTATCTATAGCCCAGTGTCACATATGTGTGTCGGTTTGTAAAATTGCAAATTTCACTCATTTAGAACGTTATAAATACATCGCACAAAAATTCATGACAATTTGGTATCGTATTTAAATAATAAAACGTCTGAGCTGTGGTGGCGGTTTTTATCCTGAAGCACTGCTAGCGAACGAGTTAAATATATTAAAAAAAAGTGCAAAAAATGGGTTTAGGAGATAATTTCAATTTTTGATAATTAAATTTTAATAACTAATTTGAAAATGAATTTAAAATGTCTTTAAAATGAATATATAAACCCCTGATTTTGTTTTGTTGATACATACAAATATTTCAATATATTACCCTTATTTTATTTACTGAAAAACAGAAAAAAAATTGTTTGCAACCAATTAACGTTTTTTATATTTAGTTAGTATTTCGATTAATCCGGTTTCAAATAGTCCGGCTAATCAGTAAAACCGATTAGCCGGACTATGCGAGGTATTGCTGTATATGTGTATCGAGATTGGATTTTTTTCAACTGAACAAATTTCCAAACCGATATATAAAATGGTTTTATTTCAGCTGCACTGACTGTCATTCATACTAGCAATTTCTCTCGTGTAATCAATTTCAATAATTTCTCTTGAAGCACTGCTAGCGAACGAGTTAAACATATTAAAAAAAATGTGCAAAAAATGGGTTTAGAAGAAAATTTCAATTTCCAAAATGACAATGACCAAAAACATACAGCCCTTGATGTCCGATTGTGGTTCACTTACAACACTTTTCACATCTTCCGACTCCCCCACACTAATTCAATTGAGCATTTATGTGAAGAACTCGAACCTCGTATAATAAACCATCATATTTGGAATAAATCTCAATTTAAACAAGTCATCCTAGAAAAATGGTAAAATATAGGATAGGATATAACAAAAAGGTTGATTTTGTCAATAGTATTTCAATATCTTTTGGAATTTGGGGTACAGTTATTCGGGGATTTGCTTTCACTGAAACTGCAATCTTACGCCTTTATCTAAATGTTAACTTCGAAGGCCGGCCAGACAGTCGTTTCGATTTAGATTTAAAATTGATTACTATTTCTTTGAACGGAAGAATGTTGTCTTCCAACAATATTTTCTATTTCACGAAAACGGTTTCAATCTTTCCATAATTTTAAAATAATTTTACGTTCACTAACAGAAATTTCTTTTTTTTTGAATTCCATCTTATTTTTTGTAAAAAAAACTTTACGATTAGTAAAAATAATATTTTAGCATTTCACTGCAACATACGAACTGAGATATTAATCTATGATAATTTTAAAACAATAATGAGTGAAAATATTGTAAAAAAATCGAGGATTTACCATCTAAACAGACTTTTTTACTCAATTTGTAAGAATTCTTGTTTTATCTTTTTTAGTTTATAGATTTTAAATGTTTTGAATTGCCATGTATAAAGAATTAGTAGTTTATAGAATTAATCAGACTTTTCTGCCTAGTGTATATATTTTATTTAATTTTTTTTTTTTTTTGTAAAATTCAGTAAATAATGAATAAAAGAATAGTTTTGTTGAGTAAGTAAATTTAATATTAGTTGTTTTGGAACTGTGGCTGATCCACTTTACACAAATGAATTTTCACCCCAACACCACAATAATTTAAAGTGTTCAATAATCACTTATAAGTGATTATTTTTTTATTTTGTGGTGTTGGGGTGAAAATTCATTTGTGTAAAGTAAATTGAATGTTATATATATTTTTTAAATGTTGCTTTACTTCAAATTCCTAAATGTGTGAATAATTCTGTGTTTATCACTGTATATATAACTATTTGAAATGATCTATATGACTTGTATAAAAGTTAATTTTCAGGGATTAAATCGTCTTTGTTGTTGTTGTTTTTTTCCCTACACAATAACAAAATATATGATAATCGGATGTGTCTATCTTCAACGTTTCATACATAAATAGCGAGGATAGAAAAGAGATGCAAATAACGTGAAGCATACCGGTTTCCCGCTTCCATGGGATTTGGTTTTCTTCATATCGAAACAGGTCTAGACCGGCAACCGCAGTAATGAATGTTGATATGTGTTGTGATACGTCTATCATCTTACATCAAATAGACCTTGGCTGATACCACGTGCTCGTCGTCGTTTGACACAGAAATAAAACGGTGTTAAAATAAACCTCGCACTTCATCTGCACAGTTCGAGATCGTGTACAAGTAAGAAAACAAACAACTAATATTCAAACAACTTGATTCGACGTCGACACATGTCGTTCACATTAAAATAAATATTAAACTAAGTGCGTTGTCGCTCGCTCGCACAGTCTTTTGCACACTTTTACACACTGCTGTACGGGGCACGTCCGCGTTACGATCGAGTTAGAATCAACTCTGATATGATAAAAAAACGATATGTGTTGAATGCGACGAAAATTACGCAAACGGTACTAGCTGTACGACGAAAATAAATTGCGACGAGACGTGCACTAGTACACTTTTCGACGGTCGCGAGGCGACTGCTGAATTTCTTGTAATGTTACATGCCGTACGTTCTGCACGGGACGATCGTAGTGCTATTCATTAAACGATGGCATTGTCTGGATACGAATCGAATAGTGTGATGCGGCCATTTTGATTGGATCGTTAATGTAATGGACGATAGATCGACTTAAATAATCGTTTTTTATATTCGGTGCTTCCTAATGAACATTAAACTAAAAAACGTGCTAAAATTAACATTTTGTGCAGTATTCGTACATAGTTCGGTTTGAATATTTGCTTCGACTTAAGTCATTCGTGTATAGATGGAACGTATGGGTAAATAAACAATTTATATATATATTGAGTGTCGCTTAACACTAAATCTACCGTTATTTCATGTACACCTGAATTCTTTTTATGCGGTAGATACATTCCGCAAAAAACCGCATAAAAAAAGACTTAATTTACATTGAAAAATTAGGGATGCATTCTGTGCAATTAATGAAATTACTCTAAAATTCGCATAAAAAAATCAGGAAATAAAGAATGTTAAAAAAATTAGGAAATATCTACAAAAAATTGATACAAAACAAAGCTTGTTTACTTTATTTTTTAATTAACTATTTAATTTTATTCAAAGCAATATGTACGTATGTGTAATTTATTTTAGAATTTTGCATACATATTTTAATCATCATCGCAATAATAGCTGCACTGTTT
Source organism: Neoneuromus ignobilis (assembly GCA_029203775.1). Lineage (NCBI taxonomy): Eukaryota > Metazoa > Arthropoda > Insecta > Megaloptera > Corydalidae > Neoneuromus > Neoneuromus ignobilis. Next base: position 3,414,267 of record CP092096.1, on the reverse strand, counting down.
AGAATAAAAAAAAGAAAATAAAAAAAGGGTATGTATACTTATGTAACCATGCCAGAAGTGAAACTTCTTTTCAGTAAAGTAATAAAAAGGTAAACGGACAAGGGCATGCCTAAAACTCGTAATTGAACAAATTCGTCGGGATAAAACAAGTACCAAATGAAGAAATGTAGTAGGGAGAGAGGCAATAAATACATCTGATAAAAATTGAAGTAGAAAATGATTAATTTTTTTTAATAAATTAAATTTTTACAAATATTTAAATTTTTAAGTTATTACTTAAATATAAAATATATATAGGGTCATCCAAATGTAACACCTAGATTTGTGTTTTATTAAAAAGAAACTATACACATGTTTCTTTTAAATAAAACACAAATCTAGGGGTTACATTTGGATAGCACTATATATATGTGATAAAAAGTAAGGTATAATATATATATTGATATATATACATCCGTTCGATGTTCGATATTTTTATTTGGTTATGTTGGTACACTATATATGTTCCAAATTTCAGCTATGTAGCATGTTTAGTTTGTTGGTGAGAGGCATAAAAGTTAGAAGTGTTTTGCAGACTCCACGATTTTCCGCTGTCGAAAATCATGGATCAAAGAGTTTGCATTAAATTTTGTGTGAAAAATGGAATCAAGTGCTCCAAAACATTTGAAATATTGAAAGTGGTATACGATGAGTCTACTATAAGCCAAAAAAATATTTACAAGTGGTAGAAAACTCTTCCAAGAAGGCCGAGAAGACAACAACGGCGAACCTCGTTCTGGACGCCCCAGCACGTCAACAACTGATGAGAACGTTGAAGAAGTGAAGAAAATAGTGTTGGGGAATCGTCGAATTACCATTAGAGAAATTGCTGATGATATTGGCATCTCGTTTGGTTCGTGCCAATCAATTTTAACGGGTGTTTTAGACATGAGACGTGTGTCAGCGAAGTTTGTTCCGAAATTGCTCAATTTCGACTAAAAGAACCGTCGCATGAGCATCGCCCAAGAGCTATTGAATGACGTCAACGACGACCCAGATTTACTCGACAGGGTCATAACAGGTGACGAAACATGGGTATACGGTTATGACATCGAAACTAAGACTCAATCGTCCCAGTGGAGGCATTCCGGATCACCGAGACCAAAAAAAGCACGCCAAGTTCGATCAAATGTGAAGGTTTTGCTTACAGTTTTCTTTGATTGCAGGGGCGTGATACATCATGAGTTCTTGCCACAGGGTAGAACAGTAAATAAGGAATATTACCTGCAAGTTATGCGCAATTTGCGCGAAGCAATCCGCCAGAAACGTCCGAATTTGTGTAAGAACAAAAATTGGCTTTTGCACCATGATAACGCCCCTGCTCACACATCGTTGCTTGTGCGCGAATTTTTGGCTAATACCAACACACTAATGATGCCGCAGGCACCATATTCCCCAGACCTGGCCCCCTGTGACTTCTTCTTGTTCTCGAAACTGAAGAGGCCCATGAAAGGACGGCGTTTTGCAACGATTGAGGAAATAAAGACGGCATCAAAAGAGGAGCTGAACAAGATCACAAAAAATGATTTTTTGAAATGCTTTGAGGATTGGAAAAAGCGTATAAGTATATATATAGGGAGATATTTGATACAAAATAAAAATTGATAATAAATAAATATTCTTTGAAAAAATATAAATTTCACCTATATTTTTATCACACCTATATATATATATATATATATATATATATATATATATATATATATATATATAACTGCTAAGACTTAAAATGTCTCAATTTTAAAATTTTCAATTCACCCCTTCGTCATATGTTTAAAAATTTGAATATTACAAGTTATTTAATACAGTAAACAGTAATATATTTTCATCTAAAAAGTTATTATTTTATATATATATATATATACATATATATATATATATATATATATATATATATATATCGGGACATCCAAATGTAACGCCTAGATTTGTGTTTTATTAAAAAGAAACTACACATGTTTCTTCAAAATAAAACACAAATCTAGGCGTTACATTTGGATGACCCTATATAGATATTATATTTACATACACACACACGTGTGTGTATATATATATATATATATATATATATATATATTATTTTCATCATCAACAATCTCCTTGTGTCAACTGTTGGATAAATGTCACTCCCAAAACATTTCACTTTGATTAATTCAATGTTTTTCTTTTTCATTCCACATTGTTTTTCTTTTGAATTTTTTTGTTTCACACACACACACATGTATGTATGTATATATATATATATATATATATATATATATATATATATATATATATATATATATATATATTTATATATATAGGACTTAAAATGCACTTCATTCTAAAATTTTCAATCAAATGTTTAAAAATCTAAATATTACAAATTATTTAATAGAATAAACATTTATATATTTTTATTTAAACATTTATTATTTTAATATAAAATATATATAGGGTCATTCAAATACGATGCCTAGCTTTGTGTTTTATTAAAAAGAAATAAAAAAAATTATACACATGTTTCTTTTTAATAAAACACAAATGTAGGCGTCACATTTGGTTGACTCTATATTGTACTTGGAATACTTTTCATTCTAATGTTTTGAAAACATTCCATTGTTAAGTTTATTAAAGGAATAATTAATTAAATATTCAATTAAAAATCATTCCAAAGAATGTCTAAACCCTTCAGTTTCAATTCGACCGCCTATACATATAATGATATAACTATTTAGACTTGACAGTAATCGTTATTAGATCGTTATCTAAGTTCCGCAATTGATAAATTTTATAACTGAACTCGATTGAAATCCAATCATTCGATTCAAGTACATACAGACGTACACAATTATACAATTCACACTAGGCATATTCGACTCGACATTCAAACATCAAAAACATACATTCGATTAACGTTTATTTATCCAAAATTATCATACAAGTAACAACTATCGATGACTTCACAAACGTTACTGACAAACAAATACGACGGGTCAATGCCTATTGCATCAATTACACTCGATTAATACAATATCGCTAACCGTTTGTGACGTCGATTGAATGTTTATCTAGTTCGGTGCACGCGTGTCGTGACGATGATCGCCGATATCGTGAAACCGCTCAAGATCGCGCTCAGGAAACAGATCAAGCAAAAGGTCGGTACGTTGACGGCCAACGAAAAATGGCGACAGACTCAAACGGTCCTCGACAAGTTGTTCCATTTGTCCGAGTTCGAGAAGAGTCGGCGAGTTTCTGTCTATTTGAGCACGGCGAACGAGGTGGACACAGAACCGATTGTCAAGAAGTTGATCGATAGTGGAAAATGCTGTTTCGTACCCAGGTTAGTCGAGATTTGTACGTTTATTAGGTTATATTAACAACAAAGATTTGGGTTGACGAAAATAGAGAAAAATAGATATAAACTTGCATTCAGAACGAAAATCATTTAAAGTATTGCTTAAATTTTTAATGACCAAAACGACCAGATAATTAATGTGACCTAAAATTTATAGTCAGCCAAGAACTGGATGACCAAGAAAACATCTACTAAAAAAAGATTAGTAACTAAAAATGAAAAAAAATTAAAAATCACATTACTGGAAATAGTAGCACAGTTTGAAAAAATATATATCAACCCTTATTGGTCGTATGTCACCTCCGACGTGACATTACAACTTTGCTCTATCAGTCGTATGTCACGTACGAGGTGACAAGACTGAACAAGTAACAACGTCCTCATTGCTGAATGTACACACTGTATGTTTTTACAATTTAATTCTTACTCGATAGCAGACAACACGTTCTGTCATATTTCAGCAATTATTTTACTTATATATAATATTTTATTTCTCCAAAAATGAATAAAGAAAACTATAGCAATATGGAAAGTTACAGTGATAGTTGTAGTGAAATATGTGAAAATTTTGATTATTCGGCAAGTGATTTTAATTCTTGTGATGAAGGAGACAGTGATACGAGTGTTATATTTCAGTCAAGGAAAAAAATTGATCTCTATTCAATATTCAAGTGAAGAAGAAAGCGAAGTGGAAAGAGACATTGTTCCTAATTGTGATGAAGATTGGATTGAAATCGACAGTGATGATGAAGACAATTTAACTTCAAGTATTCCTTTTACAAATATAGGAAATGTTCAGGAGCCTATAAATTATAATGCACAAAACTATCTTTTTTTATCAAATAACTTTAGTTACTCTTCTCTTACAATAGCACTCAAATATATCTCCGACCTAGAGGAAAGTTAAGTACAAAATGTTAACGTCCGATAAGGGTTAAACCATTTACTTATAAAAAAGTGCATAATATACTGCATAATGCCGGTTACAAATATAGAAACAGTTCATCCAACAAAATTCATATTAGAATTCAAATAGTATTTAAAATATAGATTCAATAGGGTAAATATGTTTTCTTCTAATATTTATTCTATTTTAAATATTTTTTTATTTTAATTTCAATACAAATTTAGTATTAGAATTAAAATGTTATATTGGAGTCTAATTGTATGATAGCAATATTTTTTAACCAGATATTAATTTTTCAAGGAATTTGTTTTTCGATGTGATAATTTCAACCACAACAGTCAAATAATAAATTCATGATATAAATTCGACTCAATAATCCAAATGTTATATTCGATTATTGTTGTACGATAAAAATATATTGTTGTATCTTTAGCGTACGTGAAATATTATTCGTTTAATTTTTTAATTATAATTTTATTTTTACAATTATTTGTATATAACTATTGAAATGTAATATTCTGACTACTCTTACAAAATGTGTCCAATCGAATTTCAGATATCACAATTACACCTGGGTCTGTTTTTATGAGGTAGATACGTTCCGCAGAAAACCGCATTAAAAAAATCGCACAAAAAAGACTTAACTTATATTGAAAAATTAGGGATACATTCCGTAATTTTCGAAAACCGCATAAAACCAAAGCTGCAAAGTAAAATTACTCTAAAATTCGCATAAAAAATCAGGAAATAAAGAATGCTTAAAAAAATCAAATATCTGCAGAAAATTGATACAAAACAAAGCTTTTTTACTTTAGTTTTTAATCAACTATTTAATTTTATTCAAAACAATATGTACATAAGTGTAATTTATTTTAGAATTTTTCATACATATTTTAATCATCATGGCAATAATATCTACACTGTTTAGAATAAAAAAAATAAATTAAATAGCTGCACTGTTTTCAAGACATGTGGGGCAAACCTTTTTCCAACAGGCATTTAAAGTATGTGGTTTTATTTGAGTAATAGCAAAAACAACATGATTTATAAAGTCAAAGATAGAAATTATTTTCCCAAGCGTCAGTTACTGTTATTGACTCATTTTCTAGTTTATCCAATATAAATTGAAAAGTGCATTTAACATATTGTTAAAAGTTACAATTATGCCTTGATCTAATAGCTGAATAATGCTTGTTGTATTGGGTGGAAAAAACATCATGTTTATATTTGGATGTTTTAAACATGGATGACCTGGTGCGTTGTCAACAAAAAATTCTGCAGCTTCTTTATCTGCCGATGCAATCGCGCCCATAATCTACACCTTGTGCAGTGCATTCCTTTTTAAGAACCCGGTTAACCACCCTTTGCTAGCCGAAAATTCCTTATCAGTTTGAGAAACGGAAGTAAATGACTCTGATTCCTTCATTTGTTCATAAAACTGAAGAACTTTTCGTTGAATTAAATAACCGCTTAAAGAAATTCTTTAAAAAAATCGTATAAAAAGATACTAAGAAGAAATATGAATCGCATAACTTCAAAATCGCATTAAAATAATCCACACAAAAACAGACCCAGCTGTAAATTAAAAAAAAAAACGTCTGACTATTTTTCCAGTTCACTGAAATTTTTACTATCCGCGAACATGTGATTCAGATATTGATTTTTTCAAGAAATTTATTTTCCAATGTGATAATTCCAACCACAACTGTCAAATGATAAATTCATGATATAAATTCGACTCAACAATCCAAATGTTATATTCGAGTATAGTTGTATGATAGAAATATTTTTTTAATATGAAATTTAACAATTTGTCTTTCAAGACAGAGGAACGACTGATTTCTGAATAAAGTCTTTACTAGCGATGAAAATTTGTTTACAACTATTAAATGTAATATTCTACTACTCTTAAAAATGGCAATCGAATTGATATCACAATACACCTTTAGAATCTGACATAAAGGTTCTACGTTCATAGAAGAAAAATAGCATTAAAAAAATCGCAGTGAGATCGTATATTGAAAAATTATTCGTTTTCCGTAATTTTCGAAAACCGCATAAAACCAAAGCTGCAAAGTAAAATTACTCTAAAATTCGCATAAAAAATCAGGAAATAAAGAATGTTTAAAAAAATCAAATATCTGCAGAAAATTGATACAAAACAAAGCTTTTTTACTTTAGTTTTTAATCAACTATTTAATTTTATTCAAAGCAATATGTGTAATTTATTTTAGAATTTTTCATACATATTTGAATCATCATGGCAATAATATCTACACTGTTTAGAATAAAAAAAAGAAATTAAATAGCTGCACTGTTTTCAAGACATGTGGGGCAAACCTTTTTCCAACAGGTATTTAAAGTATGTGGTTTTATTTAAGTAATAGCAAAAACAACATGATTTATAAAGTCAAAGATAGAATTTTTTTTCCAAGCGTCAGTTACTGTTATTGACTCATTTTCTAGTTTATCCAATATAAATTGAAAAGTGCATTTAACATATTGTTAAAAGTTACAATTATGCCTTGATCTAATAGCTGAATAATGCTTGTTGTATTGGGTGGAAAAAACATCATGTTTATATTTGGATGTTTTAAACATGGATGACCTGGTGCGTTGTCAACAAAAAATTCTGCAGCTTCTTTATCTGCCGATGCAATCGCGCCCATAATCTACACCTTGTGCAGTGCATTCCTTTTTAAGAACCCGGTTAACCACCCTTTGCTAGCCGAAAATTCCTTATCAGTTTGAGAAACGGAAGTAAATAACTCTGATTCCTTTATTTGTTCATAAAACTGAAGAACTTTTCGTTGAATTAAATAACCGCTTAAAAAAATTCTTAAAAAAAATCGTATAAAAAGATACTAAGAAGAAATATGAATCGTATAACTTCAAAATCGCATTAAAATAATCCACAAAAAAAAGACCCAGCTGTAATTTTTTTAAAAAAAACGCCTGACTATTTTGGGAGTTCACTGAAATTTTTACTATCCGCGAACATGTGATTCAGATATTGATTTTTTCAAGAAATTTATTTTCCGATGTGATAATTTCAACCACAACTGTCAAATGATAAATTCGACTCAACAATCCAAATGTTATATTCGAGTATAGTTGTATGATAGAAATATTTTTTTAATATGAAATTTAACAATGTGTCTTTCAAGACAGAGGAACGACTGATTTCTGAATAAAATCTCTACTAGCGATGAAAATTTGTTTACAACAATAACATTCTACGCAAACGGCAGTGGGTTGATAAGAATAAACCTTTAGAACCGGACATAAAGGTTCTACTTCATAGAAGAAAAATAGTATTATCTGTGTAGTGAGATCGTCATGGAATCGTTATTCATTTTGGGCTTTTTAACTGGAATGAAAAAAATTAACCTAGAACTGTACGTTCAACAGTTGCAACGTATTCACCAAAATTCAATCGAGAAGTATCCTGTAAGAAAAAAGGTTTTTTCTTTCATGACAACACAAAACTTCTTATAGCAAGGAAAAATTTTTGCAATTTGGATAATCAGTTCTTTTCCGTCCACTAAACTCACTACACCTGGTATTATCTAATTCTCGTCTTTTTCGATCGCTCCGAAACCCTTTGATGTGTACAAATTTCTCAAATGTGAGAACTAGGTTCGAAAATTCGTCGAAAAGTTTTTCAAATCAAAACTATCGGAGTTCTATTCAAAAGACATAGAAAAGCTACTTACCAAGGTTTTTCAAATTATCGAATATATAATTGAAATATATACAATTACTGTTTGTTATGAAAAATTAAATTTGACATACAAAACGAAAATTATTTATGATTCAACCCAATAATTTTATACTCTGATCTACTTCACTCACGATTCGATTATCGCATTGTTAAATATTGTTATAACATAATTAAATCACTAATTGTTCCTTTATTGTTCTAATATAATACTCAATCATTCCTGAACACGTTTCATTACACAAGAATGAATTATCTATCGTAGCTTCGAATTAATTTCATACGAATGTTGACAATAATGTGAATATGAACGATTTTGAACTATGTTTCAGATATGATGGAGAGTTGATGCAGATGGTTAAGTTGCATTCGATGGACGATTACGAAACTCTGCCACTGACTAAATGGAATATCAAACAGCCTTTGTTATCAGAACGACGAGAAGATGCTTTTGAAAGTGGTAAGACAGATCAAGGTTCTGTGTAGACAAATCGAAAAAACTGATTTATTTCCTCGTTTGTGTGTTTATATCCTTTAGAATTTTTTTTGGTAAGAAACGAAGAGAATTTCAATTCAGAATGATTTTTTTTGGAGAAATATATGAACCATTCAGTAATTATTTCTCTGAGAAAAATTATAAACTCGTACAGATTTTATAGTATTTTTTTTTTGAAATAATTCTGAAATAAAAACAAACTTAAACCTTATATATTTTTCTTTAAGAATATTTTTTTAGGTGGTTTAGATTTAATCATCGTTCCTGGTGTAGCTTTCACGGTGACTGGCGATAGACTTGGTCATGGTAAAGGATATTACGACGCATTCCTCAAGAAATGTTTCGAGCTACAATCGTTACGACCGAAAACAGTAGCTCTTGCTTTCAAAGAACAAATCGTCGATTCGATTCCAACTCATGACTTCGATATCAAAATAGATTTGGTTTTGAATCCGTGAATATAATCTGATTTATATTTGATTTTATGGATATTCGTACATTTATATTAAAATGTGTACTAATGGCGTTTTGAGAAAAAATGTTTTTTTTCGGTATAAATTCAAGAAATGTCATTTAATTCTTCCCATAATTGTCATTAATTATTTTTAATGATTTATGAGAATTGTACAAATAGTTCTTTTTTTAAAAAAGAAAAGAAAATTTATTTTTTGAATGTGTATATTTTCTTTTTTTCAGCTTATATAATCAAATTTGAATTATTATGGACGAAAATAAACAATCATCAACGGTGTTAAATTAATCTTATTTATATCTAAAATTTTATATAACTTAGAAATAGTATAGTCTTAACAAATACTTTACTATTTTATAAGTTATTCATTAAAAATACCTTGTAATTTTATTTAAATGAGATATAATTAATTTTCTATAGTTATTTAGAACAGTAAGGTGACCAACTTTTTTCCAATGAAAAAAGGACTTAAATAAATTAAAGAAACAAATATTGAAAATAAAAAAAAAATTCTTTGGAACAATAACTAAACAGAAAGCATTATAATATAGTAAATAGATAACGCAGGCATATTATGATTAATTGTTATTTAAATATGAATATTTTTCGATTTAATAAATATTTTTTGTTAATGTGTGATTTTCTAACAAAATATTAGAAAGATCCATACAAGAACTATTTTTCATATTGAATTTCACAGCAAGTGCTGCAACTAGAGAATAAACATTCAGTCTTGATTTTTCAGTTGTCCAAAAATCACTAGTAATTGAAAATACCCTTTCAACTGCTGCGTTAGTGCCAGGGCAGCACAACGTAAAATTTTAAATATAATTTTTAAATCAATAATTTTTGTTATTAAATATTTAGAGATTTGCAAATTAGCTTTAAATATCGAAAAGGAGGACATCTAGGAAGACACTTTTCGAGGGAGGACGAACTTCTAAAAGGAAGACTGTCCTCCCTAAAGGAGGACGGTTGGTCACCTTAAGAACAGACCCGTGCAACTTACAACTCCTCTGACATTTTTTACAACCCGCGACACATAAAAAAATATGCAGTAATTTATGTTTTTTAAATAGATATTTTATTTATCTTTATAAGTGTTTAATAATGACGTTTTTGTGCAATATTTTTACCGAAGAAGTATTTTTTGTTGACTTTTCTATAATAAAATTACAAATCTCAAGATTAACGCATTTGCATTCAGTTATTGAAAATATTTCTAGACTCACTACACCTAGGGAACACCATATCCTCTGCTTTTAATAGAAAGTAGTGCGGCCTGTTAAGATTTCATAAAACTTATAATTGTTTTTTTTGTTTAAAACTTTGCACGGGCCTGATTTAGAATGTCTGTTATTAAGGGGGTATTCTAGTCTAGATGCACGAATTTAAGGTGATTTTTCGGGCGCTATAAAAAAACAACAAATATTTTTACTATCCATTTTTAATCAGTTATTTATTGACATTTCAAGAGTATAAAAAAGTATTATTAAAAACAAAAAAATCAAAATTGAAAAAGGTACAGGCTGGCAAAGTGGGGGCTCGAAAAAAAGGTGTCTCCTGGTTGACGTGGTTCCAACCCTTCCGGTCATATGAAACAAATTTTTTTTTGAAATTATTGAAAAAGAAGGTTGTAGTAGTATCCCTGCCTAGGAAAATTTAAAAAAAAATTTTTTTCGCAAAATGGCGGCAGTGTGAAAAAACAGTCTTTTTTTGCTCTATTTTTTTCAACTTTCGGAATTTTTTAAAACTAGTAAAAAACAAAATTTTCAAAAAATCCTAGGCGGAGGCAATCACTGTTATATTGAGAAGCTCTGTAACAAATTTCAAGTCAATCGGTCCATTAGAACTTGAGATATCATGTCAACCGTGTCGAAAAAAAAAGTTTCGAGAAAAAAGCGTTTAAAGTTGATTCGTTCCGGCCAGACCGGATTGGTTGGCGCGTCACAAAAATAGCTATAACTCCATAAATAATTCGAATTTCGAAAAATCCTCTTAAGGACATATTCTTAAAGGTCTAAACTTTGAAAATATATAAAAAATCGTTTTTTTCGGAATTCTAGACTAGAATACCCCCTTAAAATCTAAAAATTCAGATCTGAAAATAAAACGTGTCATTGTCCAAAATCATTTATATGCAATATTCAATGTTTGTAATTTACATAATCACCTTTTCTACTCATATGTAAAATGTCGAAGATCTTCTATACTTTATTACATTTTTATTTCTTAGCATCAACTTCTAATTATCTTATTTCCTTAAACATGAAAAATATTGATTTCTTTCTATGTTATGAAACTACAATCATCAGTTTATCTTTCTATAACAAAGTTTTTCAACAACTAAACTCTTTTGTTGATACGGCTGTTTCTATGGATGTTTCATTTTAATATTTAGACAAAAATAAATCATTCATCCCGAAAGTAACAAAATGGTTTTAGAAAATGAATGATTGGTTTGAAAGGAGGAATGTTTTAAATCAAGATGAACTTGACATAATAAAGGCATTTAAGTGCAGATCAGGTTTTTATAATAAAAATCTTTTTATTTGAGTTTAATTTTAAGTATAAAATTGATTAAAACGATATTTAAAACAGATGTCCTTACGACAATTTCTTCATATTTAATTAATTTAATAAAATTTTCATACTCTGGTAAAACTCATTGTCTCAAAATTAATGAAGCAATTTGTTGCATTTATACAAAACCCAATTCTTTTTTAATCAAGATATAAACATCAACAACTCAATCCCTTTGTACAATCGATCAGACCATTTTTGGTTTTTGGTACGGTAATTTTTTTGAGGTCGACTCATGCCTAAAATGCAAACAAACCATTTCACATAACATATAGATATGCGTTTATTTAAATTAGATACATTTTCACTTTTTTTATAATTTACATTCAGACTTCTACAAGTGAATGGCTCTTATACACTGATAATTAAATAATATACATACAATAGAATATGGTTTACAATTATCACACACTACAAACATTAATATTAAATTGTTTTAAATACTGCTTACATAAATATGGTAACTCATTTTGGCACCAGTTAAATAAATTGACATGAGCAATTTTACAACATAATAAATACATACATTCATACACACACACGTGTGTATGTCCGTGAGAGACTCCATGCTGTCTTGTATTCTGTAATCAAAATTGGCGTACATGTTTTCACTTTTTCGCAATATATGTACTTGCATTTGAAAATAATATTAAAAAAATCATATATGTAATTAAAACGTTATAATCATACCATTAATTGAATAATACATATTAATGAAGAAAAATAATCTAGTAATACAAACGAATACTTTTTTTGTAATTGACGATGGAACAATTACGTATTTAGTTGAAATAATTATAAACAGATTTGAATAAATAGAAATTTCGAAATTATTTACCATTTTTTAAACATAAGTATACTTTTAAAAAATATATATTTAAATATATGAGCTGGTTTTTTTGAAAGTGGTATAAGTCCACTTTTTAAAAAAACTAAGTTAACGGTAATTTTAATGAGCTATAGACACCTTCTCTTTATAGTTACAATCACAATTTCAATAGAGTTCTATTTTGATATAAAATAAACAAAAACAGTTTTGCTGTACAATGCTATCGCACAAATATTTCTTTTGAAAGTGGAATAAGTCCATTCCTAATAATTATAATGAAAACAACTTTCTTATTGGAATTATTATTGATTATTGCTACTTCAGTGCACGCTGCTCGTTAGCAGATTATTATGATGCAATAAAGGCTTGCCGAAAAAAAACAGCTTCATTTTGTATGAAATGAAAAGAGAAGACTTTGTCTCAAGCAAATCTCTAGAAGAGGCAAAATCAAACAGAAAAAAAATACGGACGGAGAAATTGTAAACTGGCTTAAAATATGTTGGATGAGGTTCAAAAGGAATGAACCTCACAAAATGTTTTATAAAATTAGTATGGAAGAAAATGCTCCATTTAAAACAATTTTTTTATTTGGAAAAAAGGGAAGACCAAAAAACCTCAGAAAAATTAATATGTTACCGCTTTATAAAACTTCAAGGAGCATAACAAGAGAGAAATATAACGATATGATAAGTTTATTACCTTATATACCACCTATTCACCATAAATATTTCAATATGCTAAGTGTAAAAGAAAACTAAGTTTAAAATATCTTTTTTTTTATTTAAAGATCTTAACGAAGTAATTTTCATTTTTATATTTTTAATATAACTGAAATAAACTCTTAATAAACTTAGTTATTCGTGTATTTAAATGTCTTCATTTTAACTATTACTTTTTTACATAAAAATCCATTTCAGTAAAGCTTATGTCTATAAAAATATGGACTTAAATTTGCTCTTGTTTTTACTTCTTGTAATATGTTATTTTTGAAAGTGGTATAAGTCCATGTGGAGCTAAAAATCGTTTATTTTGTAAAATAATGTTAGTAATTATTATTTCATAATAAAATTTAAAAGGTGTATAGTGTAAAAAACATCACTCGAATTGATTAAAGTTGGCCAATATTTTTAAATTAACTCAAATGCAAACCCTTAAATATCTCAATATATGAAAAAATGGACTTATACCACTTTCAAAAAAACCAGCTCATATATATATTTCTATAATTATTTTAAACAATTCAAAAAAGAATTCATAAAAGTTTCTTCGGAGAAATTCGATTTTGGGTATGGAGATTCAATGTAGTTCGTTGCAACAATCTTCGCTAAATCATTTTCCAGATTTTCTCCACTCAAATAAATGTTTGAGTGGAGAGAGTGGAGGTTTTCATTGATATTTTCTAATTACAAAAATATTATTTTTACATCTTTATATATTGCCATTGAAGAACAAAATTCAATTTATACTTCTTACATTTTTCTAATATTTGACTGTATTCTTGTTAAAATTTCTATTTGTTTAGATTTTAAGATTACTCCTCATTTGTAATATTTGTGTACGAAGGATATTACGAATGATGAATGATCCTAAGATTTATTATTATCAAATGCAATACTTTATTCATACGCTAATTTTGATTATCAATAATTGCTCTTTGCCAAATCATTAACCTCTAATTGTCTGTATAAAGGCACATGTCTACATATATATATATATATATATATATATATATATATATATATATATATATATATATATATATATATATATATATATATATATACATACATACATACATATATATATATATATATATATATATATATATACATACATACATATATATATATATATATACATACCTATATATATACATACATACATATATATATATATATATATATATATATATATATATATATATTAAATCTAAATTTCTATTGACCTTTTTGTTCATGTTTATTATATAATATAAATAAATAATTATGGTAAACTTAAATATACATATAAATATAGTATGAAATTCATTATTCGTGTGAACGTTGAAATGTTTTTATTCTGAAAAATGTCAAATAAATTATTTTGACATTTATTTAGATTGAACTTTAGTTTTTTCCTAAAATAATTTTACTGTATTAAAATATTATTTATTGGGATAATAGTGGGAATAATTAAATCCATTTAATTTTATATATATATATATATATATATATATATATATATATATATATATATAATAATTAAATGGAATACATCACCATTTATCATAAGAGAGTTTGCGTTTGATCTCTAGTTGAAAAAAAAACAAATTGGGATTTTGGTATAGGATTGACAATCTCATCTCATAAAAAAACATAACGTTAATTAAGCTCCTATATTGTCAAAGAGATTTTAATTCTAATAGGTTGGAGTAAAATAAATATTTTTACATACATACATATATATATATATATATATATATATATATATATATATATATATATATTCACACACACGTGTATGTGTATGTACATATATATAAAAATATGATAGATATTTTTTCAGGTTAGATAGAACTTTCGATAGAGATTTAATTCAAAGTTCTATCACGCTTAAAAAAACATTATATATATATATATATATATATAATATATATATATATATATATATATATATATATATATATATATATATATATATTTATGTACATATGTATGTATGTTTGTAAATTGTAAAACGTTCATACGCTAGTAAATTTCATATAAATTAAAATGCATTCTATTTAAAAAAGAAATAAATAGTTTTGTTATTACTCTAATAGCTGCCGTTTAATAAAATATAAATAATCTATTTGTTAAAAAGATGTGAGAAGAAATCTTCATATATATTTATTCAATTAGGTACGTTGTTTAATTGAATACTAACATTCGTTCACTTGAAAGAATCGGCAATTAAAATAAATTCAGAATATGAACTCTTTAACAATGACTTTTAATATTTGTCAGGTTAGAAGAAACAGAACTTAATTGTTTGTAATCTGATATATAAATAACTACCCTGAGTGTCATTTAAAATCGTACAGAATTTAGAAAATCAGTTTTATTTGAAATTTCTTTTATCGTAAGAATCTAATAAAAAAATATATTTATCTTACTTATAACAAATAAATGTATTTAAAATGTAGTATATATTTTTTGTGAGGAAACCGTTTTCAATTAATTTTAATTCGGGATCACTTTTTGTAAGAATGAAAACTATGTCACATTTAAAATCATGCAAATTTAAAATGACATTTAAAATTAAATGAAATTATTTTTTTATTTAAGGCCTAACACCACTGTAGAAATTTCAAAAAATCAATTTTTTTTTATTGGCTTAAAATATACTTTGAACCTTTTAGAATATAATACAAAAGGTTTCATTCTGAAAAAAAAAATTTCTTTTGAAATTTCGGGACTTATACCTGCCGTCTTCGGCCGCTCCGAAACGGCCGATCGAAACTTTAAATTGATTTTTCTCGAAACGACTTTTTCTCAACGGGCACGCAGCATAACTTAAACAGTTTTTTTCCAATCAATTTGAAATTTTAATCATGGTTTTATTATTATATTTCGCAGTGAATCACGTAGGGGATTTTTAATAAATTGATTTAAACAATTTTTATAAACAAAAACGTGCCTTTTTTATGAAAATTGAAATTTTTTTTCAATTCGCTGCCAAATTTACAAAAATCAATATTTTCAAAATCCCCTACGTGATTCACTAGCTATTGACATCAAGAATAAGTGGAATTTTTTTTTTGTTCCAAGTTCAAGTGTGCGACAATTATGCTGCGTGCCGCGGAGCGCTTCCGATGAAAGAAGCCTCGAATTATTGGCTCTAAATCAGCCATTTTGTATTTTTTTTACTTTATATTTTTAGTCAATATAGTATAATGTTAGATCAATAACGTATCAAAATATTTTTTCTTTCCAACTTTCCTTTCCATTCAAAAAAAAATCCCAAAAAAACGCTTTTTTTTCGCGATTACAGTGGTGTTAGGCCTTAAAATTAAATGAAATTATTTTATTGAAATGAAATTTAAAATGTCATTTTAAATGACATTTAAAATGAATTTTAGTGTACATAATTTGGTGAATCGATCAAGAATTTTTCTTGTGAAGTAAAAAAATCTTTTAAGACCATTTAAAACAGTTTTAACGCTCATCGAACCATGTTCTCTTCATAGAATTTAAAAATTAAGCAAACGTGAATTAGTTATTCCTTATCATAAAAATGAACCCCAACTCATTCTCTAAATCTTAATTTAATTAAGCATATTCAGAATGAATTAGATAAAAAAATCGAAACACATTCAATATCGAACATAAATAATTAAAAAAAGACCTTACAAGAAGAGTGGAAAATATTAAGAAAAATTTTTAGGTTTCCAACTAAATACTTAAAATATTTAACACAAATGAACTTTTATCCCTAACACTACAATAGTTATGAAGTGTTCAATAATCACTTATTGTTCACTTTTTGTTTATAACAATGTATATATAAGCTGATGCGCATTTCGATGGCGATGCCATCATCGTCAGAACCTTTTTGTTAAAATCTTAAAAATATTGTTATAAATCATTTTGGAGTTTCTTATTACCATATATTTTTGCTGTATGATTTTAAATCACTGATGGATTTTATACTAAATGTACAATAATTAATTATTTTTTTTATTACTTGAAATCTAATTTTGTAACTATTTATTATTAAATTGAATTTACACAAAATTTTAACCCCAACACCACAATAATTTAAAGTGTTTAATAATCACTTATTGTTCACTTATTATTTATAATTATATAATCTGTAATTAAAGAGTGATTATTGAACACTTTAAATTATTGTGATGTTGGGGTTAAAATTCATTTGTGTAAAGTGAATCAACCATAGTTCCAAAACAACAAATAAAAATTAATATGAATTTTAACATATAATCAAATATAAAACAATTCGATTTATTAAAAAAATTCATAGAAACCTAGCTGTACGACTTTAAGTGACACTCGTTGTTTATTTGATTTGTATATTTATATAAAAATTATTAGAACGATTATTCTCTTATCCCGAATCGATTAAGCAGTAGTCAAAACCAAGATATAATGTGATGTTGGAGAGAACTCGTTTATTAAAAAACGATAGTAGTAACTCAATAAGAAGTATTGGGGACAATATAAATTAATATATACATTAATGTGAACAGAATGTTAGTATAATTCAATTGTAACCTAAATAAATCGTAAATAAAATACATGTATTATTAAAAAAAAAATACACAAGAGCTAAAATCACCCAATTAAAAGACATTAGATACACATCGACTTATCTTACGTGCTGTTTTTATCCAAATGGCATTTAAATTATTTCATATTTATGTTGTTTTCTCTAAAGACGATATTTGTGAAATGCGCAGAAAAATGTGACTAAACTATTATACAAGCACGTATAATTAAAACTGCTTATTACTAATTACAATGTTTGATTATTATTTTTTTGTGTGAATAAAATAAATATCAGAATCCTGCTGCGCCTATCGATCCGAACATACGTTTGCCACGCGTGAGCATGAGGCTGACGGCCATCACCGACAGAAGGAAGAACGCGAGGCCTAAGAATGACGTGAAGATGCGGCACCGGCATCGCCAACGTTTGTCGGCCTTCATCCGACGCATTAACAGCTCGGCACGTGGAACGTCTAGCGTAAAGTCTGCTTCTGGTCGACCTCCCGCCGGCTACAAAACAAGAAAAAAGAAACGGTTAGATAAATGGTCTTGTTTTCGACTTATCGAACACCTGATAACATCGATTCAGTCTACTTATTAGATATGTAGATTAAAAAGACATGTCGATTGAAATTGATCAATTTTATTACAAATATTCAATGTGTGTATGTGTGTGTATGAGTGTGTGTGTGTGTATGAGTGTGTGTGTGTATGAGTGTGTGTGTGTGTATGAATGTGTGTGTGTATGTGTGTGTGTGTATGTGAGTGTGTGTGTATGTGAGTGTGTGTTTATTATATATACACAGTAAATTATTATTCCTATACAACATTCACATTTTTAAATACTTTTTTTTTCGTCATATTTGTGGTATGAATTATTTTAAATCAACTTTTTTCACTCATAAAATCTTAAAAAGAAAGTATTTATAAAACCACGAATTAAAAATAAACAATAATTTTGATTCAAAGTATCTACATATATATATATATATATATATATATATATATATATATATATATATATATATATATATATATATATATATATTCAAAGTATATATTTATATATATATATATATATATATATATATATAGGAATCAAAGTAAATAGAGAATATCTGTCACATCTGAGATTTGCGGATGATATACTACTTATAAGTGAAAACCCAGAAGAATTACAAACATTACTCGAAACCCTCTTAGAAAAAAGCCGAAGAGTAGGATTAAAAATAAATATGGGAAAAACTAAGGTCATGTTTAATAATTTCGCTGAAAGAAGAAAAATACAGTTAGAGAATCAGTACCTGGAACAAGTGGACGAAATAAAATACCTAGGAAAAACTATAAGATACGATGGTGATTTATGGCCAGAAATCAAAACGAGAATCAGAGCTACATGGGCAACATTTGGGAGACTAAATAGTATAATGAAAAGCAATATACCAATCAGCTTAAAAAGAAAGGCATATAACCAATGTGTATTACCGGCCTGTACGTATGGAGCAGAAACTTGGACTTTAAACGTAAGAATGAAACAGAAGCTGTTAACTGTCCAGAGAAGCATGGAAAGAATAATGTTAGGAATTTCTAAACTGGACCGAAAAGCAAGTAAATGGATAAGAGAACAAACAAAAGTAATTGATATAATAGAGCAAGTTAAATCGTTGAAATGGACATGGACAGGACATATAATGAGAAGAGAGGACAACAGATGGACGAAGATTGTTACGGAATGGAGACCAAGAGATAAAAAGAGACTTAAAGAAAGATCATATCAAAGATGGAGAGATGAAATTGTGGAGTATTGCGGAGGTCAAGGTTGGATGAGATTAGCCAGCGACAGGAAAGAATGGAAGAGGCTTGGAAAACTCTTCATATGACATTCAACGAGGCTTTCGCCCAGCAGTGGGCTGATATGGGTTATTAGTAGTAGTAGTAGTAGTAGTAGTAGTAGTAGTAGTAGTAGTGTATATACGAGGTCAGACAATTAAGTAATGCGACAAAATTCAAAAATCGAGTATATTTAAAAATTAAAGTACATCGCTGCGATCCCCTTCAAAGTAGTTCCCTCCCGCATCTATACACTTATTCCAGCGAGTTTTCCAGTTTTCGTAACAATTCTGGAACACTTCTTGAGGGACCTCTCCGAGTACCCTCGTCACAGATTCTTGGATATCTTCAACGGAGTCAAAATGTCGACCTTTGACGAATTTTTTCATATGGGGGAATAGGAAAAAGTCGCAGGGTGACATGTCCGGTGAATAGGGCGGTTGTGGTAACGTTGCGATGCCTTTAGACGCCAAAAACTGAGAGACACTGAACGCACTGTGACAGGGAGCATTGTCGTGATGCAGAACCCAAGTCTTCGCGATCTCTGGACGCACTCTGAGCACCCTTTTTCGTAATTTTTCGAGCACATTGCGGTAGAATACTTGATTTACGGTTTGTCCAGGTGGTATGAACTCTTTGTGAACCACTCCTTTGCTGTCGAAGAAGCAAATCAACATGGTTTTCACTTTGGACTTGCTCATTCTCGCCTTCTTTGGCCTTGGTGCTCCAGGGAACAGCCACTGTTGGCTTTGTCGTTTAGTTTCGGGGTCATATTGAAAGAACCAACTTTCATCACCAGTAATAACTTTTTTTTTTTTTTAGTAATAATGGACATCACCAGTAATAACCAGTAATAAATTTCTCTGTTCCATTTTCGTGACATGCACTACTCGCGCGTTGTTACAAAACACTAAACAGCTGGCGAAGAAATGATCGTACGAGGGTGGTCAAGGTCTCAATCGAGAGAGTAGGGATCTGCTATTACGGTGGCGGAGTTACAGGTTCGCAGTGTTACCACAGGCCGAGAAAAAAAATCGGTCGCATTACTTAATTGTCTGACCTCGTATATGTTGGGGTTTCCAATAAGCGCTTCAGAAGTTTAAATGCAAATAAAACAAAAATGTATTTAATTAATTGGTTATTTATTTTTTAATTTTTATCCATATTCTATAGCATTAATGATGGAACCCAATTTCACTCATATGACTACCACGACTTTGCTTAACATAGTTCATTCGTTTAATCCAATTTTTAATCACTCTTTCACATAATTGTGGTCCAATTTCATGGTTCAATGTTTATTTTTAATGGTTCTGTAGTTTATGGTTTATCAGCATAAACAAACGATTTCATATAACTCCACAGAAAATAATCCAATGGAGTTAGATCACATGATCTTGGTGGCCAATTGATCGATTCATTTCGTGAAATAATGGACTCATTAAACTTTTATTTTATGAGGTCTATTGTTTTCGTAGATATATGGCATATAGCATCGTCCTGTTGAAACTATATATCGTGCAAATCATTTTTTGGGAAAAAATGTATCATTATTCAATAACATACTCCATTTACTGCAATGTGATTTTCAGCTTCATTTTGAAATTAATATGGTCCGATGGTACAACTAGACAGTTACTTTTTGTGGATGCAATAGTCTTCATTCAATGACTTGTGGATTTCTTTCACTCCAAATTCTGCAAATTTCTTTATTTAAGGTTGACCTTAAATTTCACGATCTGAACATTGATTTTTATAAATTTTTACAATTAAGTATTAAAAATTCTATGATAATTTGCCAAAGTATACTGAGTTGAAATGTCAAAATGTGCTTGAAAAAAATTCAAACATGACTGCCACCAGCTGTAAAAGTTCTGACATTGTTATTGGAAAACCCTATTTTTTAAAAAAAACTCATACAGAATCGATTTTATTTATATTTTATTTTCCTTGTAAATATTTATACGAGTCATTTCCGTGTTCCATCATACAACCAACACGGAAATATAAACACTTGGAGGCCGTTCGTCGTTTATGGGTTTTTTTTTGGAAAAAATTAAACGATCCTCTCTCGACTTAACATCTGATAACAATGCACATAGAAACAAATTATATTTGTCATTGTGTTCGAATTATGTAACAATCGACGGAATCAACACGACATCTTGTCGCTCCACCGACTGGAACAAACTGTTTAAATGACTGTTTAGTTTTCTACAAGGAAATTGTACAACTGACATTCGTATAATTGACGGTTAATTGTTAGTAGATTTGTACTATCGTCGATATTCGATGTTTCAAATAAAATTTCTATTCTGGATTTCTTTATTCGATTGTAATTTAATTTGACGTTATTTGAAATTATAGACCGTTTTTATGATTAGAAAAATGATAGATTCTCATATATATATATATATACAGTGAGTCAAAGTGAAACTCATACAGAGTTATGTTTCCAATAATTTTACACATATATTTTAATATAATAACAATTTTCTTTTTTTTTGCTTAATTTCTTTATTAAGGTTATTTTTATTATATTTGAAAATTTCAATCGTAAATTAATACTTTTACTTTAGAAAAAGTAACCATTTCTGAAAAATGAACAAAATATACATCAAAATGAAACTCATACAACGAATTACTCTCGTTTGAAAATTGCTGTGTTAAGAAAGTATACTCTTCAAATATGTGTTTGGTCACTTTGGTTATAAAAATAAACCTATTGTTAAGTCGTTTATAATCATTTTGTAAAAAATATAAGTTGGATTTTCACTTTGAGTAGACAAAGGAGACAATCATCGACGAACGAGCGAAAGATAATGATTTTTCATTACAAAAATGGAAAAACTCTACAGGAAATTGGGAAAATAGTTAATAAAAGCCACGCTACAATGCAATCTGTAATAAAAAGATTTAAAAACGGTCAAAATGTTGACAATAAAGCCAGAAAGAGTCTCTGCTAGATTTTTAATGACCATGACGAGCGTTGGATTCTACGAAAAATTAAAGAAAATTCGAAAATTAGCGCGCCTAAATTGACTTTAGAAGTTAAAAAATATCTAAATAAAAAAGCAAACCCCCAAACAATTTGCAATATACTAAATAAAAATGGGTTTCATGCTTGTATTGCCAGGAAGAAAACTTTCATAAATCTAGCTAATCGCAACAAAAGGTTAAGCTTCGTTCGGGAACATGTTAATAAGAGTTTTGATTATTGAAAAGATGTTTTGTTTACGGACGAAAGCAAATATAATTTATTTGGATCCAATGGAAGAATTAATGTATGGCAGAAACCAAATACAGAAATGTCTTTAAAACACTTACATCCTACAGTCAAATATGAGAGCTGTCATGTTATAGTATGGGAGTGTATGTCTACGAGAGGGGATGGAAATTTAATTTGATAGATGGCATTATGAATCAAAATGTTTATATTGATCTATTAAGAAAAAATTTGAAAGCCAGTGCTCAAAAACTTGGGATTTTGCAAACATTTAATTTTTATCAGGACAACGACCCCAAGCACAAAGCTTATAAAACACGTAGTTGGTTGTTATATAACTACCCCAAAGTACTGGAAACACCACCATAATAACCTGATATAAATGTGATTGAAAATCTATGAAATCACTTAGAAGTTGCCATTAGAACACACACTATTAATAATAAAAATGATTTTAAAAAGCGTTATTAGATGAATGGGAAAAAATTGATCTAGCTTATTATAAAAAATTAGTTAAATCCATCCTGAATCGTTTAAAGGCTATAAAAATTAATAAAGACTACTCTACTAAGTACCAAAATAATTCAGTTCATTGTAAATTTTAATTTAATAAATAATTTGTTAGTTGTAGGAGTTTCATTTTGATGTGTTTTTGAATGATTTTTCAGAATTCGTACCTTTTTTGGTCTTTAAGTATTATTTTATGATTTATTTATTTTTATGTGATAATAACATCCTTAATAAACAATTTAAGTCAAATATAAAAGGGATTTTTTTTTATTTAAAAATTCAGAATTCGTACTTTTTTTGGTCTTTAAGTATTATTTTATGATTTATTTATTTTTATGTGATAAAACATCCTTAATAAACAATTTAAGTCAAATATAAAAGGATTTATTTTATTTAAAAATTTATATACAAAAAATTATTGAAAATAATACTGTATGAGTTTCACTTTGACTCACTGTATATGTATATATATATATATATATATATATATATATATATATAGAATACATATTTATCACAAATAGTATATCTCGCATAATAAATAAAATGTTTTCATATGTATGAACCTGAACTGTCCAGCTACCCCTACTTACAAATCCTACCCATGTGCCTTATGGTGGCAGCTGGGTGACAAAAGTATTATTTTGCAAACAGTAATAGTAGAGAGTGAGAGTGAGTGTCCGGCGACTTAAAACCGGATTTCCTGGATAAGGGAGTGAACCCTGACAGAAAAAAGGTCGTTAGTATTGTATTAATCACCTGTCTGATAATATATTAGGTTGGCAAACAAGTAATTGCAGTTTTTTTAAGTTAATTAAAAACGATTTTTTTTATGGAATGAAATAATTTTATTCAACAATGTATTAACAATTTTATTTCACCATTTTTTGTCATCTTTTAACCATTTTCATAATTCCGTACTCGGAAAACTTTTGATCTTTCTGAACGAAAAACTGATTCAAGTACGATTTGATAACCTGACCTGAAGCGAAACTTTGATCATTTATCTGATTGTACAAGATGAGGTGAATGTGGTGGATGTAACATTACATCCCAACCAGGCTTCAATAATTTTTGACGAGTGACCAAAGATGTATGTGGTCTCGTATTGTCATGATGAAACACAACATCTTTACAATTCGCCGATTCTGGACGTTTCAATGGATCATTCCTTGGAATCAGTTCAAAAAACACAATTCTTAATAATCCCACCAAATTGATAATGGATATGAAGAAGTAACAAAAATTGAAAATTCGAAAAAATAAAAAAGAGCATGATTTACATTTGTATATTTTACAAATGTCATGTCAATTGAATGAATCTTCCTGTATGTAATTAATTTATAAACAATACTTGGTTTTAACATTTCGTATTCTTCATTTCCGTCTATTTTTATTTAAATATTCTTATCTAAAAAAAGTAAAAACTTATTTATTATACATAAAGCAGTTATTTAATTCTATATCAGACAAATACTTTACAAAGACATGCTTTATAATTCAATCAATATTTATATACAAATTATATTCTTTTTAGGCTATAAATTACTTGTTGGGATAGCATGTAATGTATTATTAATTTCTTTGTGTTTATTTATTAGTGCCGTGTATTAATCTTTAGTAGCTGTATAGAAATTTTCTTTGTTGTCTGTTATATAAATGTTTTATGAACTGTTGGATTTTAATGTTTTTATTATTTTGATGTGTTTCGTCATTGATTTGTTGACCTCTTGAATTGATTATTTAATACAATACACACACACACACATACATATATATATATATATATATATATATATATATATATATATATATATATATATACACACTGACGTGCAAAAGTATTCGCCATATGGGTAACATAAGCAATTTATTGATATGATTCAATAAAGTTGTTAAGTATTTTTTTTTATTTAATTGATAATAAATATATTATTCATTAGAAAAAGTACAAAAAACAATAAAAAAAATTTCAATTTAACGACTTTATTGAATTATATCAATAAATTGCTTATGTTAACCATGTGGCGAATATTTTTGCACGTTAGTGTATACAGTGGTGTACAAAAAAATAGGTATGTGGTAAAAAAAATTGTTAAAAATATATTTCTATCACTATTGTATTACCTGGTTACAATTACAATGGATAAACTTTTTTTTTCTAAAAAAAACTAAATTTTTTAAAATATCATTAGAGGATTAAGAGAAATTTTATATTTTAATTCTTACATCGAAAAGGAGAAGATTAAAAATATATGAAAATATTGTTATTGTCAATTTTAGGCCAGTGACAGAGGAAAAATACAAAGATATAACTGATTTGTTACCATATATACGAGGTTGTTTAATAAGTCCGTGTAAAAATAAAAACTGCTTCATTTTTTTGAATAAATCGTTTTTATTTTTCAACATAGTCTCCTTTTAGGCTTATACACTTCATCCAACGCTGCTCTAGTTTGTTGATCCCTTCCGAATAATAGGATTTGTCCAAGTCTATAAAATAGTCATTCGTTCCTGCAATCACCTCCTCGTTCGAATAAAATCTTTTTCCCGCGAGCCATTTCTTCATATTAGGGAACAAATAATAGTCCGATGGAGCCAGGTCTGGAGAATAGGGGGGATGTGAAACGATTCGGAACCCTATTTCCATTAGTTTTGCGGCCACAACTGCTGAGGTGTGAGCTGGTGCGTTGTCGTGATGAAAGAGGACTTTTTTGTGGGCTAATCGGGGACGTTTTTCTTGCAACTCGGTTTTCAAACTATCCAATAACAATGAATAATATGCACCTGTAATGGTTTTACCCTTTTTCAAATAGTCGATAAAGATTATTCCTTGCGAATCCCAAAAGACAGTCGTCATAACCTTCCCGGCCGAAGGAATTGTCTTCGCCTTTTTCGGAGCAGATTCCCCCTTGATAACCCATTGTTTAGACTGCTCTTTGGTCTCAGGAGTGTAGTGATGTATCCATGTTTCATCTACAGTGATGAAACGACGCTTAAAGTCCTGCGGATTTCGCTGAAACAGCTGCAAACCGTTCTTGCAACACTTCACACGACCTCGTTTTTGGTCGATCGTGAGCAATCGCGGCACCCACCTGGCGGATAGCTTTTTCATGTCCAAATGTCGGTGCAAAATATTATGTACCCGTTCACACGAGATGCCTACAGCACTAGTAATCTCACGCACTTTCACTCTTCTGTCATCCATCACCATATCATGGATTTTATCAATGATTTCTGGAGTGGTGACCTCAACAGGGCGTCCAGAACGTTCAGCGTCTCTTGTGCTCATATGGCCACTCCGAAAATTTTGAAACCACTTATAAACCGCACTAATCGAAGGTGCAGAGTCACCATAATGTTTATCAAGCTTCTGTTTAGTCTCCTGAGGCGTTTTGCCTTTAATGAAGTAGTGTTTAATCAACACGCGAAATTCTTTTTCGTCCATTATTTGACAATCACTCGATTTCCTTGATTCCAAAGATTGTCAAACACAAAGGAATAGACCGATATGGCTGAAACTTGATGTGTGTTCTTCCAAGAGGTGCTACTAATTAAAAATAACCTCGATATGCACCAGTGGTGCCATCTTTCGGAATTTACACGGACTTATCAAACGATCCTCGTACCACCGATTTATCACAACTAGAATATTTTAAAGTTATCAAAATATTACAATCTATAAATGTTATGGCAAATGAAGTGTAATTAAAAAAATTGTTATTTTTAAATATGAAAATTCATTCGTTATTGATTTTTTTGGATAAAATCTATTATTTTTTATATAAATCTTTTTTTGATTTTTTCATTAATTTTGAAAATGGGCCAAGTCATTTGAAATATTAAAAAAAAACATTTTTTGTCAGATGCTATTCTTAACATTTTCAAGTTTTTTAAAATAATTATTTTCCAAAATACATTTACTTTTTCTGTTTGTCAACATAGAAAAATATTTTTTTAAATAATTCAAAATATCTCAAAACGAAAAATATATGACTTACACCACTTCATAATCACCGGCTCATATATACAGTGATGTGAAAAAAATAGGTGTAAAGTCTATAAAAAAATATACAATTTTTTGCTATAGCTGTATATTTAAGAAATTGCGCTGTCTTGTAATGTAAAAAAACCTATATACTAAGTAAATATCGTCAAGATATCAGATTAGTTTTCTTGGAGCTCGAAGAAATTCTCGTAAATCGTTTCTTGTGTCAAAAAATCATGTGCAATAAAATAGGTGTGAGAAAATATTTCAATAAAATCTTCCATACATTTTTAAAAAAAATCAATACTTGGTAAAATATAACAATTTACTTCAGATAAAATATATTTACTAAAAAAAATAATTTTTATTCGAAAAAGTGTCGTTTTTGTAACAAAAATTGAACGAATTGTTCTGAAGAACTAAGAAAACTGATTCGTAAATTGAGGAATGAAGGTAAAACTTATAATTGTGAAAATATTAATATGTTCTCTATATATATATATATATATATATATATATATATATATATATATATATATAAATATATGTAAATTTTCGCTGAAAACGAATAAGAGAACATTTCAAAAGATCTAAACAGCAAGATGTCAAACATTCTCCTATGTCATTGTTAACATCAACATATTATATTTTGCAACACCCTAAAAAGAAGAACCTTGAATTGTGCAAGTCATTTAATGTCATATATCTTGGAAATCTCTGTCCTTGAAACGATTATTAACGATCCGTCGTCTATAAACAATAGGATCTTGAACTTTTTTCTATCATATTTATAATACACGACTTTCATTCGAATCGACGACAACCGTTAAATTCATTTGAAAGCAGACGTGCCGAACAGATGGTCCAAGTACGCTAATTGTCCATTCGTACTTTACGAAAAAAATTACTACGAAAATCACTTACTTTCATAATATCGACGACTTTTTATAAATAAATATTTGAATAGAAAATTGTGTGGAGCAGTTAGACGATTGTCAAGAGTAAACAACGGAATTCATTTGCGTAGAGTGATAAAAAAAATTATAAACGTGGTTGTATTTGTATAAAAGTTTTAGAAACGCCATCTCATTCTCCAGACCTAAATGTTATTATGCACTTATGGATTTATTTAGAAGAAACGTTTAACAAATCAATATCTAATCAAAATAAACTAACAATCACATTAATCGAACAATGGAGTGAATTTGAACCTTTTCTGCTGAAAATTAGTAAAGTCTATGATTAATTGTTTGACAGCAATCAAAAACCAAAATGGTTTACCAACTAAGTAGTAACATTTTTGTTAATTTAAAAATATACACTGAATTTATGATGTATTCCATTATAACTTTGAGGTTCATTTGGACTTTTTGAGTTACTATTCTTCAATTTAAGATTTTTTTAACTTATTTCATTATAATTTTGTGACTATATCTTAGTATCATTAAATTTTTTGCTACTATAATAAATACACTTAACTATTACAATATTCTGTGTTCAACAATAAATATTTATTGTCATTATTTTTCACTCGATTCGTTCTTATAAATTTAAATAACCATGCCATCATTGTCCATGATTATTGAATTATTTATTTGTACTTTTTATAGTATATGAGAGTTATTTATTTTCGTATCCGTTATATAGGTGTTTCTTTAAGCGTGATAGAACTTTCAATTAAATCCCTATTGAAAATTCTATCTAACCTAAAAAATTTATACATATATATATATATATATATATATATACAAACCGACTGGGTGCATCACCGCGTATCATGCGGGAGATTGCGTTCGATTCCCAGTAGGAGAGTCCCTCACTTTCGAGAATTGAACATAAAGGCCGACAACCTCATCTTGTAAAAAAATAACTGTCGAAAAGTTCAGGGAGTAAACCCCGAATAAAAATTTTTTACCAATCCACCTGGTCAGTGTGGTGAATATGACCAAATACCAGTGAATGTTAGCCATCCATTGAGGCTTTCGTCCAGTAGTGGGGATTTATATGGGCTTTATGATGTGATGATATATATACATATGAGCCGTGATTAAGTTCATTTTTTGAAATTTTCATATTTTTGTCAATTTTAATCAAACAAATAATGTTCTTTTTATTTATTAAATGATTTACTCGTTGCTTCGTTTTTTCTGCATCAGTAAATCCTTTTTATGGCTTCTTAATGTTATATAATAATTTCAGAAACCATTATGAATAAGTTCATCTTTTATCAACATTTTGAAACTTTGAAATAAAAATTCAATTACTTTTCTTTTTTCAATACTTCAATTATTTTTTCAATTAAGCACATTAAACTATACGCAAAAAAATATTTTAAAATAATAATGTATTCAGATTCATGTACAGGACAAAATATAAATATAAAAACTGTGTTAACCAGCTGCGCTGGCAATTAATTAACATCCATGCGTGGCAAATCCTTCCAAAGCAATTTGCAGCGAGTTGGTATTTGAAATCATTTTTTTTATAAAGTTTTAGACACACACACATTAACATTATAGTAAAATTCTTAAATTGATTAACAAATGATTTAATAATTTTTGAAAAGGAGTATTTCTTGGGTTTTGGTACGTTTGTTATTTTACCGAATAATATAGAGGTATTAAAAAATTCCATTTCCATTAGATCAAAGAATATTTTTCTGTAACTTTTTGCAAATTTTCTCATTAAAGGAAAAGATGATAAATAACTACCTGCAAGTCTACTCCACCCATACCATCATTGTAATCTAAAACTATATTAGGTTTTGTAATGTTTCCATTTTGGTCTGTATAATTTCTACATTTTTTCTTTTTTGTTACAATCATTTCTGCTTTGGAATGTTTTGAAGAAAGTAAATATATATCTTTTTTATCCTTCCATTTTACAGCTAAAATACCATTGTAAGATCTTAAAAGAATTTAAAATGTTTTTAATTTTGTCGCTGCGAGATCTTTTAGCATATTCTTTCTATTAGATCTGACTGTTCCGATAGTATTAATTTTTTGCAAATATAATTTCCGATAGAGTTTTGGTAACGAATACCAGTTATCTAAAAAGAGGGTGTGTCCAAAATCAACTAAAGGTCTACATAAATCCAGTACAACATTTTCTGATGCGCTATTATCAGAATAAAATTGTTCTTTGATAAAATAGTTTTTTATAATAATAAAAAAAAATATTGTATTTTTGTAGTTACTTGATTATTATTCAATGAAAATATGTAAAATTAATGAAGTTCTACAAAAAAACACTTGTACTCGTATGCCTTCAAAACAGAAGTGTGACACTTGTTAACGGAACTCCGATGTTATTTTAACTTAGCAAAAATCACACGACGTGCTATGTACGTCTTATCGACATTTGGTACAGATAGCAGTTGACGTACACAGCACGTCATTCCAACGCAACTGGTTAAGTGTATTAAAATTGATTCAGAGTGAAGACCTAAAATCCTAATCGATTTATCCAATTATTTATAATTGGATAAATTATTGGCCACAGTTATTTATCCAATGATGTTGATTTTGCAGTTATAGAAACTTATGCAAAAAGAATCAATATATTTATAGTCCTAGCGATTGGTATTGTATAATTAGAAATTGTAAAAGAAAAAACCCTTTTAGTGTTATGGAAATGGATCATCAAGATTTCCTCTCTACAACATCATTGGAGATGTCATCACCAACAGAAAAAAACAACAAATGGACTATGAGTCAATTGGCTTAATATGCGGTGGATAAAACTAAAGAGGTCAAATCCAAGTAACATTAAAATCAAATATAATTTGGACGAGAATGACACATTTCACGTAATTGATTTTTTTTAAAAAAAGAATAGGTACGTCAGCAATCTTAAAAAATTAAATCGACCATTATTGTATCCTAATGATAGAGCAATTTCAAAAGAGACATGAATTTATTAAAATATATTCCACCAATAAAAAATGACTTTCACAGGACATTAAGAATAATGCGTGGAGACGGAAATTTGAATTTAGTTAACTCGGAATCAGAAGATGTTTATTATGATTTACCAATATTTTCTTTGTATTATTTTACTAATGAAGTTCACAATGACTAATGCTATCGTACTATTTTTATATAAAATTTTTATTAATTTCAGTTGTCAAAAGATGCAAGTTCGAAAATTTTTAAAACATTATCCCAATAAATATTTTATAACTCGTTCTGTTGTAAATCCTACATCTTGAAAAAAAAAACTCTATAAATTTTTGATCAAATTAATAAACAAAAAATTATGTATTAACTCTTATTGGAAGTTAGAATTTTGTACTTAACTTTCCGATAGGTCGGAGATATATTTGAGTGCTTATTGCAAGAGAAGAGTAACTAAAGTTACTTGATATAAAAAGATAGTTTTGTGCATAATAATTTATAGGCTCCTGAACATTTCCTATATTTGTAAAAGGAATACTTGAAGTTAAATTGTCTTCATCATCACTGTCGATTTCAATCCAATCTTCATCACAATCAGGACCATTTTCTCTTTCCACTTCGCTTTCCTCTTCACTTGAATATTGAATAGGGATCAGATTTTTTCTTTGACTGAAATATAACACTTGTATCACAGTTTCCTTCATCACAAGAATTAAAATCACTTGCCGAATATTCAAAATTTTCACATATTTCAGTATAACTATTACTGTTACTTTCCATATTGCTATAGTTTTCTTTATTCATTTTTGGAGGAATAAAATATTATATATAAGTAAAATAATTACTGAAATATGACAGAACGTGTTATCTGCTATCGAGTAAGAATTAAACTGTAAAAACAGACAGTGTGTACATTCAGCAATAAGGATGTTGTTACTTGTTCAGTCTTGTCACCTCGCACGTGACATACGACTGATATAGCAAAGTTGTAATGTCACGTCAGAGGTGACATACAATCGATAAGAGTTAATAAACATTAATTTTATAAATTTTTATCTGATGAATTTAATCATATTGGCTTTTGAACGGCTCATATAAAGAATTTTTTTTTAGATTAGATAGAACTTTCGATACGGATTAATTTTAAAGTTTTATCACACTTAAAAAAATCCTATATTTTCGGTTTTATTGCATATTAGTCAAAATATCTTGAAATAAAGATTATCCATATTTTTGTGTATAATTTCTAGGAAAATTTATTATTTAAAAAAAAATAAAATAATTGTTTTGTATATAAAATCAATAATGATATTTTGAAATAATTCTGCTCGTTCCGTCCATATCTCTACCACACTTACATAAATCTAACAAATGTTATTGTATACATTTCGCATTCCATTCCACACCTGTCGACTATATTTTTTAACCGCACGTTCTGTGCAATATGGTCACGTTCCATACAGCAAACACACAGATAGATCCATCCATACATACGAGCAGATTAAATGACATATTGTCGATATGCAAATTGATTCGTACAGACACACACACACGCGTATGTTGCGCATGGGGTTGCCTCCGGCTAAAAAGTGAAAGTGAGAAAGTATTTGTTTCGCTATGGCGGTACGAGTAGTACTGCGTCGTATTATGCTCTATGAATCGGGATATACAGGCTGTTGTGTGTGTATGTGGTAACAACGCCCGTTCATGTTCGCAATGATCAGTGTAATAATATGCCATTAAAATTGTCTATGCGAGAGGTCGGCATACGTAATATCTAATAGTTTTACAAGAAATGTTGAGTAATGTGAATCAATAAATCAATTGGCCGGTGTACGACTGTCGGGACTTTGCGACGTGTAAATGAAAATATTCGCTTGATTGCATAGGGTCATCCAAATGTGACGCCTAGATCTGTGTTTTATTTGAAAAAACAGAAGAAACTATATATATATATGTTTCCCTATACACCACCATATTTTCTTTTTAATAAAACAGAAATTTAGATGTCATATTTAGACAACCCTATACATTGTTGTTGGGATAACTGATATTGTTTGAAATCGAATTAAGTTCTAGGAGATCTTTTACTAGCTCAGCGATTAAACAAACTCTGGTTTTGATATTTAATGTTTTTTTTTTAAAAAAAAAATTTTTATACAAAGATTCGTTTTAAAACAATCAACTATATTTTATTAGATTATTAGAAATGTCCAATTTTCTAAGTACTAAAATAGAATCCAATTTTTTAAGTACTAAATTAGACAGTCAACATCTTTGATATTTCACTTTGGCAGTTCTTGTTTTTTTTTTTGTGAAGGTACATCCTCACTCTTTCAAATGCACGTTTTGGTTTATGATTATTTTTCTAAATATCATTTTTTTTTTTGCAAAACCATAGATAAGTCAAAAATTATTTTATTTTCGAATATAAATTCTATTGTGGAACCAATACACCGCAAACAGCTCGAAATATCAGCGAAGTATAAGGTCGTCCAAATGTGACGCCTAGATTTGTGTTTTATTAAAAAGAAAAAAATTGTACACATGTTTTCCTATACACATTTTTATAATAAAACACAAATCTAGGCGTCACATTTGGATGACCTTCTATTTAGCAAAGATGTGTCTAACAAACGCACAGTAAGTAGATGGTTTGAGAAGATCCGTTTTGACGATTTTAATCTTGAAAAGAGCCACGTAAACGACCTGAGATCAGAGTGAATAACAGTGAACTAAAGCTGTATTAGAAACAGAATTATTTCAAGAACTTTGTGAGAATTATCAGCAAAGTTTGACGTTACTGTTCCAAAAATATCGAGCCATTTGAAAATAATTAACTAAATAAAGAAACTGAATAGATAAGTTCTGTATGAATCAAACGCGCTTTAGAAGAAAAATAATCTCGAAAATGGCCTTTCTTTGCTGACACGACATTAAGATGAACTATTTATACATCAATGAAATATATATATATATATATATATATATATATCATATATAACGCCCATATACTACTGGACGATATATAATATATATATACAACATATATATATATTTATATATATATATATATATATAAATATATAAAAAAGGCTTTTTGATAAGTATGCAAAAAAGTAAGAAAAACAACTTTTAAAGCAAAAATTTACCATACTTATCAAACGACTATATATATATATATATATATATATATATATATATATATATATATATAAGTGCTAAAACAATCCAAAATCGAATATTTACCAAAAAAAGCTAATGGTGTTTATTTGATGATCCAATGCTGGTATTATCCATTATAGCAGTGATTCCCAACGGGGTCGGTACCGCCCACCGGTGGGGGTTGAAGAGATCTAAGGGAGCTTTTTTGGTTCAAGGCAAAATTGGGGGGCATTGAGGACCAATCACCGCCCCTCCCCCTCTAGGCAGACGTTCGTTGGCTATCAAAGAGTACCTATCTAAAATGATTTTATGACCTCTTTGATTGATAAAAGAAAATGGTATAAAATTTCTATACTACATAAAGAAGCCGGAATAGACACGGTTACAGATTTCATCAACATCATGGGGTGGAAATTCTACACGAGGAAAAAGGACCATGACAACCAATTGATAAATGGCCTTGGAAGATCCAAGATAGTACTCATAGGTAGCCGGGTAGGAAAACACAGAAGAAGAAACGTCACATTGCAACCGTATATTTACAGAAGATTACGAGACAAAGACAAAAAGACCAGCCAGAGCTGGTCGACAAAACGAAAGCACAAGTATAAATTTTTCACGTGTTGAGGAATCAACCTCGGCTGGGAAAAGGGTGGGTGAGCTACTAGTTTACGGCAGCATTTATTCGACACAATTTTAGAATAGATATCAGGGTTTTTTGAAATTTTTCCCAGATTATGTAGATACAGAAGACTGAACAATGTATAAGAAGATATAAACAGATATGAAGACATATAACGAGCTACGGGGGCATATCATACGTCCTTAGGTACGTTAAAGAAAAGAAGAGAAAAATTATCAGACGACAAAGAACAACAAAAGCTGAAAATAAGCTGATTGACTCTTTGACTCAATTATAACGTTTTTTGAAAACAAAGATGATTCGTTAAAAGAGAATTTATTGAAATTTAAGAATGATATAGCTTATTTAAGGGGTTATACGCAGTTAGAAATTTCAAAAAATCGATTTTTTTTTTAATTTTCAGAATGCACATATATTTGAGTATATTCTCTGAAAATTTGAAGTAAATCCGATAAATATTTTCGGACATACACCTGAATTTGTAAAAAAATTTTAACTATGTGTAAACTACTTCCGAAACTTCAAACGCGTTTATCTCAAAACGGTGTTTTCATAGTCGGTGATCTCGATATCTCAGAAATGGCTGAACCGATCGGTCTCAAATTTTCACACAATCTTCTCAAATATATTCCTCAGGTATTGAACGAAGGAATAAGGTTTACAAAAATTATTACTATTTTTTTTAAAACAATTTGGAGCGAAAATTTTAGTAAAAAACGAAAAATTTTTTTCAAGTAGACGCCATTTTGTCAAAAATGAAAATTTTTATTATTCCTTCGTTCAATACCTGCATTAATCTATCCTTTAAAAGAATTGACCATATTTTTTGATTTCAAATAATCCAAACCGCCAATATGGAGATCACCGCCAAGCGTCTTTTTTTGGAGGTCATTAGGGACATCGTCTGCAGGAGCGGTGCACTTCAATATTTTTTTATGATCGACATGTTATTTTATTCTTGAAAGTAAGATCTATTCAAATAACCATAATTTGTAATTGCAAAATAAATACTGTTTCTAAAAAAAATTCCTAAAAAAACGTTGTTTTTGCGCCTCGCAACTGCGTATAACCCCTTAACTGATTTAAATAATAAATTTAAGGAGGAGATGATTTGAATTTGATCAAAGCAAAGGCAATTATTTCTGCGTTCGTGTCAAAACTTGCCTTTTACAAACAAAATTTGGGTCGAAGACAATTCTATCAGTTTCCGAATCTTTCCTCTGTGGAAGCAAATAATGATGACATTCTGATATTTTTCCAGCATTTGGAAGCACTTAAAGAAGATTTTATAAATAGATCTCAGGATGTCTTTAACATAATCATTTCAGACTTGAAAATTCTCTGTCATCCACTATATTCATCAGGCCTTGCACCAACATTGGACCACTTCTTGCAAGGAAAAATATTTAATTCTCAACAAGCTGTGGAAAATTCTTTTCGCTATTTCATCGTCACTCTTTGCCCAAATTTCTTCACTACTGACATAAACAATCTGCTGTTAAGTTGGGAAAATTTTGTTGATAGTTTAGGCCAGGGGTCGGCAACCTATGACCCGTGGGTCACCAAGTGACCCATTTGATAATTTCAAGTGACCCACTTGAGTTCCGCAAATAAACTATAATATATAGAAATAAATTATCAAACAAATTCTTCAAAATTAATATTATTTGAAACTGACATAAAAACTAAAATATTTCTTTTCTTTCCTTTGTTAAAAAAAAGCCAATATGAAAAAAAATATCGATGAAAGTGATCTAAATATGTTCGAAAGTTGAATTTTGAACATTAGAAGTGAATTTAAAAGTACATTTCAAAGTTTTAAGTAACACGGTAAAATATTTACATTTATAATAAAGCCCGACGAAATAGACAAAAATAGTTTAGATTTGCAGTATTTTAAATATCTTGAAATTGACAATTTAAGTTTAGAAGTGATTGATTTTAAAAGTCCAACGTTGTGGACGAATAAATTCAAGACATTGCCGAAAGATTTATAAAAAACAGAAGATAATCATCTTCTTATGATATCAACGTGTTGGGCATCCTTCCTTAGTTTTGCCATTTTGTCCGCGTTCGGTTCTACTTATAAATACGAGTAAATATTTTCACACATGAAATTTATTTTAAGTAAGAATAGAAGCAGCTTAACTGCCGAAAATTCAGACGCTTCTATTTGTCTCAAGATGATTAATCATAAACCAAACTTGACTAAATTGACATCACAAATTCAGCATCAGGAGAGCCATTGAAAACGAAGAGAACGTTTATAAATAAAGTTCATAAATTAATGAACTAAAATTTGACAATTATATTTGTTTTTATAGTAATTACAATTATAATTTTGAATTTTTATGTTTTAAAAGCAGCTTGTAATTATTTTCCCAATAAAATGATGTATCTTATTATTCACTAAAAGACTGTTTTAAAATGAAAATACCACTGACCCGAAACGTCTTCTTAATAATCACATTTTCGCTGATTTTGACCCGCAGACAAAAAAGGTTGCCGACCCCTAGTTTAGACGCTTATTTTGATTAATTGTACTGCTTCTTGTTTGAAATATAATAAACCAAACTTTTGATTTGAAAACGGATATTTCATATCTAATGACCTAATAGTTATAAAATTGATGCTAGTTCAATAAATAAATCGTTGAGTAGAAAAACAATTACATATTGATGATATTTTGAAGTTAGAAACACGATTTAATGAGATATCTTGTAAAGTTGTAAATAAAATTAGCAAAATAACAATGTTGGTTTTTATAGATTAAATATACATACGTACATACACACACACACATATATATATATATATATATATATATATATATATATATATATATATATATATATATATATATATATATATATATATATATATATGTACAAATCGTTCTTATAATTATATTTTTCTACAAAGCCCATTCATACTTTCTATACTGTCGAGTCGTGGAAATATTCCGGAAGAACTGAACTGGATTTAAAAAAACAATAACATTTGAGATTAGTCGTCGCTGCTTGCGGACTTCATATATAATTTACGTGTCATTATTTTGACGAGCTCACAGTCGTTTTTTTCTATGCAATCCGTGTAAACAAGACATTATATTTTTTTGAAATAATATATGTACATATTTATATAGAACACTTTCGTTCAACTTAATCGTGTAATGTATTAATTATATGCAAATGAAGAGATTCGTTTGAATTCGTGTATGAAAATTATAAATGTATAATAATTTTTACACGCAATTTCAACTATCTTAATGAAAATCGTGCAAGATAAAATCATAATTGTTTGTACGAAACGGTACAAATTTGATCTGTATATTCATATCATTTACATATATAAATATATATAAATTATCAAAAATTAATCATTCCATTGCTGGACGAAAACCATATCGAATGTTATTAGCATTCCTAAAAATTTTTCTGAAACTTTTCCATTTTTCTTTCCACAACTAATTTCATTTAACTTTCATTTCTACTATACTTCACAATTTCATCATTTCATCTTTAAAAAATGTCTTTCTTATTTTTTTTATATCTTGATCTCCATTCCATAATGATCTTTCTTCATCTATTATTTCTCTAATACTTTTACACGTCTGTTCATTTTCAAACAAGATACGTCAATAATATCAAATACATAACCAACAAGACCATAAAATGCAACCTGCAGCCCGAAACTTAAATAGATTTTATTGAAATAATAAAATAGAATTTAAAAAAATATAAAATTATGATACAATATTCTTTTATAGAATATTGTATATTTTTTATAAGGCATGTAAAATTGATTATTTATCCAGATCCAATGAAATAAAAATCCAGAATTTATTAAAATCCAGTGAAACATGGTAGGAATGAAGTTGGTATTCTAGATTTTTATTTATACTTGCTGGAATATTTGATTAAAATGCGATTTTTTTCTATAAAAATCTTGGCAATGTTTGGTAGTACATGCCTATGTGAACAGTTATTGTCATTTTAAAGACTAATAAAACTTTATAAAGGACGAGATTAATGAATAAATATTCAACATCTATATTAAAAACATTATTATTGTAAAAAAATACACATGATATTTATAAAATAGTTTCTGGCAAAAAATGCCAAATTTGAAATAAAAAATATAAATTTTTGAAATTTCTCGAATTTTAAATGTTGTTATAATATTTGATAATAAAACCTAATATTAATATTTTTTTAAAATTTTTGCAAGTTCATTAAAGAAAAAATCAGTATAAAATTTAAATAAATAATTTTCGATTATACATGAAAGACCATTTTTGCTCGCTAAAATTTGTTAGAGAGATTTTTTTGTCTACACCCCGCAAATTCTCTTAAACTGAATATATGAGTTACTCTTCATGTATGAATTTGACACAAATGACGTACGTAATTCACAAACGTCACAACAAACAACATGCGACGACAGTTCTGATGTTAAGATGAAATGGAGTTTCTTGTGTAAAAGACATGTTTCGTAAGTGTTACATGCATGTAGATCATATCTGAAGAATACGTGACTAAGTGCAAGTGAATGTCGATGTACTCGATGCATTCTATGTCTAAACAGTTCGATCGCATACATCGTGTCTGTTAAATAAATCTGAAATATATTTGAAATCGATTTCACATGTTACGTTTTTTCAAACAGTTTTTTGCGGAATGTTATGTCGAAGAGATATTTTTGAAAAAAAAGACAAATAGAAATCTATAAAGAATATTTATTCGATGCTGAGAGTTTAGAAAATAAACGTGACTGTTTTGTATTTTTGAAACTTGATAAGGTGTAACTGTCATGAGAGAATTGTAATCAAACAACAGTTGCTATTTATTTCTATGGAAGAATTATCCATATACTAGAATTCAACATAAATTGATTATTTAAGTACAAACGAGGATTTGCTTCTATAAATTTTATTTACAACACAATAAAAATATTTCATATAATATTGTATTTTTCAAAAAGTCTCCCTCAACTTCAATGTACTTATTCCATTATTATGGAAGTTTCCTTATTTTTTTCAATTGCATATTAAACCAATTTTGTATATCTTCAGTGACTTTGTCATTATTGTTAATTTTTTTACTTTCTGAAAATTCCTTCTATAATCTAAACAATCATTTAATGGTAGATGAGATAAAATATCTCACTTGAGTTTATGGACAGTTGTCAAAATTCAAACGACAATACCTTCAGTTCAGGAACTCACAGAACTTTTAAAATAAAACACATAAGAAGTTATTTATTCATCAATATTTATTTTGCCGCCTTCAAAGTACCCTCTATTGGAAGAAATACACATATTCCAACGTTTCTTCCAGTACTCGAATACCCCTGCAAACGAGTTTTGTAGTATGTCCTTCAGTTTACGCAGCGAATTTTCTTTTATGGCTTTAATTGGCACAAAATGATGTCCTTTGAGTGGAAAATTGAGTTTTGGAAATAGGAAAAAGTTGAATATGGAACTTGCGGATCGATATTAATTGAGTTTTTGGTCAAAAACTTACAAAAAATTCAGTGTTCTTAGCACCATATGAGAAGCAATGCATTTCATGCCCAGTATTTCACCCAAAATGACATAGCATTGTATTTTTGAGATTCCTACCTCAGCTGCTATCTCTTTGACAGACATAACGATGATTTTTAAGCACTAATTCTTTGACTTTAGTGATGAGTTAGTCGTTAATTAATATCGATGGATGTTCAGATCATGATTCATCATCGATGGATTTATGGTCCTTTTTGAACGCCTTTTGCTACTCAAAAACTCTTGTTCACGATAGACAATCCTCAGGATATGCCTTTATTAACATTTCCAACATTTGCATGAAGTTTATTTGGTTCTCAACACAAAATTTAATGCAAATTTTTTAATTAACTGATTTCGATATTGTAAAAATCGTCATGAACAACAATCACTGTAAATTATTTACTAATGAGTGTAGAGTCGTGAAATTTGACACAAATGTCACTGACAGATGTGCCAATTTAAAAAAAATTACAATATGACATTCCGTAAGCGCACGAAGTTTAAATAAGAAATGAAATTTAAATGAAAAAAATATAAGGACAAGCATTGTCTTAAGGGGTTATACGCAGTTGCGAGGCGCAAAAACGACGTTTTTTTAGGAATTTTTTTTAGAAACAGTATTTATTTTGCAATTACAAATTATGGTTATTTGAATAGATCCTACTTTCAAGAATAAAATAACATGTCGATCATAAAAAAATATTGAAGTGCACCGCTCCTGCAGACGATGTCCCGAACGACCTCCAAAAAAAGGCGCTTGGCGGTGATCTCCATATCGGCGGTTTGGATTATCCAAAATCAAAAAATATGGTCAATTCTTTTAAAGGATAGATTAATGCAGGTATTGAACGAAGGAATAATAAAAATTTTCATTTTTGACAAAATGGCGTCTACTTGAAAAAAATTTTTCGTTTTTTACTAAAATTTTCGCTCCAAATTGTTTAAAAAAATAGTAATAATTTTTGTAAACCTTATTCCTTCGTTCAATACCTGAGAAATATATTTGAGAAGATTGTGTGAAAATTTGAGACCGATCGGTTCAGCCATTTCTGAGATATCGAGATCACCGACTATGAAAACACCGTTTTGAGATAAACGCGTTTGAAGTTTCGGAAGTAGTTTACAACACATAGTTAAAAAAATTTTACAAATTCAGGTGTATGTCCGAAAATATTTATCGGATTTACTTCACATTTTCAGAGAATATACTCAAATATATGTGCATTCCGAAAATGCAAAAAAAATCGATTTTTTGAAATTTCTAACTGCGTATAACCCTTTAAAGAAAACAAATTGAATCTTGTATTTTTCTTCATTTAGAGCGGATTGATGAGAAAATAAATCATTCCATAATTCAATAAAAATGGTCAACAGACAACAAGTTCCATTATATTGAAATTTATTGATGTTATATCGATATATTATCAACATCGATATATTATCAACGTATCCATCGATTCAAAAGTGAAATTTTACAGAAATTCGATAAAATCCTATCATAGAGACTCATGTCACGATCATCCGAAACGATCGTTGTCTCGAGAGAAGTTCTTATTTAAATGTTCATCTAATGTCGTCGGTCGAAACTCGAATATATTTACGGTGTGTAGTATAAAACGATACATCCGAAGAAAGTTTCACACGAAAACGGCAAACGATTATAATTTGAAAATAGGTTCGGACGATAACATCGAATGATACCTCTTCTTGACGAAATATTAATAAAGCTTGAAAACAAATACTGATGTATAGTTTTTGAAGCAGAAAATCAACTTTGTATTCACATACTTTCACTGGACGCTACCATACAACACACGTAACTGTACAAATGTTAAATTCCGTACGGTTGAGGTAGGTCGTGGTTAAAAAACGACCGATTTGATAAAACGCTAAGAAAAAGTGATTGAAAATTTATTTTACTAAACGATATTTTTTTCATAAATATACAGGAGCACATCGCATAGTACGGATATTCGGTTCCATTGATTATCCGGACTAATCGAAACACTAACTAAATATAAAAAACGTTAATTGGTTCAAAATAATTTTTTTCCTGTTTTTCAGTAAATAAAACGAGGGTAATATATTCAAATATTTGTATATATCAACAAAACAAAATCAGGGGTTTATATATTCATTTTTAATACATTTTAAATTCATTTTCAAATGGGTTATTAAAATTTAATTATCAAAAAATCGAATTTATTCGAGAGTTGTGAATCGAAAACTAATAGAAAAAGAAAAAATATCACAAAACTAGAACTGCTTATGCATAGCGCATAAACCATTTCGGTTTTCTTTTTTATTATATTTTCATAATAAAGGAGAAAACTTGAAAATTTGTATATAAAATCATTTTATATATTAATTTTTTTGAACTTTTTTCGAGAAAAACTTTTTAGTAGATTTTTTCAAGTAAAAAAAGATTTTTTTTTGGAAATTTCAAACCGGACTAATCGAAGCCGGACTATGCGAGGTATTACTGTATATATTTTTTACAATTTTCACATATCGAATATGTTTTACAGTCTTTTCCGACACATATTTAATATCTAGTTTTTGACAATATTTTTCTTTTTTTTTGCATTAGATATTCCTGTTGAAGTGGATTGTTCTGAAAAGACTTCAGGTACAATAGCATCTTGCTGAAGACTGTTGATAAGGCGAAGTGATGCACTATCCACTTGGTTTCTTCGGTCGTTGTAATATTTCGACATGCACTAACTGAGATCTAAGTTCTTCCAGAAACAAATATCTTCGAAACAGTAAGTCGATTATTTTCTAACCACAGAACATAAGCATTGACTCAAGATATGTCAATTATATTGGGAAATAAACAAAGTGGCCAACAGTTGATTTTCCTCCTTACTGTGTAAGTACCGATCAGCTGATCCAGTATATCAACATCTACTTTTGTCTTGTTATAAAAATTAGTTATTTCTGGTATTTTTTTTTCATCAGAAGAATGATGAAGAATACTCATTACTTTAACAATCTTGTATTTTTTAGGAACATATTCCACAGTTATTTTATCAGTGAAATAAAAACTACTCGAATATACTGATAGCTGGTGAATGTCTTCTTTTGTGGAAATTGGTAAAAATGTTTTGTTGTGTCTTACCGTACCAACAATTGTATTTTTCTTCTTCAGTAAAATTTTAATGCAATATCATAGATGGTAAAAAAATATCTCATGTGATATTAGGGCCTTCCAGGTCTTTTACTAAATCAAGTAGTACTCTTTGTTCTCTATTTCATTCTAGTGTCTCGTCTGGTCTTTTTCGTATATACACTTGTATATTCCAGAAAAATTGTCCTGGTATCACATATATCCTAAATTTTTATTCTATATTTTGTAGACTTCACAAGCATATACTGTCTGAATACACATCGATATTAAAAATCGATCAGCTGTTCATCTGCAGTGATATTTTCATATGGATTATATGAGTGAGGAAAGTTATTTACCCACTTATTCCATAAATCACAGGTAGCAGCTA
The DNA here is from genome assembly GCA_029203775.1 of Neoneuromus ignobilis. NCBI lineage: Eukaryota > Metazoa > Arthropoda > Insecta > Megaloptera > Corydalidae > Neoneuromus > Neoneuromus ignobilis. Next base: position 3,370,331 of record CP092096.1, on the reverse strand, counting down.
ATTTGTCATGAGCTCGTTGTTCCAATCGATCTCTTTTATCATCAAAACGAATAACTGTAGTGAGTTTTTCAAAATACTTCTTGGACATAGTAGCTCGAAATATTGATCTTTCAAATCGGTTTTCAAATTCAAATAATAATTCTTGAATATTTGTAAAAAAAACACACAACCGTTATATAAATCGTGATAATTTTTGCAAGAAGGAAAATGAACTAAATCACAAATTTTTAGTTATTTTTTTCCAAATTCTAAGTTTAAGCTTAAATGATTAATACAGCCCCATATATATGTATCAACTAGATTTAGACTTTGAATTTTAAATTTAATTTATTTGAATAATTTAATAAAAACTAAATCCTACAATCAGTCATCGTCAAATTCATTTCTAAAAACATTTTGATTTCATTACGAAATTCACAAAATCGTATCAAAACTTTATAACAGGAAAGCTAATGTACTTCTACATAATAAAGTAAACCATTATTTATTCATTTTCGGGCCACGGGATATATTTTAGGGTCTTAAGGGTCGTGTGTTTGACAGTTCTGTTCTAGATACATAAATCGAGAATAATATAAACGTAAATCATTGACAAAAATGAATTTATTGTAGAAAACAGTAATAGTCATTATTAATTTAAATAAGGAAATTCAAACGAATCAATCATCACAACATCATAATAATCAATAAAACGTCAATCGTTTTTATTGCGGACGATAAAATCTGTTTTAAGTAAAAGTAAGTACCTAAAGGTCAATAGATATTACTTGTTAGGAAACAAATCCGTCATCTGTAAAATTGGCATTAAAACATAAGTCTCTTATCGCACATTACCATATAATTTAATTGTAATTGAAAAAGTATGCTAATATTTAATTAAATAATTAATATTTCATATCAATGTATTTATCGATTACGACATCAATTCGATATTTTCATACGTTTTTTTTAATCGAAAACAAGGAAACGTGTCAGCATGAACGAATTAAAAATATTGCTGTAGAATGTATGCAGAAATGTTATGTTTAGGAATTCGTTTCATCATCGAATATTAGAAAACAATTCGTCGTGTTACAAAATAGTTACTGTTAAGTAGATGCGAAAAAAATGTTTTTTTAATTAATTTTACAGTTATGTGTGGGTAGATGGACAGTCAAACAGACAACTTGTCTGAAATGTCGAAGAGAATAACGGACGCTCGTAATAAATATTTTGTAATTGTTCGACGAGTTTTACTTACTCGTTTCATGAATAATAACAGTTTTTACAATTCAAACAAACATTCCTAGTGATTGAAAAAATATTTAACGGTTTAGCTAGTGTTCAAAACTCGTATTTAATATAGAGTCAACATTTATATTAATTAAAACGAAACATGTGTATAGTTTCTTTTATTTCTTTTTAATAACACACAAATCTAGACGTGACCCTATATTTTGATTATCGTGAAACCTCTGCTTGTTCTAAATCAGGTTGAGAGAAAAAAGGGATGTAACAATCCGTTAAAAAATCTGGACTCAGTTGGATTCAAATTTTAGTATTGAGTAAAAAAATCTGTCTAGAATTACCAGAAAAGTGTTTATTTGGAAATAATTCGAATTGATAAAGTAAGAAAAATTAATTCATATAAATATTACAGCATTGAAAATAAATTGTATTTTACTTTTTATTCTTACATTTGATGTTTTATTTAACAATTATCAGTACTTTTTGAACACAGTGTATAAATATTGGCCGTTTATTTTGAAAATGGTGTAAGTTTATTTTTCCTTCTTTACAGATATTTAAAGTTTCGTATTTTAAAAATAATAATAAAATCTATTAAGCTTGCCTATGTTTTTATAAGAATTTAGAAATATGTATATTAAATATGTTTGAGCAGCTAATCTTATCTATTTTAAACTTAAAAAATAAAAACTATTTCAAATTAATATTCCAATTAAAATACAATTTATAATAGTGCTAGAAATATATGTTTAACATTTTTTCTTATTTTTTTTGTGTGCCACTTTATATATATATATATATATATATATATATATATATATATATATATATAATTTAAAAATATTAAATATTTCATATGAAAAGAAATTAAACAATAAAATAGTTATTTAACTGTTTCAATCTTCTTGTGGGTTTTGGTCTGTATTGTCTAAAAAAAATATTTTTTTTACTATTTATTTACACAAATATATAATTTTTTTATATACAAGATTTTAAAACTGTTCAATAATTACTAATTGTTGTAAGAAGGTATTTTTTAAAACTTTTCTTAAAATTAAAAATATATCTTCAATTTAAGAACTTTAATAAAAAGATTGATTTATATATAGGGTCATCTAAATGTGGCACCTAGATTTGTGTTTTATTAAAAAGAAACATGTGTATAGGGTAGTGTATAGGGAAACATGTGTATAGTTTCTTTTGCTTCTTTTTAATGAAACAAAAATCTAGGCGTCACATTTGGATGACCCTATATAAATTATTTCTATAAGAATTAATTAAACAGATTTTTTTCTGGATCATAATTGGATTTACATCATTTTCATAATTATTGAATTGTAAAAATCATTAAATTTCAATTACGTTATGATTTAGTTTGATTTTATTTATAAATAAGAAGAAATAAAATACTATTTTTTAATTTCAATACTTATTTACATACTTTTAAACTACTTTATGCTTATATATAATTTTATCATCATTATGAATTTGACATTAGATTCTGTTTATCATTTTGGCTTGTGGAAGTGTTTTGAAATAATCGTAATAAACAGGAGGTTTATAAGACAATAACTGCAACATATTCTTAAATTTTTCAGATATAATCGATCTGATATTTTTAATAAAGGTGTTAGTTGGATGCTATCAAATATTTGGCGATCTACCTCGACTATAAATACTTTACACAAATGAATTTCAACCCCAACACCACAATAATTTAAAGTGTTCAATAATCACTTATTGTTCACTTATTATTTATAATTATATCGGATGATGCATTTCGATGGCGACGCCATCATCGTCAGAGCCTTTCGGTTAAAATCTAGACTAACTTTTAATATATACCTATACTAATTTGTGTTTTGTGTCCTTAAATTGAAATCTCAAATCTACACCTCGATACGATCGAATATATAATTAAAATAATACGATATTAATGAATATATTGCTGGATTTCCATCATACAACTTGTTTACACATGTTCGAACATGTTATACTATGATTGGATGCAGAGGTTACAATTACATATTGTTTTTATAAAGATAACTTTTATATTTTCCTGTTAAATTGCTCATTTTTTCATAAAACTCCACAATTTTACTCCTTTACTATCACAATATTTAATTAGACTACGGAAAATGGTCTTGCACTATTTCCATAATAAATGATTATGAAATGTCATTTACTAACGAATTGTCAGTTGATTAAAGTGCATGGATATTTTAAAATATAAACTGTGAATTGTTTAAAAATAGAAAGTTTACACTACTGGTGCATATCATAAGTTACTTTTTAATTAGTATGCATCTTGTTTGAAGAACACATTAGAGTTTCACAATGCTATAAAGCATATCGGTCTATTCCTTTGTGTTTGACAATCGTTGGAATCAAGGAAATCGAGTGATTGTCAAATAATGGACGAAAAAGAATTTGGTCATCGTGTCGATTAAACACTACTTCATTAAAGGCAAAACGCCTCAGGAGACTAAACAGAAACTTGATAAACATTATGGTGACTCTGCACCTTCGATTAGTGCGGTTTATAAGTGGTTTCAAAATTTTCGGAGTGGCCATATGAGCACAAGAGACGCTGAACGTTCTGGACGCCCTGTTGAGGTCACCACTCCAGAAATCATTGATAAAATCCATGATATGGTGATGGATGACAGAAGAGTGAAAGTGCGTGAGATTACTAGTGCTGTAGGCATCTCGTGTGAACGGGTACATAATATTTTGCACCAACATTTGGACATGAAAAAGCTATCCGCCAGGTGGGTGCCGCGATTGCTCACGATCGACCAAAAACAAGGTCGTGTGAAGTGTTGCAAGAACGGTTTGTAGCTGTTTCAGCGAAATCCGCAGGACTTTAAGCGTCGTTTCATCACTGTAGATGAAACATGGATACATCACTACACTCCTGAGACCAAAGAGCAGTCTAAACAATGGGTTATCAAGGGGGAATCTGCTCCGAAAAAGGCGAAGACAATCCTTCGGCCGGGATGGTTATGGCGACTGTATTTTGGGATTCGCAAGGAATAATCTTTATCGACTATTTGGAAAAGGGTAAAACCATTACAGGTGCATATTATTCATTGTTATTGGATCGTTTGAAAACCGAGTTGCAAGAAAAACGTCCCCAATTAGCCCACAAAAAAGTCCTCTTTTATCACGACAACGCACCAGCTCACACCTCAGCAGTTGTGGCCGCAAAACTAATGGAAATAGGTTCCAAATCGTTTCACATCCCCCCTATTCTCCAAACTTGGCTCTATCGGACTATTATTTGTTCCCTAATATGAAGAAATGGCTCGCGGGAAAAAGATTTTATTCGAACGAGGAGGTGATTGCAGGAACGAATGACTATTTTACAGACTTGGACAAATCCTATTATTCGGAAGGGATCAACAAACTAGAGCAGCGTTGGATGAAGTGTATAAGCCTAAAAGGAGACTATGTTGAAAAATAAAAACGATTTATTCAAAAAAATGAAGCAGTTTTTATTTTTACACGGACTTATCAAACAACCTCGTACTAATGAATTGTCAGTTGATTAAAGTGCATGGATATTTTAAAATATAAACTATGAATTGTTTAAAAATAAAAACTTTACACTAAATTATATGTAAATTATTTTTTAATTTTTTTTCAAAAATTGATTTTTACTATTTTTATAATAAACGATCCACATACATACATACATACATACATACACACACACACATATATATATATGTATATATATATATATATATATATATATATATATATATATATATACAAGGGTCGTTTGATAAGTGTAGTCAATTTATTTATTGTTTAATTTAATGAAATAATTAATTGAATTGAATTTTTCAATTTAGTTTTTCCTTTTTTTACCATACTTATCAAACGACCCTCGTATATGTATGAGATATATGGAACCCATAACCCGTTATCAACTCAAGTCATACAAAACACATCATACATTGTTAACACGTGCCAACTATTAGATAATAATTTCCTTGTGAGTACCGAGATGTAAATAAAAGTATAAAAATGTAACAGTAAACAAAAACAACTTAATGACCGGAACCGGAGGTTTCTTTGTTAAGTAAAATACTCTGTAAAATCAGTTCTAATATAAAAATTGTAATAACAACATTTAGAGCTCCTCAAGCAACTGTAATAAGTTGCAACTGATTGATAAATAAAAAATATCTTTTTAAAAACTGTAAATTCGGTGTATTCAATAAAAGTTATGTATATATATATATATATATATATATATATATATATATATATATATATATATATATATATATATATATATATATATATATATATATATATATATATATATATATATATATATATATATATATATATATATATATATATATAAACCGATTGATGGTGTAGGCACCTCCGCTTGTCATGCGAGAGAATTGCATTCAAACCTCGGTCGGAGATATAGGGTAGGCAAAGCTCTTTAGTCTTAGTGGAGGTAACTAAGGTAGTAAATTCTAAATTCAAAATCCTCACCAATCCATAAGGTTAGCGTGGTAAATATGACCATACCAAAGAATGATAATATTCATTGAAACTTCCACATAGCAGTAAAATGATTATAGTTGATATGATGATGATTATGATTATATATGATATATATATATATATATATATATATATATATATATATATATATATATATATGTGTGTGTGTGTGTGTGTGTTAGATCATGATATATCAGTGTATGAAAATTATGCAAAAAAATGTTTGCAGTATTTACTAAATAAATATACATTCTAAACTATTTATTTATCCATCTATATATGAAAAAAAAAATATTTACTTTAAAAAAAATTCTTATTAGTTAAAGTATGCCACACATGTAGGCTATATTGACAAACATGAGAAAAAATTTAAAAAAGGTCGTATCTATTGTCATGGTTCAAATATTACATACGCATTTTCTATGAATTTCACTTTCCTTTTCGTTTTCCTCCATTTCTTACGATTTCTTCTACGTGCCATCTTAAACATACACATATAGACAAATATATATATATATATATATATATTATAAGTAAATATGTTGTCAAACCAGTCTTCCAAAATTATTACATTTGAAGAAATGACAATGGGCTCTCCGGTGCCATTGAAAGTGAAAGCGATCAGTGATGATAACAAGGACGTTCCGATACAGGAAATTGTGTACTGATGATGATCGTTGATGAGATGATGTCACAGATTTATGTGTGTGGTTAAAATTTCACGGTTTTATTTGTCTACGTGGTTTAAAAACGTCGCATGTTTCGGTATGATTTAGCATATTCGACTGACAAAACATGATAGTATTTTAAAAGGAAAAAACGAGACTAATTATAAATATAAATATATTGATCTTTTGATAAAACTCGACTAGAACCTCTGTACAAATATAGATTTTTTATATTGTTTTCCTTATAGGTTTGTGTATTTTTCAATTTCACACTCGACGAGTAAACTAAATAATAATAAATAAAAAAAATGTACATATTGTTGAGTATACAAGAATCTACTAGTATTTAAATAATTTATTCGAATGGATTGATTTTTTTTATTGTCGATTTAACGTATCAGCTTTTTATAAACGCACATTGACTAAATAATATTAAACTATGCAATGTATTAAATAAACGATTGTAAGCAAATTTAATTTTAAAATATATTAAATGAAAAAAATAAATAAAGTACGTTCGAAAGTTGATTGAATATAAATTCTGTTTAAATATGGACCCGTGTATATTTGACATACGAGCAGTAAAAAAGAAGTGAAATTTCACTGCACTTGACTAAACATTTCGATCGGTTAGTGTTGGTATAAAAAATTATTTATATACATATATATATATATATATATATATATATATATATATATATATATATATATATATATTGATTCACAAAAGAATTCGCCATATGGGTAACATAAACAATTTATTAATATAATTCAATAAAGTCGTTAAATTAAAAAAAATAATTTAATTGATAATAAATATAATATTCATTAGAAAAAAATACAAAAAACAATAATTAATTCCATTATTTAGTAGAAATTGTTAAAATGAAAACAGTAGGATACATTTTTGCTAAGGAAAAGTATTTGCCACTTTTAATATTAAACAGAAAAAATATCAACAATTTTTTTTAAAAAAAGAGTTTAATATCTCGTTTGTTTCCCTTTTCTTTTTACTACTTCATTTAAACGATTTGGTATTAAATAAATAATTTTTTGTGTTACTTCCGATATTATATTTGCCCACTCATTTTGAAGTAAGGATTTAAGTTGTTTCTTGGAGATAATATGGTGTTGTCGAATTTTTCTCTCTAATAAATTTTCTATGGAATTTAGATTGGGAGATTGTAGTGGTACGAGGATTGTTTGATAAGTCCGTGTAAAAATAAAAACTGCTTCATTTTTTTGAATAAATCGTTTTTATTTTTCAACATAGTCTCCTTTTAGGCTTATACACTTCATCCAACGCTGCTCTAGTTTGTTGATCCCTTCCGAATAATAGGATTTGTCCAAGTCTGTAAAATAGTCATTCGTTCCTGCAATCACCTCCTCGTTCGAATAAAATCTTTTTCCCGCGAGCCATTTCTTCATATTAGGGAACAAATAATAGTCCGATGGAGCCAAGTCTGGAGAATAGGGGGGATGTGAAACGATTTGGAACCCTATTTCCATTAGTTTTGCGGCCACAACTGCTGAGGTGTGAGCTGGTGCGTTGTCGTGATGAAAGAGGACTTTTTGTGGGCTAATCGGGGACGTTTTTCTTGCAACTCGGTTTTCAAACGATCCAATAACAATGAATAATATGCACCTGTAATGGTTTTACCCTTTTCCAAATAGTCGATAAAGATTATTCCTTGCGAATCCCAAAAGACAGTCGCCATAACCTTCCCGGCCGAAGGAATTGTCTTCGCCTTTTTCGGAGCAGATTCCCCCTTGATAACCCATTGTTTAGACTGCTCTTTGGTCTCAGGAGTGTAGTGATGTATCCATGTTTCATCTACAGTGATGAAACGACGCTTAAAGTCCTGCGGATTTCGCTGAAACAGCTGCAAACCGTTCTTGCAACACTTCACACGACCTCGTTTTTGGTCGATCGTGAGCAATCGCGGCACCCACCTGGCGGATAGCTTTTTCATGCCCAAATGTTTGTGCAAAATATTATGTACCCATTCACACGAGATGCCTACAGCACTAGTAATCTCACGCACTTTCACTCTTCTGTCATCCATCACCATATCATGGATTTTATCAATGATTTCTGGAGTGGTGACCTCAACAGGGCGTCCAGAACGTTCAGCGTCTCTTGTGCTCATATGGCCACTCCGAAAATTTTGAAACCACTTATAAACCGCACTAATCGAAGGTCCAGAGTCACCATAATGTTTATCAAGCTTCTGTTTAGTCTCCTGAGGCGTTTTGTCTTTAATGAAGTAGTGTTTAATCAACACGCGAAATTATTTTTCGTCCATTATTTGACAATCACTCGATTTCCTTGATTCCAACGATTGTCAAGCACAAAGGAATAGACTGATATGGTTGAAACTTGATGTGTGTTCTTCCAAGAGGTGCTACTAATTAAAAATAACCTCGATATGCACCAGTGGTGCCATCTTTTGGAATTTACACGGACTTATCAAACGACCTCGTATTCTTAGTGCATGGAGAGTATTGTAGAAAACCCAAAGCTTTACTATATGAGCAATATGCTTTAGGTTGTAATCATGTTGGAAGTAATATTCACTATTCAAACACAATTTTCTAAGATTTTCTTTTAAATTTTGTTTTAAAATATTGAAATATTGGAACTTATTCATGGTTTCGTCGATAAAAACTAAGTTTCCAACTCCAGAAGCAGCCATGCAACCCTACCACCACCATGTCTAATAATTTTGTGTACATGATTCTCTTGCATTTCTATATTTTTCTTTCTCCATATCAAAATTTAGGCGTCAAAACGATAAATACAGAATTTACTTTCAACCTTCATCCCAAACTTTTCATTACATTTATTTTTATAATCATTTACAAATTGAAACCTTTTGGTTTGGTTCACATTACTTATAGTTGATTTTTTTCTGCAGACGCAAGCGTTGTAACCAGCCTTTTTAAGAATTCCCCGTACTGTACAAGGATATAGTTTTTTTCCAATATATTTTTCTAACTGTGCTTCGACACAAACAACTTTGTTTTAGGCTCTTTCTTAACAATATTAATTTTATTATGTTATTCACGTACCGTAAGTTTTATGGCCAACCAGTTCTTTGGCAATTTTCTAAGTTCCTGTATCATTAAAGAATTTTATATTATACCACAGAGAGCAGTACAGCTCTTGGACACTATTTCTGAAATCTCTTTATATAATTTTTTTTTGGGTATAAATTCATAATCATTTTTCTCTCGGATATACAAGATTATTTTTGTTTGCGTTCCATTTTTGAAATATCTTCGTAAAACTCACTAAATGATGAAAACTGTCAACAGAAACTGAATGAGGAATCCTCGGAAAATATAAATATTTAGTTATACTGCAGTGCTGCCACATTTATTTAACAAAAACTTTGATATTGTATCCCATTATCAATAAGTGGTGAATACTTTTCCTCAGAAAAAATGTAACCAAGTCTTTATTTTAGAAATTTCTACTATACAATAGAATTAATTACTGTTTTTTGTATTTTTTTCTATTGAATATTATATTTATTATTAATTAAATATTTTTTTTAATTTAACTATTTTATTGAATTATATCAATAAATTGCTTATATTACTCATACAGCAAATATTTATGCACGTCAGTGTATATATAAATATATATGTATACATATATATATATATATATATATATATATATATATATATATATATATATATATATGTGTGTGTGTGTGTGTGTATGTATGTATATCGAGATAAAATTTTACTCTTTTTAATATTCGAATAGAGATTTAGGATCATCTAAATGTGACGTCTAGATTTGTATTTTATTAAAAAGAAATATATGTATATGGTGGAACTATACAATGGAATTAATTACTGTTTTTTGTATTTTTTTCTAATGAATATTATATTTAATATCAATTAAATATTTTTTTAAATTTAACTACTTTATTGAATTATATCAATAAATATTGCTTATGTCATCCATATGGCGAATAATTTTGCACAACAGTGTATATACATCCATCCCTCAATTTACGCGGGACTTTTTTTACGCGGTCAGATAGATTTCGTTTTATATAATTTTTCATGGAATTTATTATATATCAGTGACACAAATTTTTACTTGAACGTATAAAAGCACGATATAAATATATAAAAGGTTGATTGTTTCGAATTACAGTAGCAGTAAAAAAAGCAGTAAAGCAGTAAAACGTCATTATTTTTTTGTTAATCTATGTGAAATAAATATGCGTTTCTACAACTTTACTAGCTTTTATTTCCAATATTTTTTCTATTTTACTGACAGACTCGATTTACGCGATTTTCATTCGCGTAAAACGAATCCACGTGAAACGGATACTCTGCGTAAATTGAGGAACGGGTGTGTATGTACATATATACTAGTTGATAGAAATAGGATGATGATTATTTCATGAAAAGAAATCATTATTGAATTGAGTTCAAGATACAAAAAGAGATCAAGAAAAAACTTAATCAGTGGTGATATGAAATTGTGAAGTAAAGTATAAATAAAGGTTGTATAAGATTATCATCTGACCGAAAACAATAAAAAATTCTTGTGAGAACAATTTAAAAAGAAGTATAATATATCTGAAAACTATTTACATCTGATCATCAGACAAAAACACATAAACAATAATTATTAAAGATTGATTAGAAACGTTAATCATTATGATAATAATATAAGAAAGTTGATATCTAATCATTCACATGCAATGTACATAAACAATAATCAAGTGAAAACTATTATTTCCAACGAATGCTGTTCACTGAACGCGGCAATAACGAAGTTATTAAACGTTTTATTGTTTAATGGTCTGTGAATCGTCTTCTAACAATTATCAATCGTTCTTATGCAAGTTCCTGTTCGTAATTATTATACAGGATCGTTTTTTTTTTGTCGAAACAGAACAATTATTATAATCGGTTTTAAATCAGAACTGAATTAGTTCACATATCCAAATGATTGTTCTATCACACTTTCTAATTTGTAACGAAAAACTGTAAGTTAATTAGATAGAAACATATTTCTGGGTACGAATGTAACAACGGAGATGATGTTAAAAACAATTAAAATATTTCAAGAGATACGTGAGTATTCGTTTAATTAAAAATTTAGTTGATTTAAAAGTACATTCGATCGAATTAATTTTTTTAAAAATTAAATCACACATTTAAAGTAATTTTAAATCATATCAGAGTTGAATATTCAATTTAAATTCGATTTGTACAGAATTGAAAATATGTAAATCGGATGAATAAATTTGTAATTGTAAAGAAAAACTATACACATGTTTTTCTATACACCACCCTATACACATGTTTCTTTTTAATAAAACACAAATCTAGACGTCACATTTGGATGACCGTAAACTTATTTTGATTTTATCTGAAAACTTTTATTAATATTTAACAAAATTGCTTTTTGCAAAGAGAGATTTTATGGTAAAAAAATTAATTATATAGCTAATAAATGGACATTAAAATGAATTAGTCGTTGGTGTAATAAACACTTATATATATATATATATATATATATATATATATATATATATATATAATCATCATTAATGTAAATTGCACATATTGTACTTTATTTTCACTAAATTGAAATATTTAAATTATCGTTATGTTACGAATAGTGTAATTATACATTTATAGAATACATTTCATGGCCGCTGAACTTTAACGTTTTATAACTACAACGAGTACATCATTAAAATGTTATTGTTTGATGAGAAGAGATAATTTTTTTTATTGCTCGAAAGCAATTTTGAACATAGGATAGTATCTTCATACACATACGAATTATTAACGCACAGTTTATACGAAGAATTTATTCGTTCCTGATTGATTTAATTTTTAAATTTATGGAAAATCGTGATAGAAAAGAATGTGAAAACTGATTATGTATATATATAAAGGGGGTATCATTATAAAATTTTGAAAACAACATGTTAAATTGACAATGAAAGTTTCAATCCATTCGAATTAATTATTTATATACTAGTGCAGTGATCGGCAAACTCATTAGTCAAAAGAGCCAAATGTCACCAGTACAACAATATATTTTTTTTAAAGCCAAATTTACAAGAAATCTTTTTTTAGAAGTCGATTAAAACTAGGAACTAGTATTATGTAATAAATAGGATTAGACACGCTCCATGAACTGGATTGATTTTTTTCTCCACTATAATGACAAATTTGTAAAATAATAATGTTTGAAAAGATGATTTCTGTGGAAATCCTTGCACCGTTTCTTCTCTACAGAATGACATTACAAAGTGACATAGGGGTACCAGGGGCCGTTTCATAAAACTTACAGTTCTTGTATTACAAGTTCTTTATTTCAAATTTATATGCGATATTTGAAGAAAGAACTTGTAATACAGGAACTGTAAGTTTTATGAAACGGGCCCCTGATTTTTTAAATATTGCGTTATTATTATTGACAATTAAAAAGTGTTCCCAATGTACCAACTTTGAGTAATCGTTTTTTTTGACTTTAAACACTGAATAAAATAAAACTAGATACCTATCATAATTAACAATAATCTTGTTTATTGATAAAAAGTATTTTTTATTACATGGCACACATTTAATGCACATAGTCACTATTTGTGAAAGAACCGCATTCAAGTGGCCAAAGAGCCGCGTTTTGCTGACTCCTGTACTAGTAGATTCTTATGTACCAAATAATATATATTTTTTTTAGTTTATTTGTCAAGTACAGATTGAAAAAAACATTTTTACGTACAATCGAAAAAATTAGAACTTGATGCGTTTTCAAATAGAATTTTTTTGTTCAAGCCTACAAGAATTACAATATAAAAATCTATATTTGTACAAAGGTTTTTAGTCGAGTTTTATAAAAAAGATCAATATGTTTATATTTATAATTATTCTGTTTTTTTCTTTTAAAAATACTAACATATTGAATATGCTAAATCATACCCAAATATGCGACGTCTTTAAATCACATAGACAAAAAAAACTGTGAAATTTTAACCAAAACACATAAATCTGTGATATCATCTCATCGACGATCATCATTAGTTCGCGATTTTTTATAGACAATATTTTTTAAGAATGTTATTAAAATCCGTTTTAATAGACCTCTTATTATATTTTATATTTTATTCTACACCTCAAATATTCCCATAGAGATCCAATCGGTTGCTATGCACCCAGAAAACTTTCAAAATCTAGACCAAAAGACTCTTTATTACCAATTTCTAGTTTTGAGACAAATGTTGTCTGTCAACTTCCCATCTATCAGTGTAACTAATACATTTTTACCACAGTCTACTGCAGGGGTCGGCTACCTTTTTTGGCCGTGGGTCAAAATCAACCAAAATGTGAGTATTAAAGAGACGTTTGGGTCAGAGATATTTTCGTATTAAAACAGTCTTTTAGTAAATAATAAGATATATTTTATTAAGAAAATAATTACAAACATAGTTGAATGAACTTTATTTATAAACGTTCTCTTCGATATCAATGACTCTCCTGATGTTGAACTTGTGACGTCAATTTAGTCAAGTCTGGTTTATAGTTAGTCGTTTTAAGATGAATACAAGCATCTGAATTTTCGGTAGTTAACCTGTTCATGTTCTTGCTTAATATAAATTTCATTTGTGAAAATATTTGCTCACATTTATAAGTTGAACCGAATGTGAACAAAATGGCAAAGCCAATTTTTTCAAAGATGAAAACTTCATAGGAAGTGATACTCAACATGTTGATATCATGAGAAGATGATTATCTTCTGTTTTTTCCAAATCTTTCCGCAATTTCTTGAATTTATCCGTCCATAACTTTTAAAATCAATCATTTCTAAACTAAAAAGTAATTTTTATATATTGAAAAAAAGCAAATTTAAAACATTTTCTTCTATTTCCTCGGGCTTTATTTAAATGTAAACATAGTCTTCATGCTTCTTAAAACTTTGAAACCGCATTCATATTCACTTTTAATGACGAAAATCCAACTCCTGTACATATTTAGATTGCTTTGTACCAAATAATTTATTTTTTTTAGTTTCCTTTTCAACAAGGATTGAGAAATGAATTTTTTTAGTTTTTATGTCAATTTCAAATAATATCAATTTTGATGTAAAAATTTTGAAGTAATATTTTTTTCGGAACTAAAATGGGTCACAGAAATTATCAAATAAAACTCAGTATATTTGTACATAGGTTTTCGCTGGTCTAATGTGTACCATATATCCAAGTCTCTTTGTACGTTTTTATATTTTATTCATGTTTATGTATTTTCAAGTTAATTTTCCGATTTCTTAACGTTCCTGGAGATATTGACTCAATCCTCATTATTTATATTATACAGTAATACCTTGATTAGTCGTGTTTCACTATAGTCTGGTTTGAAATTTCACAAAAAAATTTTTACTTGAAAAAACCTACTAAAAAGTTTTTCTTGAAAAAATCACAAAAAATTATTACTTAAAATGACCTAAAAAATTTTGTTTTCCCTTTATTCCCAAAGAGCTCCAATAAAAATCTCTCCACCAAAAAACTTTCAAAATCATTATGCGCAACTCATGCGCAATTTCTAGTTTTGTGATGATTTTATTTACATAAATGATTTATTAACTCCACCATCACAATAATTTACATTTTTAATAATCATCTAATTCTTCACTTGTTGTTTATAATATATAATTTATAATTATATCATGTTTATGCATTTTCATGGCGATTCCATCGTCGTCTTAACGTTCCTTTAAATATTGACTAACTTTTTTATATATATTATACAGTAATTCGTGTTTTAGTCCGGCTTCAATTAGTCAACAGTTTAGTATAGTTCTGTTCGTCATCTGGTCTGCAAGCAAAAGTGCTTTCCTTTTTATTGTCTTTGCAACATGTTTTTACACAAATGTATTTTAACAAAAATTTTTACATAAAATTATTTTTACCTTTTTGATGATATAGATTGACTTATTTATTATTTGTGACGTATTT
The DNA here is from genome assembly GCA_029203775.1 of Neoneuromus ignobilis. Classification (NCBI taxonomy): domain Eukaryota; kingdom Metazoa; phylum Arthropoda; class Insecta; order Megaloptera; family Corydalidae; genus Neoneuromus; species Neoneuromus ignobilis. Next base: position 3,354,901 of record CP092096.1, on the reverse strand, counting down.
GAAAATTTTAACAATTTGTGAGGTCTGTTCTAGATAAATTGAATATCTGCATACGTTAGTTTTGTGATTTAATTTTTTAAGTCTTTTTTTCTTTTTCTATTAGTTTTCGATTCGCAACTCTAGAGTAAAGTCGATTTTTTGATAATTAAATTTTAATAATCGATTCTAAAATGAATATATAAACCCCTAATTTTGTTTTGTTGATACGTACAAACATTTGAATATATCACCCTCGTTTTATTTACTTAAAAACAGGAAGAAAATTGTTTGAAACCAATTAACGTTTTTTATATTTAGTTAATGTTTCGATTAGTCCGGTTTCAAATAGTCCAGCTAATCAGTGAAACCGATTAGCCGGACTATTCGAGGTATTTCTGTATTTATATTTTCTTTATTTCCCTTTCATTATCTTCTGTTACGCAACCTGGAAAAACTTTCAAAAAAAAACAAAAATTTTGTATCCACAAGTCTCTATCCCTAATCGAATAAAATCTGTGTATTAAATTCCTTTGATTCAAATTATCTTCTTAAAAAATTCAACTCTCTTGTAAACTAGTGTCTGGTGATTGCAAATGGATGTTTTTTCTTTATTATTGTATTTAGTACACATGGCACAGACCATCAACTCAATACTGAATAAATTTAAATTGAAGTGACAGTATCTTATCAACATATATACCTTAATAAACACTTTATACTCGCCTCTATCCAACCACCTTTTACTGCCAATAAAAATAATAAAAAATGTAATTTAAACCGACAACTAAAACAATAAACAAGGAAAAAATCGACAAGATTAAAGGGAAAACGTAATTAAAAATCGTGTGTACGTAAATAAACTGTCGACAATTTACATAATTGAAAAAACCTACAAGAAGAAAAACATTTACATTGAACACTTGTATAGCTTGTACGTCGCTCTCAAATTTTCATTGTTGAACACTTAATAGCACTTAAGTAGGTGAAGCCGTAATGTAATTAAATACATCTTTGCCAAATAATAAACATTTAAGCGAAATGAAACTTTCACTTGCACATAAATATGTGATCATGTCATATCTATATATAATCTATTAATCTCTACATTTATATATATATATATATGTTGTACGTGCAAAATGGTAATATTATTTAAGATCAACTTCCGGTGATTTACATGTGGCATTGCAATTTCACTGCCAAGTAGATTATAATTACGCAATTCACAACGGATACTGCGAATAATTTAAAGATTTATATTTATTATACATATATATATATATATATATATATATATATATAAATATATATTACTTCATGATTTCATTTTTAATACTTTTAGTTGTCATTTTAACAGTTACAACACATTAATTATAATTGAACATAAAATAGAAATTTGTTAAATTGTTGCGTATAAAAAAGCCGATTTTATATTCTTGTTAAGTCAGATAAATCTTAATTAAATAAATAAATTGTTTTTGTCTAATATCGCAATTAGCTTGAAGCAATTTACAAAAAAAAAGTTAAGTAATAGTATTTCTTAAACTAGCTTCAAACAACACAAGTCAAAGGCATGTATAAAGTCCAAAAGAAAGAAACGAATCAGTCAAGCGAAGAGAGTTATCCTCAAGTATAACAAAAAATCTATCTTTGAGAATCATTCATCAACACTACACGTTTTTTATAAAAATGTTTAATGATCACTTGTAGTATTTTTTTTTTGTTTTGATTGAGATGTTATTATCAATGAAATGTGTATTTGTGGAGAAAAAACTATTTGAATACGAGGATGTTTGATAAGTCCGTGTAAAAATAAAAACTGCTTCATTTTTTTGAATAAATCGTTTTTATTTTTCAACATAGTCTCCTTTTAGGCTTATACACTTCATCCAACGCTGCTCTAGTTTGTTGATCCCTTCCGAATAATAGGATTTGTCCAAGTCTGTAAAATAGTCATTCGTTCCTGCAATCACCTCCTCGTTCGAATAATTTTTTTCCCGCGAGCCATTTCTTCATATTAGGGAACAAATAATAGTCCAATGGAGCCAAGTCTGGAGAATAGGGGGGATGTGAAACGATTTGGAACCCTATTTCCATTAGTTTTGCGGCCACAACTGCTGAGGTGTGAGCTGGTGCGTTGTCGTGATGAAAGAGGACTTTTTTGTGGGCTAATCGGGGACGTTTTTCTTGTAACTCGGTTTTCAAACGATCCAATAACAATGAATAATATGCACCTGTAATGGTTTTACCCTTTTCCAAATAGTCGATAAAGATTATTCCTTGCGAATCCCAAAAGACAGTCGCCATAACCTTCCCGGCCGAAGGAATTGTCTTCGCCTTTTTCGGAGCAGATTCCCCCTTGATAACCCATTGTTTAGACTGCTCTTTGGTCTCAGGAGTGTAGTGATGTATCCATGTTTCATCTACAATGATGAAACGACGCTTAAAGTTCTGCGGATTTTGCTGAAACAGCTTTTCTTTTTCGTTCACAGAAATTCTTTTTCGTCCATTATTTGACAATCACTCGATTTCCTTGATTCCAACGATTGTCAAACACAAAGGAATAGACCGATATGGCTGAAACTTGATGTGTGTTCTTCCAAGAAGTGCTACTAATTAAAAATAACCTCGATATGCACCAGTGGTGGCATCTTTCGGAATTTACACGGACTTATCAAACGACTCGTGTTTATAAAAAAAATGTTGGATAAATAGTTATTTAATTATGGAAAGAAATTTCAATAAAAATCTTTTTTTATACAACAAAAAGGCTCTGACGATGATGGTATTGCCATCGAAATGCACATTAACCAATTGTTATCAATAACAAAGTAAATAATAAGTGATTATTGAACACTTTATGTTAGGGGTGAAAATTCGTTTGTATTAAAAAAACAATCATTATGAGGGTCGTTTGATAAGTATGGTAAAAAAGTAAGAAAACTAAATTAAAAAACTTAATTTCATTAATTAATTAATTTAATTAACCAGTTGCGCTGACAATTAATTGGCATGCACGCGTGGCAAATCCATCCAAAGCAATTCACAGCGAGTTGGTATTGGAAATCATTTTTTTATAAAGTTTTAGACACACACACACACACACATCAACATTATAGAAAAACTCTTGAATTGATTAACAAATTGATTAATAATTTTTGAAAAGGAGTATTTCTTGGGTTTTGGTACGTTTGTTATTTTACCGAATTGAATAGAGGTATTAAAAAATTCCATATCCATTAGATATAAGAATATTTTTCTGTAACTTTTTGCAAATTTTCTTATTAAAGGAAAAGATGATAAATAGCTATCTTGCAGGTCTACTCCACCCATACCATCATTGTAATCTAAAACTATATTAGGTTTTGTAATATTTCCATTTTGGTCGGTGTAATTTCTAATTTTTTTGTTGTAATCATTCCTGCTTTGGAATGTTTTGAAGAAAGTATATATATATATATCTTTTTTGTCCTTCCATTTTACAGTTAAGATACCATTATAAGATCTTAAAAGAACTTAAAATGTTTTTAATTTTGTCGATGCGAGATCTTTTAGCATATTCTTTCTATTAGATCTGACTGTTCAGATAGTATTAATTTTTTGAAAATGTAATTTGCAATACAGTTTTGGTGACGAATACCAGTTATCTAAAAAGAGGGTGTGTACAAAATCAACTAAAGGTCTACATAAATCCAGTACAACATTTTCTGATGCGCTATTATCAGAATAAAATAGTTCTTTGATAAAATCGTTTTTATAATAATAAAAAAATTCTTGTGTTTTGTAATTACTTGATTATCATTCAATGAAAATATGTAAAATTAATGAAGTTCTACAAAAACGCACTTATATGCCTTCAAAACAGAAGTGTGACACTTGCTAACTGAACTCCGATGTTATTTTAACTTATCAAAAATCACACGACGTGCTGTGTACGTCTTATCGACATTTGGTACAGATAACAGTTGACGTACATAGCACGTCATTCCAGCGCAACTGGTTAAACAATAAATAAATTTACCATACTTATCAAACGACGCTTGTATATTATTGTCCACTATTTTCCCTAATTATAGGCTCTTTACTTTTTGTATTATCTCTGTAACTCTTGTTTATTTTCGAGTTAACTCTATTTTCATTCAATTTCTTCTTTTAATTTTTTAATTATTGAGTTGAGTGATGAATAATTTAATGATTAAGAGCAAGATTTAATGGCTCATTATTCATCCTAATAACTCGCCACTTGTGACAAGTTTTTGTTTGTTTGAATTGAGTAATGCTCAGTCTTGTTACGACAGTAGTAGCTTATAAATCGTATTAAAATTATAAATTATTGGTTGTAAAATGGAAGAATCGAAAGTGAATATTCGCCAAAACGTTGTTCTACCACACAGCAAGAACAACGCAGGGAAAAAAATTAAGGCTTGGGTGGTCAGTTTTTCGCCTACCTAGAACCATCCAATTATCATTTTTTTCAAACGCTGCAGAACGTTTGAATGCGAATAAATTTATCAAATAAGAATTCAAAAATTCTTCGAAAACTTGTTCAAGTCAAAACTATCGAAATTTTATTGAAAATATATAGAAGAGCTGCCTAGAAAATGACAAGATGTCATTGCAAACAATGGTAAATATATAGAATTTTCCAATAGGACTATCAAAATTTTGACAGTTGGTGATAGTCATGTGTGAATTTTTTAAGTTTACTTTGATATTTCAACTCAATATAGTTTGGCAAATTATCATGAAACGTTTAAAACTTCAACAACGCTTAGAAATTGTAAAAACTTCAATAGATTTATTGAAACAAAAGTTTAATAAGTCCATTATTTCACAAAATTGACCTATCATCAGTTGGCAAAACAAGGATATCAGATCAGATATCGTGTATATCAGAGCGTTAGAGCATTTTTATTTGTTTGTTTATTTAGCAAAAACATTTTAAAAAATACAACGAAAACTTGTTAACGAAAGGAGATTACATATGGGTTAATTATTCTAGATATGTGGACCAAAAATTGGTGTTGAAGAATAAAAATGTAGATTATAGAAATAAATAATAAATTTAACGATCTGGAAGTATATATACGGTTTTCCAATAAGAATGTCAGAACTTTGACATATGTTTGAATTTTTTTAAGCTCATTTTGACATTTCAACTCAGTAGTTTAACACTTCAACAAAGCTTAGAAATTGTAAAAACTTCAATAGAATTATTGAAACAAAAGTTTAATGAGTCCATTATTTCACGAAATAGATCCATCAATTGGCCATCAAGATCATGTGATTTAACTCCATTGAATTATTTTCAATATAGTACTAAGAAAACAATTAGTCATATTTAAAAAAAATATTTTAATATTTAGTGAGGTTTTTCTTTACTCCCAGGATATTATTTAATATTCTTGCTATCGATTATACTAAGTTAGTATAGGGATTCTCAATAAGAATATCAGAACTTTGAGAGTTGGTGGCAGCCATGTTTGATTTTTTAAGCTCATTTTGACATTTCAACTCATGGAACGTTTAACACTTCAACAACGCTTAGAAAATGTAAAAACTTCAATAGATTTATTGAAATAACATTATTTCAAAAAATGGATCCATCAATTGGCCACCAAGATCATGTGATTCAACTTCATTGGATTATTTTCTGTGGGATTATGTGAAATCATTGGTTTATGCTGATAAACCACAAACAACAGAAGCATTAAAAATAAACATTGAAAGTGTAATTCATGAAATTGGACCATAATTATGTGAAAGAGTGACTAAAAATTGGACTAAACGAATACACTATGTCAAGTGAAGTCGTGGTGGTCATATGAGTGAAATAGTGTTCCCTCATTAATGCCATAGAATATGCTTTAAAATAAAAATAAATAAATATCTAATTAATTTAATATTTTATTTCCATTTAAACTTCTGAAACGCTTATTGGAAAACCTCCTATAATTGATTAAAATACAATTGCTGTTTTTAAAAAAATAAAAATGGAAATTACTTATGACAACCCAATATTTCTGCTACTGATATTATAGCTTTTTTGTATTTGTCTCTACAAAATTACAGAAGTAATCATTTTTTTTACCTTGTACCAAAGTTTTTTTCAATATCTGCTTACAATTTTTTGAAAATATTTCCTTTAAAATCCTTCTTTTAAACCATTTAACATCATTCCTTCGTTTAGTAACATCAACTGAATAATATTGAACAACTATTCTAGACAATTAACTATAACAATCATATTTATTAGTAATTTTTTTCTCGTTTCACCGAGTCATATAAACCCTCCCTCTTTCACTACATAAACATATATGTATATCAATAAACATATAATTATTCCATAGTAATATCTTTAATTATATACAATAAAAAAATACCAAACTAAGATATTAAAAACGATTAAGTATTCATTGTTCTATATTACATTAATTCGATTTAAAATGTAAATGTGGACCAATTTAAATTCGATTATAATCTAACCGATGAAAGTGTTTTAAAAAGTGAAACTGGAAACTGGTCAAATGAAAACTCAGAAAAGATCGTTTTAAAATTGGTGCGAGTTGGAATTTAGAAAAAAGGTACGCGAGGTATTCGTCCGATCGTCGATTCATATCTGTATAGAATATAGGATATAAATGAAAAGTATTCGAAATGACCTTTAGAGGTATAGACGGGGAACGAACCAGATTCAGTTCAGAGATAATAAGTTTCAATGGAAAAAATGTTCTTGTACGAACAATGAACTATAATTCTCTATTGGTTAATCGGTGTTACATTCTTTGACTAATGTTTTAGTTGCTACGCCTTTTTTTAAAAAAAATGTTGAATAATTGTTCGAATTTATATTACAATAGTTGAAATATTAGCTGTTCGATATTCACGCCCAACACCACAAACATTCCAGAAAATTGTTCAGTAAACAAGTAAATTCATATGACTATTTAACGTTTTGATGAGTTATTGAATTAACTAATTCGTTTTTATAGAAGTGAATAAGAGAAATGATCTACTAGGTCCTCTGACATTTTTGTGCGACCCGCGGAACAGACCTAAATATTTAAAAAAATATTTTTTTTATATAATAACTTGTATGTTTTTTAAGTAGTAGATATTTTATTTTAACACAAATGAATTTTAACCCCAACACCACAATGGTTTAAAGTGTTCAATAATCACTTATTGTTCACTTATTGTTTATAAATATATCGGCTGATGCATTTCGATGGCAACGCCATCATCGTTAGAGCCTTTCTGTTAAAATCTAGGTATTTTATTTTACATCTACAAATCTACAAATGTTTAATAATGATGTTTGTGTGTAACAATGTTTCTACCAAAGAAGTGTTTTTTATTAACTTTTCCTATACTAAAATTACAAATCTCAAAATTAACACATTTGCGTTCAATTATTCAAAATATCTCTATACACACCACATTTAAGGAACACCATATCCTTGGCCCTTGATAGAAAGTAGAACAACCTTTGAAAAAACTTGTAATTGGCCATCTTGGGCCTGTATTAGACATTTCGGTTGATTTTAAGTGATTGATCAATAGATAGTTGTAATTAAAGATCACATCAAATTATCTTAATAAAAATTGATGAATTTAACATCTGGATTATTTATTAAAAATGTTTAACAACGGCCATATCAGAAAGATCAAAATATTGATTGTTTATCATCGAAAACCAGGGAGTGAACTAAATATTATTTCTGACATGTATTGCTTTTTTTGTTTGATCAAAAGAAGACAACCGTAGAATCTTATCGGAATATCACAGAAACTTACGATAAATTGATTGAATCGATCAAAATATATGAATATTAATTTAGACAAATCAAAAGTGGTGAATAAGAAACGTCTAAGACAATTAAAAAAGTTTGAGAATACAGAATTGTAGGTCTTATTGAACAAAAATTCAACTCTAACTCTTAAAGAACTTGCTAAAGAATTGAATATTAGTCAAATCAATATCCATGACCGTTTAAAAGATATAAAAGAAAGGAAAATCAATTCCACATGATTTACTCCAAAATCGTTAATATAGTTGCGTTTCACTTTTTATGTGGAATATAAAGAAGCAGTTTTTGTATCAAATTGTGACTAATGATAAAAAATGGATTAATTATAATAATCCTAAAAGAAGAAAATTGTGGGTTAATCCTGAAGAAACATTAACATCGATACCTAAACATAATATTGATGGAAAAAAATTATGCTTTCTAATTAGTGGATTTTGGAAAGTAGCATGTATTAAAAGTTGCTGAAATCAAATGAAACTGTCTCGGCTAATCGTTACCAAAAGCAATTATAGGTGAACAAAAAAATGCATAGAAAATGGCCACAAAAAACGATCAACCGGCACAAAGTGATTCTTTTACACGACAATTCTAGACCACATGTCACGAGGATTGCAAAAGAGAAGTTATTGAAATTGGAATTCACTCGTTGTATTCTCCAAACATTGCACCTTCTGATTACCACTTATTCCAATCGATGTAACATTGGCTTCGAAAATTTTACAAACTTTGACGAGATTAAAAAATGGATCGATGAATGGATTGCTTCAAAAAATAAATCATTTTTCTACTATGAAATTAATTTATTGCCAGAAAAGTGGCAAAAAGTAGCAAGTAATGACAATTATTTTAATTGAAATAAAATTTGCATTTTTTAAAAATTAAAACGTCTCTCAATTAAAATTAACCGAAACAACCAATATTTGAGATTGGATAAAAATATTTTTCTATCATAAAATAAAATTCAGTTGAATATATGGGCATATAATTAAAATTTCAAATCGGATACTGGAAATTATTAGAAAGTATATTGAAATAATTTCTGTTGATTTATAAACAAAGAGTAAAAATCTGAAAATATTCTCTCGTCATTTTGATTGACAGATCTATGATTCGACTATAAACGAACTTCTTTCATATAAAATAATGAAACAAACTAATTCATTGCTACTCGTTCGGTGTAACATGTAACTAGTAGCAAAAAAAAAACAACGACAAAAATCGAATGCAGCAAACACAGAAGTCGTAATTTCCAAATAGAATGTAGAGCAGTAGACCATTGCGTTTGCTAATATTAACAAGAAACGTTGCTGTTAATGTCTATCTCGCCATTTCACTGAAAGTTATTAGTCTTTTACGTAATGTTGCGGCAATAGGTGCTACGTTTTCGTCGATCGGTTCATTTTGCTCTATTTAATTTCAGTCGTATCGCTGGTAAGAATTATTGCGTACGATCATATAACATGGTTTGTAAATAGGAAAAAAAACCGTTTTAGAAAACCGCACCGTATGAATTTATTTATGTGCCCGATTAGATCGATTACGAGATAATCAGACGCGTACATCTGTACGTTTTTTTCCAGCTATTTGTAAAATTGTCGAACGAGAATTGAAACGTTGCGTAAGATTTTGAAAAACGGAAAGTTGTTTCTTGACAATGCTCGTATATGATCGAGCTCGTTCAGATTTATATGTACAAGGGTACTTTATACGATTCTGTGGAGGAAATAGTAAGAGTTCAAAACTAAACTCAAACGAATTAAGTTTGAATCAGTAAACCAAAACAAACATTTACTATTAACCATTTTATATTTAAGTTTATATCAGTAAAAAGTGTTTTATATATATATATATATATATATATATATATATATATATATATATATATATATACGAGGTCAGACAATTAAGTAATGCGACAAAATTCAAAAATCGAGTATATTTAAAAATTAAGGTACATCGCTGCGATCCCCTTCAAAGTAGTCCCCTCCCGCATCTATACACTTATTCCAGCGAGTTTTCCAGTTTTCGTAACAATTCTGGAACACTTCTTGTGGGACCTCTCCGAGTACCCTCGTCACAGATTCTTGGATATCTTCAACGGAGTCAAAATGTCGACCTTTGACGAATTTTTTTCATATGGGGGAATAGGAAAAAGTCGCAGGGTGACATGTCCGGTGAATAGGGCGGTTGTGGTAACGTTGCGATGCCTTTAGACGCCAAAAACTGAGAGACACTGAACGCACTGTGACAGGGAGCATTGTCGTGATGCAGAACCCAAGTCTTCGCGATCTCTGGACGCACTCTGAGCACCCTTTTTCGTAATTTTTCGAGCACATTGCGGTAGAATACTTGATTTACGGTTTGTCCAGATGGTACGAACTCTTTGTGAACCACCCCTTTGCTGTCGAAGAAGCAAATCAACATGGTTTTCACTTTGGACTTGCTCATTCTCGCCTTCTTTGGCCTTGGTGCTCTAGGGGACAGCCACTGTTGGCTTTGTCGTTTAGTTTCGGGGTCATATTGAAAGAACCAACTTTCATCACCAGTAATAACTCGATCGAGAAGAGTAGGATCACTTTCAACCTGCTCGAGACAATCTTGAGCGATGTTCATTCAATTTCTCTGTTCCATTTTCGTGACATGCACTACTCGCGCGTTGTTACAAAACACTAAACAGCTGGCGAAGAAATGATCGTACGAGGGTGGTCAAGGTCTCAATCGAGAGAGTAGGGATCTGCTATTACGGTGGCGGAGTTACAGGTTCGCAGTGTTACCACAGGCCGAGAAAAAAAATCGGTCGCATTACTAAATTGTCTGACCTCGTATATATATATACACCTGAGTCTGTTTTATGCGGTAGATACGTTCCGCAGAAAACCGCATTAAAAAAAGCACAAAAAAGACTTAACTTACATTGAAAAATTTGGGATACGTTTCGTATTTTCAAAAACCTCATAAAACCAAAGCTACAAAGTGAAATTGCTCTAAAATTCGCATAAAAAATCAAAAAAGAAAGAATACCTAAAAAAATTTCAAATATCTACAAAAAGTTTATACAAAACAAAACTTTTTTACTTTATTTTTTAATCAACTATTTAATTTTATTCAACGCAAAATGTACATATGTGTAATTTATTTATAGAATTTTTCATACATATTTTAATCATCATCGCAATAATATCTACACTGTTTAGAATAAAAAAAAGAAATTAAATAGCTGCACTATTTTCAAGACATGTGGGCCAAGTTTTTTCCAACAGGCATTTAAAGTGTGTGGTTTTATTTGAGTAATAACAAAAACAACATGATTTATAAAGTCAAAGATAGAAAATTTTTTCCAAGCGTCAGTTACTGTTATTGACTCATTTTCTAGTTTATCCAATATAAATTGAAAAGTGCTTTTAACGTAATATTGTTAAAAGTTGCAATTATGCCTTGATCTAAGAGCTTAATAATGCTTGTTGTATTGAATGAAAAAAACATCATCTTTACATTTGGATGTTCTAAACATGGATGACCTGGTGCGTTGTAAACAAGTAATAAAATTTTGAAATCGAGGCCTTTTTACTTCATATACGTTTTTTTTTCATCAGCATTAAATACTCGGTGTTAACAATATCCACCATCTTTAATAATTTTGGCTAACTCTTCTGGAAAATTTTTGACAGCTTCTTTATCTACCGATGCAACCGCGCTCGTAATCTTCACGTTATGCAGTGCATTCCTTTTTAAAAACCCGGTTAACCATCCTTTGCTAGCCGAAAATTCCTTATCAGTTTGAGAAGCGGTAGTAAATGGCTCTGATTCCTTCAATTGTTCATAAAACTGACAAGCTTTTCGTTGAATTAAATAACTGCTTAAAGGTTTTTTTAAAAAAAATCGGCATAAAAAATACTAAGAAGAAATATGAATCACATTAAAGAAATTCGCATAAAAAGATATTAAGAAGAAATATGAACCGCATAACTTCAAAATCGCATTAAAATAATCCGCACAAAAACAGTCCCAGTTGTATATATAAATAAATACATTATGTATATAAATGGTGTGCCATCAGAAGCGCACGATTGAATTTTTAAATAAAACTAATTTTTTTAATTAACGATAATGTTTTTATTTCGCTTCAAAATAGTGTACTCCTGATAAAACATCCTATAGATAAGTGATGCGCAACCTGTGGGTCGTGTCCTTTCGAGGGGTCGTGACAATTTTGAGAAATTATCATGTTGTATAATAATTTTTTAATGAAAGAACTAGAAACTTTACTTGGTCGATATATTTGAAAAACTCAATAACTTAAATGTGAGCTTACAAAGCCAGGGAACAAATGTTTTAACGTTGTTCAGTAAAATAGAAGCTTTCAGAAATAAATTAATGGTTTGTAAAGTTCCATTGGATAGCAATAACATATAAATGTTCCCATGCTTTTCCAATTTCACCAAGAACAATGATGTGGACTTTGGGGCATTTACAACTATGATTTGTATCCACTTATTGAAACTTCACAAGAATTTTTCAAGATGTTTCGAAAAGTTTCCAAATGAAGAATTAGGATGAATTCGTGATCCGTTTTTATTTGATATCTTAAATTCGAATATTTTCATAAAAAAGGAACAACTTATTGATATTTCTTCAGACGAAACTTGACGAATTCAAATTAAATCATCGTTTTATCAAAAATTTTCGAAGTATTCGGAGTTGAAGCAAAAATCAATAAAAATATTAATACAGTTTGCATCAACTTATTTGTGTAAAACTGATTTTTCAAAATTAGTAGCATAAAAACAAAATATATAAGGCTATATATAAGGCTCTGACGATGATGGCGTCGCCATCGAAATGCATCAACCGATATAATTATAAATAATAAGTGAACAATAAGTGATTATTGAACGCTTTAAATTATTGTGGTGTTGGAGTTAAAATTCATTTGTGTAGAACGAATGAATTTGTACCTCCAACACCACAGTATTTTATAAATTGTTCAGTAACCAATTATTAATGAAAACTATATAACATATTATAGCGTTGGGGTTGAACATCCATTTGTGTTCAAGTAAATTTATCACAGTTTACAAATAAACAGTAAACAGAACGAATTTTCAAGTTTGAACAAAAAATCGAAACTAGAACAAAAAAAAACTTCGTTAAACACAATCTGTTAATAATTCATAAATTCCAAACACAAATAAACAAACTTTGTATATAACCAAAAAACGTAGAACCAAACTCAAACAAAATTACTATAAAACTAATTTAAACTTTTCATCCATTACGTCGATACGAATTTTCATAAAATATCCGAAAACTAATATTCGTACGGCACGTGTGTTTCGGATAATGACTCGTTGTTATATCATTTGAATAATTTATTCGCAATATTTCATAATAATGATAAATTATTATTGACGATGAGAAATTCATTAACGACAATTCGACGAAACTTTCTTTTATGCTACTTTATCACAATACCAAATTGTTTCCTTCCGTTTATAATCGATATATCTTTTAAATAAAAAATAGAAACTTCCGCTAATTTTCACATTATGCAAATCATATTTGTTTTTATAAATATATATATATATATATATATATATATATATATATATATATATATATATATATATATATATATATATATATATATATATATATATATATATATAGTGACTATTACTTAAAATAGTATAGCTAGATTTTTAAGAAACTTTTTATTTTTACAAATATCTTTAATAAAACAAGTTATTTTATATTTGATTATATACGAGGATTGTTTGATAAGTCCGTGTAAAAATAAAAACTGCTTCATTTTTTTGAATAAATCGTTTTTATTTTTCAACATAGTCTCCTTTTAGGCTTATACACTTCATCCAACGCTGCTCTAGTTTGTTGATCCCTTCCGAATAATAGGATTTGTCCAAGTCTGTAAAATAGTCATTCGTTCCTGCAATCACCTCCTCGTTCGAATAAAATCTTTTTCCCGCGAGCCATTTCTTCATATTAGGGAACAAATAATAGTCCGATGGAGCCAAGTCTGGAGAATAGGGGGATGTGAAACGATTTGGAACCCTATTTCCATTAGTTTTGCGGCCACAACTGCTGAGGTGTGAGCTGGTGCGTTGTCGTGATGAAAGAGGACTTTTTGTGTGCTAATCGGGGACGTTTTTCTTGCAACTTGGTTTTCAAACGATCCAATAACAATGAATAATATGCACCTGTAATGGTTTTACCCTTTTCCAAATAGTCGATAAAGATTATTCCTTGCGAATCCCAAAAGACAGTCGCCATAACCTTCCCGGCCGAAGGAATTGTCTTCGCCTTTTTCGGAGCAGATTCCCCCTTGATAACCCATTGTTTAGACTGCTCTTTGGTCTCAGGAGTGTAGTGATGTATCCATGTTTCATCTACAGTGATGAAACGACGCTTAAAGTCCTGCGGATTTCGCTGAAACAGCTGCAAACCGTTCTTGCAACACTTCACACGACCTCGTTTTTGGTCGATCGTGAGCAATCGCGGCACCCACCTGGCGGATAGCTTTTTCATGTCCAAATGTCGGTGCAAAATATTATGTACCCGTTCACACGAGATGCCTACAGCACTAGTAATCTCACGCACTTTCACTCTTCTGTCATCCATCACCATATCATGGATTTTATCAATGATTTCTGGAGTGGTGACCTCAACAGGGCGTCCAGAACGTTCAGCGTCTCTTGTGCTCATATGGCCACTCCGAAAATTTTGAAACCACTTATAAACCGCAATAATCGAAGGTGCAGAGTCACCATAATGTTTATCAAGCTTCTGTTTAGTCTCCTGAGGCGTTTTGCCTTTAATGAAGTAGTGTTTAATCAACACGCGAAATTCTTTTTCGTCCATTATTTGACAATCACTCGATTTCCTTGATTCCAACGATTGTCAAACACAAAGGAATAGACCGATATGGCTGAAACTTGATGTGTGTTCTTCCAAGAAGTGCTACTAATTAAAAATAACCTCGATATGCACCAGTGGTGCCATCTTTCGGAATTTACACGGACTTATCAAACGATCCTTAGAGTTTTCTAATAATAAGATCAGAACTTTAACAGCTGATGGTAGCCATGTTTGAATTTTTTTAAGCTTATTTTGACATTTCAACTCAGTATAATTTGACAAATAATCATGAGATGTTTAATACTTCAACAACACTTCGAAATTGTAAAAACTTCAATAGACTTATTGAAGCAAAAGTTTAATAAGTCCATTATTTCATAAAATGGACTCATCAATTGGCCACCAAGATCATGTGATCTAACTCCATAGGACTATTTTCTGTGGGGTTATGTGAAATCATTGGTTTATGCTGATAAACCACAAACAACAGATGCATAAAAAATAAACATTGAACGTGTAATTCGTGAAATTGTGCCACAATTATGTGAAAGAGTGACTGAAAATTGGATTAAACGAATGAACTATGTCAATTGAAATTGTAATGGTCATATATGTAAAATTGTGTTTCATTATTAATTCCATAGAATATTCTTAAAAATAATAAATTAATTAAATACTTTTTCATTTATTTCCATTTAAACTTCTGAAGTGCTTATTGGAAAACCCTATATGTTAAAATTCAATTTAATAATAAATAATTACAAAATTCGATTTAAAATAATAATAAAAAAATAATTCCTTATTTTTGGTACAAAATCCATCAGTCAGCTAAAAACGTTCAGTAAAAATATATAGTAAAAAGGACTTAAAAATTACTTAAAACAATATTTTTAGTATTAAATTGGAAACACCTTGGTACTTTCTACAGCTTGTAGTCATGTAGGCATAGAAGTAACTAATTTTTTACAATAATTTTTCATTATGTTTTTCCATCTATTCGTAGGACATTTTTTTAGATTATTAATATATTTAATTAATATATTTTTTATACATTGTATCCATTATACCCCTCAACCCTCCATATACGACCCTATTAAAAATCTTATCATATCTCAAACTATTAAAACAAGCTACATGAATCTTGTCTATCGAGACTGAATATCGACAATTTCACTTGATTTCATTAACCGAACAACAATTTCACAAAAATCCATTTGCACATTTCAAGGTTAGCCAAGTAGAACAATTTAAGCAAAATACGTGCGATTATCGAGATGTACATCTATCCTTATACGGCGTATGGTCAGTACCACAGCTAGATGAATAAATGAACGATTATTATGAAAGAAGATACCAGTTCTACAGGTTTTTTTTCAATCACGCAGCTTTGAACGTATTGTGTAACAGAATGGCACGAGAAACGTTTCACTCGAGGCGGAGAAGAAGTTATTTGAAAAGAAGTCAGGGTGATTTTGAACATTTTCATTAAATGTAAACAATGATTATATACAAACGAGTTGAATGTTTCGACGTTTTTGTACAGAAAATTAATATCATATAATCAAGATATATCATCAAGTATCGAAAATGTACTCTAATTAACAAGTGTAGATAATTTATTAAGTGTAGATAATCTAATTAATAATTGTAGATAATAAAAATTTGTTGGATTTTTTCAATTTAAAAAAAAATTATACAAATATTAAATCTCAAAGTATTAACAATAAAATTAAAAACAGCTTAATTATGTTATTAAAAAATAATCATTATTAATTAATTATATAGATAAAAAATAATTTAAATCGAAAAATTGCCTAAAATATATGTGAACATCAATTATAACTATTTGAAAGATATAGGAAAAAATATAATGGAATATGAAGAATTTTTTAATTTACAATTTCTAATATTACTTAAAATATTTTAAAATATAATTCATAGACGGTTCTTTCGAGAAAAACAATTTAGACATTTAGGCCGAAATCGTTGCAAAACACAAGGGCCAAATACGTTTCCTGATTTCCCCTATTCAAACAATTTTTTTTTGATACTTGAACTACAGTAGCTCAAAATTAAAATAGAACACATCATAAATTCATTGTATAAAAATATAAAGTCATCCAAATATAATGCTTAGATTTGTGTTTTATTAAAAATAAACATATCTATAAGATGGTGTATATGGAAATATGTGTATACTTTCTCTTATTTCTTTTTAATAAAACATAAATCTAGGCGTCACACTTGAATGATCCTATATTTCCTTAAGGGGTTATACGCAGTTAGAAATTTCAAAAAATCGATTTTTTTGCATTTTCGGAATGCACATATATTTGAGTATATTCTCTGAAAATTTGAAGTAAATCCGATAAATATTTTCGGACATACACCTGAATTTGTAAGTAATTCCGAAACTTCAAACGCGTTTATCTCAAAACGGTGTTTTCATAGTCGGTGATCTCGATATCTCACAATGGCTGAACCGATCGGTCTCAAATTTTCACACAATCTTCTCAAATATATTCCTCAGGTATTGAACGAAGGAATAAGGTTTACAAAAATTATTACTATTTTTTTAAAAACAATTTGGAGCGAAAATTTTAGTAAAAAACGAAAAAATTTTTTCAAGTAGACGCCATTTTGTCAAAAATAAAAATTTTTATTATTCATTCGTTCAATACCTGAATTAATCTATCCTTTAAAAGAATTGACCGTATTTTTTGATTTCAAATAATCCAAACCGCCGATATGGAGATCACCGCCAAGCGTCTTTTTTTGGAGGTCGTTCGGGACATCGTCTGCAGGAGCGGTGCACTTCATTACTTTTTTATGATCGACATGTTATTTTATTCTTGAAAGTAGGATCTATTCAAATAACCATAATTTGTAATTGCAAAATAAATACTGTTTCTAAAAAAAATTCCTAAAAAAACGTCGTTTTTGCGCCTCGCAACTGCGTATAACCCCTTAAATTAATACTTAGTTGGTAATCCTTTAAATGATTAGGCATAGACTCTACTAGTTTTCAACAGAAAAGGTTTAATTTCAATCCACTCTTCTTTGATTAATGTCATTTTAGTTTATTTTGACTAGATATTTAACGTTTTTTAATATTTTCTTTTAAGCAAATCCATAAATGCTCATTAGTATTTAGGTTTGGAAATATAAGAGACTGAGTGGTGTTTCTAAACATGAAAGTATTTATATAAGAGCCAACTTCTAACATTATAGGCTCTGTGCAACTTCTATCATTATTTTGATAGAAGAAAAATGACTTATATTTCTAATTTTAGAACACTATAATATTAGACCTTAAGATATTCAAGTGCATGGTCTAATAATGTATTAAACCTAAAATACGTCCTTCTTCAATCCAAGCAGTGCTTGTATTTAGTTTCAACTAGCTTTTGGTGTGGTAAATTTCTATAATTACATATTATTTATTGTTTAGTTATGCGAATAATATGAATTTCGGAAAATACCTTTTAAAAACAATGACTTTTGTAATTATAAATCATGACTATACAACCTAGTGATAAGAAACCGAGCTATTAATCATTATGTTACTTAAAAAATTATAAATGTTTTAACTAACTTTTCGAGGACAGTACATATATATATTTATATATATATATATATATATATATATATATGTATATATATATATATATATATATTGTTAGGGAAATGTAGCAATAGAGCAATATATATACTAATAAAGCTGTTTCGAAAAACGTTTTAATGACAGGACATCCTAAGAGCATACAAACAATGATGAAATCCAATTAAAACAAGCAGTTGTAATCGCGTCGTGACGACAGCCACAACAACAACAATAACAGCACATTTCAACAATAGGTCATCTGATCAAGAGTCATAAATGACAAACTGGTTGACGAACATGTGTGTGTGTGTATGTATGTACATTTTCTCACATATGTGTGTGTGTGTGTTTATAAATCACGACCTGGCCTTAATTGAAAAGTTCATGGTCAACTGAAATTGATCCGTGTCTCCAGTCTTAACATTTATATGTAGGTGTGATGACAACTTCTATTCTTATATATTTATTTAGTTATTTTTAGTGAAAAAATAAAACTCGATGTATTTCTTGAATCATGTGATTGTCTATGGAATTATATAAGCAAAGTATTTATTTGGAAAATGTGATTGTTTAAATCTACTTTGATCTGTTTGAAATTATTTCTCTAGATTATCTTAAGAATATATGCATATAGGGTCATCCAAATGTGACGCCTAGATTTGTATTTTATTAAAAAATAAACATGTGTATAGGGAAAAATGTATATAGTTTCTTTTTCATAAACACAAATCTAGGCGTCACATTTGGATGATCCTATATGTATCATCAATCATCAATATACTGATTTTCTATGTACTTATATATATATATATATATATATATATATATATATATATATATATATATATATATCAGTACATCATCAATTTTCTCATCTCTAAAAGAGCAAGGAATTAATAAAAAATACGTGGATTTGTTGAAGGAAATATATGAAAGTTCATCAGCGTAAATTAAAATACACGACCTATCAGACAAAATAAAAATAGAGAAAGGAGTTGGACAAGGAGACAGTTTATCAGCAAAAATATTTAATGCAATTTTAGAACAGATCATAAGTAAGGTCATGTTCAATAATTTCGCTGAAAGAAGAAAAATACAATTAGAGAATCAGTACCTGGAACAAGTGGACGAAATAAAACACCTAGGAAAAGCTATAAGATGCGATGGTGATTTATGGCCAGAAATCAAAACGGGAATCAGAGTTACACGGGCAACATTTGGGAGACTAAATAGTATAATGAAAAGCAATATACCAATCAGCTTAAAAAGAAAGGCATATAACCAATGTGTACTATCGGCCTGTACTTAAGAATGAAACAGAAACTGTTAACTGCCCAGAGAAGCATGGAAAGAATAATGTTAGGAGTTTCTAAACTAGACCGAAAAACAAGTAAATGGATAAGAGAACAAACAAAAGTAATTGATATAATAAAGCAAGTTAAATCGTTAAAATGGACATGGGCAGGACATATAGCGAGAAGAGAGGACAACAGATGGACGAAGATTGTTACGGAATGGAGACCACGAGATAAAAAGAGATCTAAAGGAAGGCCACATCAAAGATGGAGAGATGAAATTGTGAAGTATTGCGGAGGCCAAGGTTGGATGAGATTGACCAGCGACAGGAAATTTTGGAAGAGGCTCGGAAAACTCTTCTTATAACATTCGACGAGGCTTTCGCCCAGCAGTGGGCTATCAGTAGTAGTAATAGTAGTATATATATATATATATATATATTAATTTATAACAGTTTTTTTTACACTTGATATTTAATAACAAAATTAAAATAAATTATTATGATAGAAAAATCAGTAAAATGGAACTAAAATTGTAAATAATTTCTTTAATTAAAAGTTGTAACAACTTGAATGTTTAACACAAATTAATTTTAACCTCCAACACCACAATATGTTATAAAGTGTCCAATAATCATTTTTTGCATACAAAAATAGTTTTTTTAATAGCAAAAAGGCTCTGACGATGATAACATCGCCATCGAAATGCGCATCAACCGATTATTGTTATAAACAAAAAAAGTGAACAATAAGTGATTATTGAACACTTCATAACATACTATGGAATTGATGGTAAAAATTTATTTTTATTAAAATAAATTCGTTACAGTTCCAAGACAAACAATAACTTAAATGTTATTAGATTAAAACATAATCTTTTTTTAATTATTATTACTGAATTAAGTTATGACTATGAGTGAAAAATACTTTCATTTGCAATAGATTTCACACCGGTTAATTAACTTTAACACAAATAAATCATTAATTCCAACATTAGAAGATTTCAAAAAAGTGTTTTGTTACAATTACTGTTATTATTAAATGAATGATAAATAATTATTGAACTTTTACAAAATCTAGTTATGTTCTCATCGATGGTTCATTTATATAATTCATTACTTTATACACTTCACTTCTTTTATTACTTTATTACAATTACTTACATTCATTACTTTTTTATTATAACTAATCCCTGTTAATTCTTTTTATATATTTATGGTCTATTTCCATTTGTCACAAGTGTATGTAGCTTCAAATTGTTTACCAATTTATTTGTATTATTATAAAAACATTTTTTCCTTTCCATGAAAAAAATATCTTTCATTTAGTTAAAAGAAAACTGCAATTATTTATTTTCTAACCCAATAGATTTACATTTTCTTTCTATATCATTAACCTTCGACGCCTGATGTTCACCAAAAATTTTTATATCCCCAGCTTGTCATTAAAATGAAGATTTCAAATTTAACAACGGTATATTTTAATATAATAAAATCATGGAGTACAAAAATACCCCACGTCAGGCAGCCTAAGATATGTATAATAATTATTTGCATCAAGACTAAAATAAAAACAAATCTAGATTTTAACAGAAAAGCTCTGACGATGATGGCATTGCCGTCGAAATGCATTATCCGATATAATTATAAATAATAAGTGTGCAATAAGTGATTATTGAACGCTTTATACCATTATAGTATTGGGGTTAAAATTCATTTGTGTTAATTATTTGCATATTACTCTTTATCCATGTACATCTTTATTCTTGCCTATACTTCTTTATATTTCCTCTATTTGTTCTTTTCTTTATGTACACATTTGTTCATTAATTATTTTCTATATATAGAGTTTTTCAATAAGAATGTCAGAACTTTGACAGCTAGTGGCAGCCATGTTTAATTTTTTTAAAGCTCATTTTAACATTTTAACTTGTACACTTTAAAAAATTATCAAAGAACGTTTGACATTTCAATAACGTTTAGAAATTATAAAAATTTTAATAGACTTATTAAAATGAGAGTTTAATGAATCCATTATTTCACGAAATTGACCCATCAATTGGTCATCAAAATCATAAGATCTAACTCCATTGAATTATTTTCTATGGGGTTTTGTGGAATCATTGGTTTATGCTGATAAATCACAAACAACAAAGAAGCATTAAAAATAAACATTGAACGTGTAATTTATGAAATTTCATCACAATTAAGTGAAAGAGTGACTGGAAATTGGACTAAACAAATGCACTATGTCAAGCTAAGTTGTGGTGGTCGTAAGAATGAAATTGTGTTCCATTATTAATGCCATAGAATATGCTTAAGAATAACAAAAATTAATAATTAATTAATTAAATACTTTTTGTTTTATTCCCATTTAAACTTCTGAAGCGCTTATTGGAAAACCCTATATATATAGAATAAGTACTTTTAACATAATTGATTCTATATAATGCTTCATTTTTGTTTGGAATGTGCTGGAATAAGGATACAAAATTTTGAATATGAGTAAATAAGATACAAATAAAATAGAGGTAATGTAAATGTGGATGTAGAGAGATCAACAAAAATAAGATAGATAGAAAAAGTAACACTGAAATATTGAAAGAAGTGGAAGAAAAAGTCTTTCGGAACAAATAAAAAGAATAAAAATGTAATTTATAGAATAACTGATGGGAAAAATGATTTTCCCACTTAAGGGGGTATTCCAGTCTAGAATTTCGAAAAAATCGATTTTTTGCATATTTTCAAAGTTTAGACCTTTAAGAATATGTCCTTAAGAGGATTTTTCGAAATTCGAATTCTTTTCGGAGTTATAGATATTTTTGTGACGCGCCAAATCTGGCCGGAACGAATCAAATTTAAATGCGTTTTTCTCGAAACTACTTTTTTCGACACGTGATATCTCAAGTTCTAATAGACCGATTTACTTGAAATTTGGTACAGAGCTTCTCAATATACCAGTGATTGCCACTGCCTAGGATTTTTTGAAAATTTTGTTTTTTACTATTTTTAAAAAATTTCGAACGTTGAAAAAATAGGGCAAAAATGACTGTTTTTCACACTGCCACCATTTTGCGAAAAAAAATTTTTTTTAATTTTCCTAGGTGGGGATACACTACAACTTTCTTTTTCAATAATTTCAAAAAAAATTTTGTTTCTGATGACCGGAAGGGTTGGAACCACGTCAACCAGTAGACACCTTTTTTTCGAGTCCTCACTTTGCCAGCCTATACCTTTTTCAATTTTCAATTTTTTGTTTTTAATAATACTTTTTTATATTCTTAAAATGTCAATAAATAACTGATAAAAAATGGACAGTAAAAATATTTGTTGGTTTTTTTTATAGCGCCCGAAAAAACACCTAAAATTCGTGCATCTAGACTAGAATACCCCCTTAAAAATGGAAAAAAATAATAAAATACTTTTTGTTTTATTTCCATTCAAAATTTCTGAGCGCTTATTGACAATTATTTTTTTTCTACAAATAAAATTAAATTACTATTGACATGTGTGTGAACGATCCAAGAATTTTTCTCTCTGTTTTCCATCAAATGTAATTTAGTAGTTAATTATTAATGCAATTTGATCATTTTACTTCTTCCCTTATTCGGATAACAAAACAATGTTATCCATGATTTACGAATCTCGGCATCGAACGTGCGGTTCTTTACACGTGCTCGTACATTCTAAATCATCTCGTGGCATTTAAAACGCACTGCTGCTATATGATTACGTTTTCAGTATTCGTTACGACTTTTGCAACAGCAACGTTAAAAATAAATTCACGTCTGCAAATCAGTGTCGGCCAGTCGAATAGACGTCATGATTGCGTGACGTAACCTCAGTCGATTCTGTTTGGTCGTCTGATAGCTGGACGGCCTTCCAAGGACGTGCATTGCCACCGTACAACGAAAACATACTGAAGAATATAATATATACATCTACATAGGGACATGGCCGAGTGCTACGGCTGCGCTCGTTCTTTCGTTCGTTGTTCCAAATGATGTGTAAGACGATTTGTCCAGTTGTTGGAATGAATGTATCTACGTACGTCGAATGTTTAGAATAATTAAACGAGATGTTCGTGTAAGAATGTATTTCGAAATCATATTGAGAATGATTCGTGTTTCTTCATTTTTATTATCTATCTTGAACGATGGACTGTATTCGTATTTCAGCATGTGAAGAATTTCAACAAATATCGACTATATTCAATTTTTGTATCGAAAAAAAGAAAGTTTCATAAAATCCAAAACTGAAGAATGAGGAAAATGTGAAAAAGATTTTTCATTTCAATGTTGAATTTGTCAAATTATCTTTGTTACTATAAACGATTTGGTACTTTAATGCTACAAAATCATACTTTTTGTAATGGGGTTTTCGATTCATAAAGATTTCAGTTATATTTATCAATAATTATATATATATATATATATATAAACAGTGAATCAAAGTGAAACACATACGACATGATATTTTATATAGGCTTTAATATTTTTTTATATAAACTGATTTTTAAGCGTGATAGAACTTTAAATTGAATTCCTATCGAAAGCCCTATCCAACTTGAAAAAAACACCTTTATCATACCTTTATATATACATACAGACACAGGACACATTTATAAATAAAAATGTTTTTTAGTTTAGATAGAACTTTCGATAGGGATTCAATTTAAACTTTTATCACACTTAAAAAACATTCTACGAGGTCAGACAATTAAGTAATGCGACCGATTTTTTTTCTCGGCCTGTGGTAACACTGCGAACCTGTAACTCCGCCACCGTAATAGCAGATCCCTACTCTCTCGATTGAGACCTTGACCACCCTCGTACGATCATTTCTTCGCCAGCTGTTTAGTGTTTTGTAACAACGCGTGAGTAGTGCATGTCACGAAAATGGAACAGAGAACATCGCTCAAGATTGTCTCGAGCAGGTTGAAAGTGATCCTACTCTTCTCGATCGAGTTATTACTGGTGATGAAAGTTGGTTCTTTCAATATGACCCTGAAACTAAACGACAAAGCCAACAATGGCTGTCCCCTGGAGCACCAAGGCCAAAGAAGGCGAGAATGAGCAAGTCCAAAGTGAAAACCATGTTGATTTGCTTCTTCGACAGCAAAGGGGTGGTTCACAAAGAGTTCGTACCACCTGGACAAACCGTAAATCAAGTATTCTACCGCAATGTGCTCGAAAAATTACGAAAAAGGGTGCTTAGAGTGCGTCCAGAGATCGCGAAGACTTGGGTTCTGCATCACGACAATGCTCCCTGTCACAGTGCGTTCAGTGTCTCTCAGTTTTTGGCGTCTAAAGGTATCGCAACGTTACCACAACCGCCCTATTCACCGGACATGTCACCCTGCGACTTTTTCCTATTCCCCCATATGAAAAAATTCGTCAAAGGTCGACATTTTGACTCCGTTGAAGATATCCAAGAATCTGTGACGAGGGTACTCGGAGAGGTCCCTCAAGAAGTGTTCCAGAATTGTTACGAAAACTGGAAAACTCGCTGGAATAAGTGTATAGATGCGGGAGGGGACTACTTTGAAGGGGATCGCAGCGATGTACCTTAATTTTTAAATATACTCGATTTTTGAATTTTGTCACATTACTTCATTGTCTGACCTCGTATATTTACTTTGGAAAATTCATCAATAATGACAATTAAAATATTTTTATGTACTTGTATGTATTTATTGGAAATGTTTCTATCATAATTAATATAATTAATCATAATGCTATGTTTTGATTTTGAGAAAAAAATTTTTTCTAAAAAGTTACCAAAAAACAACTTAAAATGAAACACATACGTCTATTTAAATTTATATTTATTTATTATTATATTAATATTTATAGTAAATTTAGTCTTTAGTGGGGTAACCAAGGTTGGTTTTAATTGCTTTTAATCGATTGGGAATAAACTCTACTAATTTTTCATAATAAATAAGGTCAGTTTTCTCCCATTCCTGTATTAAAGCGTTTTTTAAATCATTTTTATTAGAAAAAAAAATTTATTATTACAATTTCCAAATGGATCCATCAATTTTCAATCATATTAAAATCTGGAGATTGTAGGGGTGTTTCAAACACTTTTGGGCAATTATATAAGAGCCAATTTTGTACTTTGTATGCTTTATGTTTTGGATCATAGTCCTGATAAAATTAAAAATTGTTAATATACCTAGTTTTGGGGCGTTCGTCTTCAAATTTTTTTTTTAAATATTTTGATTCATTCTAATTAAAATATTCTGTTTTGATTTATTACGCCTTCAATAAGATGAAGATTGTCAACACCTCTCACTGGCATGCACCCCCAAACCATAATGCTACCTCCTCCATATTTCAATATAGAACGTAAATTCTTTGAAATAATTTCAATATTGGTTTTTCTCCATACATTTATCAGATCATTCAATTCAAATAGGTTAAATTTACTTTCGTCTGTGAATAATACATCTTTCTAGAATTCTTTAGTCTTCATATTATGTCCTTGGATGGAGATTAAATGTTTGTTTATATTTATTTTATGAATAAAAGGTTTCTTTCTAGTTATTTTACTATGCAACCAATTTTTCTTTAATAAAATACGAATAGTTTTGGGGTTTCATTTTTGTTCAAATTTTTTTCCACTTCTAATACCGACTGAAAAGCATTTACTTTTAAATCTTCTTGTACTTTTCTGAAAATCCATTGCTCATCATAAATATTTAAAGCTTTTCAAAGGCTCATCTTATTTTATACTTGTTGACCGTTTTTATTTTTTTTATGACCCTCTGCACCGTAGCCTTGTTTCTATTTACCATTTTTCCTATTTCTTGTAATGCTTTTCCATTGTTAAAATAGAAAATAATTTATTTTTTCTTCGACAGACGATTGATTATCGACTCATAATAAAATTTTGAATGTAAAATTACATCTAACACATAGTTTCAATGCAAAGAATAAAACGAAAATCTAAATTTAAAACTGTATATATTTATGAACCTATCGTGACATAATTTACATAGAGAATCATAGGATGTTTTTAGGTAACTTTTAAGAAAAAATATTTTTCTTAAAATCAAAACATTATATGAGGTCATCCAAATGTGTCGCCCAGATTTGCGTTTTATTAAAAAGAAACATGTGTATAAGGTGGTATATATTAAAACATGTGTATAGTTTCTTTCGTTTCTTTTTAATAAAACACAAATTTAGATTTCACATTTGAATGACCATATATTATGATTAATTATTTCAATCATGATGGAAAATTTTCTAAAAAATACATACAAGTACAGAAATATCTCGCATAGGGCGGTTAATCGGCTCCACTAATTTGCCGGATTATTTGAAACCGGACTAATCGAAACATTAATTAAATACAAAAAAAGTTCATTGGTTTCAAGTATTTTTTTTCCTGTTTTTCAGTAAATAAAACGAAGTAATATATTGAAATGTTTGTATGTATGAACACAATAAAATCAGGGGTTTATACATTCATTTTCAAATTAGTTATTAAAATTTAATTATCAGAAAATCAACTTTATTCTAGAGTTGCAAATCGAAAACTAATAGAAAAATAAAGAAAACAAAACTAGAACTGTACATGCATTGCGCATAATGTGCATATAAGATTTTGGTTTTCTTTTTTATTATGTTTTCATAATAAAGGGTAAAACTTGAAAATTTGCGTATAAAAATAATTTTATGTATTAATTTTTTGGGATTTTTTCAAGTAATTTTTTTTTTAAAAATGCACAGTATGCAAGGTATTACTGTAAAATTTCTTAATTGAAATTATTGATAAATTTTCCATAGTAAATTTACAAAATATCATACCATGTAAATCTCACTTTGATTCACTATGTACAAAAGCTGCTCTAGATAAGTTTTTTATAAAAAAAATATATAAAAATTATTCTAACTGACAAATACAAACGCATTTCATGATGTAACAAGACAAATTAGTGTTCTTCTTTACCAATGAGTTTTCTTCTATTATTTTTTATTAATAAGTTCACACTACAGATTTAAAAAAAAAATCATATAGATGAATAAAAGAAAGATTAATTTATGAGTTCCACTTTTATTCACTGTTTATATATATATATATATATATATATATATATATATATATATAAAATCGTTTATATTTAATAAATTGTTCGTTTCAAACATCCGGTTCAACTGTACATGATTAACCAACAGCCGTTATTATAAAATTGTTCTCAATTGAAAACCATTACTCAATAAAGCTTTTACGAAACCTGACTCGATTTGTTTTGAAACATGAAAAAAATCTACGTGTCGATCAACAAGAATGTGATTGAATTACATATTAGATTGAATTAGTACCAAGTACGTGACTAGTAGTCGTACTTTTTATCTAAATACTAGAATAACGTTGCAATTTCATTCTAGAATAATTACGATTATGCACATCGAACTTGTTCTTTTTCTAACAAGTTAAACGACATAGCTCTGTCTATCTGCATATGTGTGTGTATGTGGAACGTTGTAAAGGGCAAGTCTAGACGCCATTCGAGCCACCGGCAAAACCACTTTATGTCGACGGGGCTAAGCGAATCGACAGTTAACTGTGCTTACTGCTTATTTCACTTTTGTTGTTCCTCATTGCTCCAGTTTGATATTCGCCCCGAGCGTTTAAACGTAACAAGTGAACGCATTCCACACAATGGAAGTGTTTTTTGTATATGAATTGTTTTTATGTTCGTATTGAACAATTGTTACGAAATAATTGTTCTTGTTGAATTAATTCTAACAATAATTGGATTAGTCGAAGTGTAGAAAATTGTAGCAAGTGCAGCGGAAATGATTCTTTTTTGAACGAATCATTAAACTTTGATTATTATTGTCGAGATTATTGACTTTGATTACAAAAGCTATAAATGTGTGTATTAAAGAGTTTTAAAACTTTCTAGATAGACATTTTTAATCATATTTAATTATTCTTTCAATCGAGTTGTATGATTATCGAATAATTAATCACAAATAACTTATTATTATATAATATATATTTTTAAGCCATTATCAAACGAATTTAAAAACGAAAGCAAAAAAAGATAAAAACTGATAGACCAAATATATACAAGCATAAATTAAAATTAAGTGTTTCGGTAAATTTTGAATGTTTTTTCGATTAAAAGATGCATTTATTTTTAAAAAAATATAAATTTCATTTCTATCAAAATAATTTATATTACTTGTTATAACTTCTTGCCACCTTTTTGGTAACAAACGAATTCCACGGTAGAAAAACGACTTACTTTTTAAGTAATTCATTCATCGATTCACTTCTTTAGTCCCATCAAAGTTTTTCAAATAGTTTTTCAACCAGTATTGCATCGATTAGAATAAGTGATAATCAGAAGGTGCAATGTTTGGAGAATACGAGAAGTGTGGTAAAATTTCCCATTCCAATTTCAATAACTTCTCTTATACAACCCTTGTGATATGTGATCTAACATTGTCGTCTAATAGAGCCACTTTAGTCCTTCTGATCGTTATTTGTGGACATTTTCTATACATTTCTTCCTTCAGTTTCTGTAATTGCTATTGATAACAATCAGTTAAAACAGTTTCATTTGGTTTCAGCAACTCTTAACACACGATACCTTTCAAAAAATACAAAACATAATCTTTTTTCCATGAACATTGCATTTAGACGTCGATGTTGATGGTTCTTCAGGATTAACCCATGATTTTTTTTGTTTAGAATTATTATATTGAATCTATTTTTCATCAGCAGTCACAATTTGATAAAAAAAACTCCTTCTTTCTATGCCATGTAAGCAATAAAACACAACTATTGTAGAAGTTTTGGATAACTAACGTGCAGAGTTCATGTGAAACCAATTTACCTTCCTTTTAGACCTTTTCTATACCGTTTAAAAAGTCGTAGACAGTTGTTTGGTTAACACTCAATTCTTCGAAAAGTTCTTTAAGAAAATTAGTATATATATATAATTCAAACAATTGGCCTAAATTTTAACAGAAAGGCTCTGACGATGATGGAATCGCCATTGAAATGCGCATCACCTTACATATTTATAACCAATAAATGATTATTGAACACTTTATAACCATTGTGGTGTTGGGGATAAAAAAATATTTGTGTTAAAGTAAATCAGCCACAGTTCCAAAATAATCAATAAGTTTTTTAAGGAGTCCGACCTGAATTTTCGTTTAATAAACCCTTCAATTCCATATCCTCAACTTTTTCGGCTGTCCTAGACGTTCCTTATCTGCCACTTTTGAATTGTCTAAACCAAAATTTGCACATTTTGATCAATACAACTGATTTACCATACATTTCTGTGATAAGATTCTACGGTTGTCTTCTTTTAATCAAACACAAAAAGAAATACAAACTGGAAAAATGATACTTAGTACGATTTTTGGTTTTGTATGACAAATAATCAATATTTTAACACTTTTGACGTGCTTTCTGTTAAACATTTCTTAGAAATGATCCAGCTATAAACTCATCAACTTTGATCAAAATAATTTAATGAGATTCATAGTTATGGTCATCTATTTCAATCCCTCAAAATTAACCAAAACGCCTAACAGACATAAATATATAGATGAATTTTAAGTAATCAATTTAAATTATTTGTACCAAGAGGCTTTTTTAAAAAAGTATCTCATTATATCATTGAACTCAAATACATTCTGCAAAAAAAATAATTGTCTAGACATTCTGTAAGACTCTCTGCCTAAATGGAATTTATTATACCGGAATTTCTATTCGTTACGTATAAAATTAATGTGATATTTAAAAAGATGTACAATCGTTGTTATAAAAAATTGATAATAAATTTCATAGTTAATTAACAATAGATCGAAGCTTAGTCTCTCAATCGATTACATAAAATAGAAATTATGATTGATATGAGTTCGTTGAAATATTAATTTGTGTAAAATGTTACAAACAATTAACGTAAAAGTTTCTGTTGAACGCAAATCACAAAGAAATCTATGTACAATAGCTAAAACTGACTTTTTGTTGTTGTTTTAAATTTATATGAATTGCAGAGTGTATTTGAATGACCTATAAAATGTCTAAATATATACATACATATATATATATATATATATATATATATATATATGTATGTATATATATGTAGATACGCGTTTCGTTCTTATTACTTAATCACCTTTCCATTCCGTCGATTACTGCATATACGAATAACTGAACAGACAATAAAACAAGCATTTTAAATTTAACGAGATAGCAATCACAAAAAATCATTTTATTTAGACATTGATCCGTGTAAACTTTTCCACGAGAATTCAGTTTTAGTAAGAAAAAATTACGAAAAAACAATTAAAATAATCCAAAAGCAAGAATAAATTAAGATAATATTTTTTTAAAAAAATAGGAAAATATTCAATGAGTCATAAATAACTTCCATTTTTGCATGTCAAATTTAATTTTTAATAAAAAAAGAGAAATTTTACTTTAATCAATTATATATTCGCCATTGTTACCATTTACTAGGTAGCTCTTCTATGTCTTTTGAATAGAATTTCGAATGTTTTGACTTGAAAAAGTTTTCGAACCTGGTTCTCATTCGAGAAATTTGTGCCCATCAAAGCGTTCTGCAGTAATAGAAAAAGATGTTAATCAGATGATACCAGGTCTGGTGAGTATAGTGGGTGGAAGAGAAATGACCATCCAAGTTTCAAAATTTCTTCCAAAAAAATTACTTTCACAATAAACCCCTTTCATATCGTATACGAGATTTTTTATACTTGATCGTTTTTTTTAAATCATACAAAAATTACTCTAGTACATATCATACTGATTAATTTAAAAAAATAATCGAATTTGAAAAATACAGAAGAACTAAAAAAACATGCTAAATAATTTGGTAGTAAAGTATACATTTTTTCAATATAATCCATTTTTTTATCTTAAATAGTTTTTGAATTTAAAATTTCAAGTATATTAATCCAATAATTTAGTAATTTGCATGATATTTACTTATTCTTTATTGTTAGGGACATTTATATATATATATATATATATATATATATATATATATATATAAGTATATATTTATAAATACGTATGTATCTTAGCCAAAACGAACAATCATCTTACATAACACGAGTTCGAATACCGTGTCGTCATCCTCCTTTGATCGTACGATCGTTAATTCTCATCATGTCGGTGCACATTGTAGTTTTATAGTTTTGAATTCATCCATTAATGGATAAAATATGTATTGAATAGTTTAAAAAATGTTTGCAAAGTGTTCGTGAATGTCTATTGTACGTTTTGTGCGAATTTGCGCGAATCGAACGAGCGACAAATGTGTGCAAAACCATGTTTATTTAGTCAAGCCGATCGAACAAGTCATATGAAAACAATATGGTGGTGTCATTTATAATCAGTCGTTCAGTGAGTACATGTGATTATTTTTTTCTCTTTTTGGAAATTTTATTTTGTGTTTTGGGATCTGAATATGTTTTTTTCTTGTACAGAAATTGTTACGCTTTGTATAAAAAAATATGTCTGATGAATTTAGTTTTATATTCATACCTACGGAATTTTTATATACATATGTATATATTTATATATATATATATATATATACTCACATACACACACACACACATATATATATTAGGTTGGCAAGTATCTCCCCTCCGCTTTTTTTTTGTACATAGCTGCGAAATTCAAAAGACCAGAAGGCGGAAGGGAGATATTTGCCAACCTAATATATATAGATATATATATATATATATATATACTGATTAGGAAAAAAATATTTTTACTATTTATTGATAAATAAGAGTTTGGATAATTTTGACAGTGAGCCATTTTGTGACATATTAGTGTTATATATAGTTTGAAAGGTGACATTTTATAAAACATTTTAAAATAGATTTAAACGAAACTTGTGCATTTAATGACAAAATAATAATATTGAACATTTCGATACATTTTATTTTTTATTATAAAAAAGGGAAAATCATTGCGGAAGCCTATAAAAAATTTTCGTATTTTAGTGACGATGCTCTAACTAAATAAATAGCAACGAATTGGTTTCGTCGATTTCGAGATGATTTTTTTTTTTAGTTTAGGTGTTATTTGTCTTCTGGTCATGAGAACTTCTTTTCATTGACATACCTAGGGGTGTATAACATACCCCGTTTTCTGTCATATATCATCTTATGATTTTTCCTAGATCATCTTATTTAGTTATTCAGGCTTCTAAATTGCCATCTGGGAAACATTTTAAAAAACCCAGATATCTTACTATGAGTGGAGGTGAAAAGTTAGAAGAAGAGATTTCGAGATGTAAATTTTAAAATGAAAGATGTACTAGTCGGTCTGGTATAGAAAATGTTGATGAAATCTTGCAAAAAGTTAAAAAAATCATATAAGCAATTATGATATAGTTAGAGAGTAAAATATTGATCATAAAAACGTTTTGAATTATTCTCCTAAAACTGGATACACAAAGAAGCTCGATGTTTGGGTGCCACACGAATTGACGATAAAAAAATTAATGGATCGAATTTCCAATTGCGAATCGCTGTTAAAATAGAACGAGTTGAGCAATTTTTCAAAAAATTGATAAATGGTTTAAAAATTTGAAAAGGATTTTGATTGAAGCAAGATGAGGCATTATAAACGATTGCGAAGCCCGGATTGATGCCAAAGAAGGTGATGTTGTGTGTTCATTTTTTCCCATCGTTAATCAATTCAAAGAAAAATAAATAATCACCAAAGAGTTAAAACTTCATCCTAATAATAAATAATTACTGAATACTTGAACAAAATCTTGTAGTTCAACACAAATGTATCACTCACACCCAACAATCATAAACTCTTATGGTGTTTGGTCGAATGGTTCATTTGCATTAAACTGAATTCGCACACAACACGATGTTGAAATCGCATATCTTTTGTTGAAAAGTGGATTAACTACTGTATCAAACCATATTACGAAAACGCATTTATCTCAAATGTGTTCATAAAATACATGTTGCAATAAACTAACTAATATTTTATATAAAATGTAATAATAAATAGTTGATGCTCGGAACATAATTGGAATTAGACTGAAACAGAACGAACGATATTACAGATTAACTCACATTTAAACGACAAACCGTTTGATTTACAACATATGACTTTCTTTTGCAATCAGTGGTATTAAATATATCAGTCGATCTGTTCGAGAAATGTAATCAATAATTGTGCAAGTGTTGAGCAGGTCAAGACAACATGCAGTGCTGAAAATCTACAATGTATTCGTTTTATGGTTGCTATATATGTTTGCATATGCATGGGCACTATTTTTTTTTCTAACCATATGTTAACGTGACGTAATATTTTATTATTAACCATTTCATTCATTCACACATACATACAAATTATATATATATATATATATATATATATATATATATATATATATATATATATATATACGTACATAGCATCATCCAAATGTGACGCCTAGATTTGTGTTTTATTGAAGAGAAATAAAAGAAATTATACACATGTTTCCCTATACACCACCCTATATGATTTCTCTTCAAGAAAACACAAATCTAGGCGTCACATTTGGATGATCCTATAATATATATATATATATATATATATATATATATATATATATATATATATATATATACATACATAAGTTATATGAAATACATGTAACTTTCCCAAAGTTGTTCCTACGGGAACAACATACATAATTCATACGTTAATTATTGACGAATAAGTCCGTTAGTAATCATTTAAACCTATAATAAACGCGACAATCAATTTCTGATTGTCGATAAAATACCGCGATAATGAGAACTAGAGGTTTCTTTGTTACTTGTTACATTTAATAAAATCGGTTCTCGAGTAGATATGCTAGAAGCAACATCTAATTCTAGCAATGAAACGGAAGAACTCCTCGAGTCACAGTTGTTGGCTGATGGATTGATTATTTGATTGTGATTGATTGATAGATTGATGAAAAATAAATGTGTTTTCTTTAAAAATTGTACTTTCGATTATTTAAAATAAAACTCGTATATATATATATATATATATATATATATATATATATATATATATATACATATATATATATATATACATATATATATATATATATATATATATATATACCGACTGGGTAGTACAGTGGTTAGCATCACCGCGTGTCATGCGGGAGATTGCGTTCGATTCCCAGTCGGAGAGTCCCTCGTTTTCAAGTCGAGGGTTGAGCATGAAGGCCGACAACCTCATCTTGTAAAAAATAACTGTCGAGAAGAGAGTAAACCCTGAATAAAAAAATCTTCACCAATCCGCCTGGTCAGCGTGGTGAATATGACCAAATACCAATGAATGGTAGCATTCATTGTGGCTTTCGTCCAGTAGTGGACTGATGTGGGCGTTATGATGATGATGATGATATACATATATATATAATCAGATATTTGAGTTAAGGAAAAAATATTTTTATTGTTGATAGATAGAGGTTTGGTCGATTTTGACAATCTGCCATTTTGTGTGAGTGTTATATATTGTTTGAAGGAAGACATTTCACAAAATATTTTAAATTAGATTTAAACGAAATTCATGCAGTCAGTAAAAATTTATTAATATTGAAGCTGAATGAAAATCAGAAACATTTTCAACAGATTTTACTTTTTTATTATAAAAAAGAGAAAAACATTGCCCAAGGACTAGCTAGACAAACAGCAGCGAATTTTTTATGTATGTTTCGAAATGGATATTTTGAAATAAAAGATGCACATCATTTAAGTCGTCCTATTATGGGAAATGTCGATGAAATCTTGCAAAAAATTGAAGAAAATCGACATGTAAATAGGGATGACATAGTAAGGAAGCTAAACAGTGATCATAAAACTGGTTTAAATCAAGTTCTGACTTTGCACCGTCAGACTACCATTTGAATCAGTCATTGCAGAATTACCTTGAAGTAAATTTGATTTCGACAGAAACCTGTAAAAATATTTTTTTGCAAGAAACCCTAGAAATTCTACACAAAGGAAATAATTTCTCTATTCAAAAAATTGCAGAATATCATAGTTTAAAATGACACAAATTTGATATAATAAAAGTTTACAATGTTAACAATATGTTTCAAATTTGGTTCAATCTATAAAAGAACTTTCTTCCTAATCCATATATATATATATATATATATATATGTGTGTGTGTGTGTGTGTGTGTGTGTGTGTGAAACTTGGACTTTAAACGTAAGAATGAAACTGATACTGTTAACTGTCCAGAGAAGCTGGAAAGAATAATGTTAGAAATTTCTAAACTGGACCGAAAAACAAGTAAATGGATAAGAGAACAAAAGTAATTGATATAATAGAGCAAGTTAAATCGTTAAAATGAGCATGGGCAGGACATATAGCGAGAAGAGAGGACAACAGATGGACGAAGATTGTTACGGAATGGAGACCAAGGGATAAAAAGAGACCTAAAGGAAGACCACATCAAAGATGGAGAGATGAAATTGTGAAGTATTGCGAAGGCCAAGGTTAGATGAGATTGGCCAGTGACAGGAAAGAATGAAAGAGGCTCGGAAAACTCTTCTTTTAACATTCGACGAGGCTTTCGCCCAGCAATGGGCTGATGTGGGCTATCAGTAGCAGTAGTAGTAGTAGTATATATATATATATATATATATATATATGTATATATATATATATACGCATTTTATCCACTATGTAATTATACAAAATGTACCATCGAATTATTGTATTTGGTAATAATTTAAGAGCTTAGAACCTAATATTTGGTATAATATTTATTTATTGACCAATACCGCAGTAGACATCTTTACAAGATGAGGTTATTAATTGTTGGCATAGCGCCCTCGAAAAACGAGGGACTGGTCACTGTAAATCATTAATCAATTACGGATAAACACGCGGTGATGCTAATCTATTTGTATACCCAGTCATATATATGTTGATATATGTATGTAATGGCAATGTATCCATGTATATGTGTATGATGTAAGTATTATATATTCTAATATTGTCACATATGTATGTAAATTATGTATGATGAAATGTATAATGTATGTTGTATTATGTATGTAAACAACTCCAAATGATTATTTTGTATGTATGTATATATATTATATATATATATGTACTTTATATATATTATATATATATAATATCTTCTATACAAACTGTCTATGTTTGTATATATATGTATACATGTATATGTATGTCTGACCATTTATATAAATCAAGTTTTATTTATAAAAAATTATATAAATAAATAAAATAATTATATAAAAATAAAGACTACAAATGAACAAAAGAAATTATTAATTGAGAACCAGATATACATAAAGGTCTAGGAAGAAATCCATGAATAGATGTGACAAAAGCATAAGAAAATTCGTTGGAATAGTCTGTGAAATAGTAAAGGGCTTTTCAATCAAATCACCTCCTCGTTGGAATAAAATCTTTATCCAGTAGTAATTAAAAAAATATCGAAGATGATCATTTATATATATATATATATATATATATATATATATATATATATAATAACCATAAGTTTTGCAAATAACAAGATAGATGGACGGTGCGTAGACAGATAGATAAGTAGATGAATAAATTCTTAATTTTATATATATATATATATATATATATATATATATATATATATATATAAACTGAAGAGTATATTCAATTTACTAGACTTAGCTTAGATCATTTTATTAACAATTTTAAATTTTATCAAAAATGATGTACAATTATGTGCAAAAAATAACAATATTTGATCATTTTTTACTGAGAAAATATTTAATTATTTTAACAACTATAAATTTAATAACTTTTTATGCACTTTCATATAATAATAATAAAATTTATGTATTGTTATAAAATACAAAGAAAATTGCATTTTTCAAAAGATAATAATTATCCAAAAAATAGCATCGAATTATTGTATTAAAAACTAATTTAAGAGCTTAGAACCTAATATTTGGTATAATATTCTTTATTGACCAATACCGCAGTAGAATACATCTTTACAGCATCAAATCAATTAATTGTTGGTATCTTTTCGCAGGAATAAATTCCCACTGGTCACCGTAAAACATTAATCCTATTACGGATAAACCAGTCTTTTGCTAATCTATTTGTATGCTTAGGGTCGTTGACCTGTTGATATACCCATTTCAATGGCAAGTTTTATTCGGTGTATGAGAGCTTTATATTTTCTAATATTTTCACATACGAAATAGCTGTCAAATTATTTTTGATGAAAAATATAAGTCCTGTTCCATTATATGAGAACAACTCCAAACATTGATTTTTGTTCCCCCATGTTTTCCCGTTTTAAAGACATACTTTTGGTCGTATTGACTATTCGAAGCCTCTTCTTACAAACTGTCTCTGATCTTTGGAACCAAAAAGTACAATTTTTGTCCTGTCTGACCATTTTTCTTAAAAATCATTTTTTTAATTTATAAATAATTAATATATATTCAATTCCTGACTAGTTTAAAATATTCCAGATAAATAATCAACATGTGAAACATTATACTCGAATCGATGTTGCTTCTGTAAAAACTAAATCAAACATGTGTGATTAAAAAACGATTTATCTTTCATCACGCATTTAATTCACAAATAGCAACATTGTAAATAAATTTCCAAACATGTGTATCGAACAAAATGCCTAAAGTGGAACACACCGTGGAATTGTTTACAGTAACGACTTCGAACGAAATCAGATTACTTAAATACACATACAGGCATAAATCTGTACTGAAGCAATCGCGTCCAATGAGGCGCATAAACACTTTCAAAAGATATGCAAGTATCTCTGTTATTGCTCGCCGTTGCTATTTTGCAGAAGTGGAATTCTAGGCCAACAGTCGACGAATGACTGCGAACGAACAAGAACCGCCGATTGCACACTGAATGTACGTTATTTGAACACGCGACGGCGATGTATGTGTGTGTGTGTGTGTGTGTGTGGTTCGTTCGAGATGCAAATTGTACGTCGACGATCACTTTCTCGAATTGAAAAATGCAGATACGTTTGCTTGTATCGATCACATTTGCACCTTGACACTACAGCATCAGCAAATTCTGTTTAATCTGACACTGATGCATGAAACGAACGATTTCGGTTAATAGATTTTTTGGGAGGAAAAATGATCAGATAACGGATAGAAGACTGTGATGATTGAAACGAGATATGAACGAAAAAATATCATTAGGAATAATAGTATTAACAGACATTAATTATCTGATAAACTACATATATTTTATAAAATTTAAAAACGAGACAAATTGTTTTATAAAAAATTAATATTTATATTTAATTACATATTATATTTATTGTTTAAAAGCATTTTCAGAATTTTCTAGTGAAAAAATCAATTATTTTCATTTTTTACATGTTTTTAATGAAATCTTAACATCCTTCTTTCAATTAATTATCAATCCTTTTTTTATAAGAGCTATCAGTTTTCTATAGACTTAAATTGAATAAAAAAAATCATTTCTATTTAATAGTTAATTCAACACGTTGGTCACCTGTGACAGAAGATTCTTTCCTCAATGGAGCCATGATGGTCATCAGTGACCGAAGTGCATCAAATGTTTAGAATAATTAAAATAAAATGAATATCGTCAACTAAAAAATTCTGAACATCATAACTAACTATTTAGATAATATTATGAAATAAAAAGTTCACTATTCAACAATTAATATTTTTAATTAAAACATTATACAGGAATATTTTGCATAGTCCGGCTAATCAGTGGAACCGATTAGTCAAACTATTTGAAACCGGACTAATCGAAACATTAACTAAATATAAAAAATCTTAATTAGTTCCAAACAATTTTTTTCCTGTTTTTCAGTAAATAAAACGAGGGTAATATATACAAATGTTTGTATGTATTAACAGGGGTTTATACATTCATTTTAATTATCAAAAAATCGACTTTAGTCTAGAGTTGCGAATTGAAAACTGATAGAAAAAAACCCAAAACTAGAACTGCGCATGCGTTGCGCATAATGTGCATATAAGATTTCGGTTTTTTTTTATTATGTTTTCATAATAAAGGGGAAAACTTGAAAATTTGTGTATAAAAATAATTTTATGTATTAATTTTTTGTGATTTTTTTCAAGAAAAACTTTTTAGTAGGATTTTTCAAGTAAAAAATTTTCTTTTGTGAAATTCCAAACCGGACTAATCGAAACCGGATTATGCGAGGTATTACTGTATATTAAAACATATTAAGCACAATTGAGGCTCTCCATCGCAATCTTCTCAGTATGTAGTGATTTTTTTTGTCCAATTTTTAGCATTTTTCGAATCATGATTTACAACATTTTTTTGGTATCATATTTTGCAAAATTTTCACACCAGGTATACTGGTTTTTTATTATTTTACATTTCAAGGCGTAATATTTTCCAGACAATTATATTTTATAAGGCTGTTGCTTCCATATTTTCGTCATCTAAAATCACACACTTTTATTCTTCTTTTTGTTGTCTGTTTGTACAACAGTAATACATTTGTAATTGAAATATTCAACAATTCCAAAACTAATTTTATATACCACTTAGTAGTTTTTCTAAGCAATGTAGAATATGCAATTATTTGATCAGAAAAGTCTACAGGACATTTTTCTACATTGTAATCGACAATACAGTTGCGATTTTTTTACATACACTAACAATTTCCCCTGAGTGTTTTGTGAAAATCATTAGTAAATTTCGTTTGTCTTCCTATGTGAGAATCATAACACTTTTCTTATTTTGTATAGCAATCAGTTTGCCTCTTTTTAATTTTTTTGATTGAACTTCTTCAGGTATTCCGAATCGATTTTTCCGTATAATTCCAACTAGTGGTAAAAGCAACTGAGTGCACTAAGAGGCCACAGTGGTCACTCATGACCACCAGCAAGATGGATAAAGACATGCAAGATGTATAACTATATTTCTTATTATTTTGTCATTTAATTGATTAATTAAGGGGGTATTCTAGTCTAGAATTTCGAAAAAATTGAATTTTTTTTTGCATATTTTCAAAGTTTAGACCTATAAGAATATGTCTTTAAGAGTATTTTTCGAAATTTGAATTATTTTCCGAATTATAGCTATTTTTGTGACGCGCCAACCAATCCGGTCTAGCCGGAACGAATCAACTTTAAAGGCGTTTTTCTCGAAACTACTTTTTTCGACACGGTTGACGTGATATATCAAGTTCTAATGAACCGATTTACTTGAAATTTGGTACAGAACTTCTCAATATAACAGTGATTGCCACTGCCTAAGATTTTTTAAAAATTTTGTTTTTTACTATTTTTAAAAAATTCCAAAAGTTAACAAAAATAAGGTAAAAAAACTTGACTTTTTTTTCACACTGCCGCCATTTTTCGAAAATTTTTTTTTTCAATTTCCCTATGCGGGGGTACTACTACAATCTTCTTTTTCAATAATTTCAAAAAAAAATTATTTCAAATGATTGGAAGAGTTGGAACCACGTCAACCAGGAGACACCTTTTTTTTCGAGCCCTCGCTTTGTCAGCCTGTACCTTTTTCAATTTCGATTTTTTTGTTTTTAATAATACTTTTTTATACTCTTAAAATGGCAATAAATAACTGATAAAAATGGATAGTAAAAATATTTGTTGGGTTTTTTTATAGCGCCCGAAAAAACACCTAAAATTCGTGCGTCTAGACTAGAATACCCCTTTAATTAAATTACATTTTTAATTTAGTTTTTCTTACTTTTTTACCATACTTATCAAACGACCCTCGTATTTGTTTACAATAATGACAATTCTCTTGTGGTCCTCTGGGAGCATCATGTAAATCTAGCGTAGCAATCAACATGTTAATAATTGAACAATAACTAATATTTTTAAACAAATATCAATGAATGATAGAATAACCCAACTTAAAGCAATAACATTTTTTGCTTGTTATTAACCTATAATCAATTTAATAGTCGAAAAAATAAATAACATTTTTAATCGATTCACAATCCAATCATCGAACGTACATTTCCAATCGACTGAAATGTATTAAACCCATCTACATTATCCAACAACTAGCAAATTTTAAAATTAAC
Organism: Neoneuromus ignobilis; assembly: GCA_029203775.1. NCBI lineage: Eukaryota > Metazoa > Arthropoda > Insecta > Megaloptera > Corydalidae > Neoneuromus > Neoneuromus ignobilis. The sequence continues at coordinate 3,313,212 of CP092096.1, read as the reverse complement.
TGACGAGAAAATTACACAGGTATGCGATTTAGACACTCGAATTCAACTCTGACATTTCGAATTTCGATTCTTGCAACGTACCATTTGCCGCAAATATTCTTTTAATGTTACTACCGATATTGCGTGTCTGCTTGCAAACTTTCGTTTCACAAAATTATTGTTACGCTTTTTTAAAAAAACAATCAAGTGAAATTATTTGGTCGATTAGATTTTTCGTACTGATAAAATAAATATTTGCAAATGTCCTAATTTAATTTTATTGGTTTTATTTTTTTGTAGCAAATATTCATTAACGTATCGAAATTAAAATTCAGAACGGTTTCAAAAAAATGATAATGAAAAATTTTCATACAAAAATAGTGAATTAGATGGATGTTTTTTTAGATTGACAAGATTTTTTTTCGTTTAAAAGAATTTTCCAAGATAGTTGAAACTTAATGACGCAGATGTTTAAAAAAATAATCGATTCGATATTGGCGTGAACGATAAATTCTTTCAATAATTTTGTTCCAATTCCGATTTAATTATACGATTGATCTTAACGAGCACAAAGTACGCACACACCTTCGACACCATCGTTTCGTGTATACGTGTGAAGCAACTAATATGCTTTACAACTTTCATTTGCAGCAATTACAGACGAAATTATGAAATGCACACACATGGAATTATCCCAAACATTCGTCAAAAATTTATAAAGAATGAGATGAAATCATGTCATTGTCAGTATGTCCATTACAACATTATATATATATATATATATATATATATATATATATATATATATATATATATATATTAAATATGCTATGAATAATTTTAGCAAATTTTAACAATCAAATAATAGACGTATTGTAAAAAACATGTGGTCTAATTAGAGATACATTAAAATAAAATTACCGTGCGACGAAACGGTTTTCCCATAAAATTCTTCAAAATAAACGAAATTCATCTTAATTTTATTTTAGAACAAGACAAAGAAAATTTTACAGTCTGTTTTATGAAATTCGAAATAATTATGTCTTGATGAAGAATTATATTCACATAAATATTCATTTCGAACACAAGGTATGTCCTAAATATAATATTTTTTCTCGTACAATTTTCATCGCATTTTTCCAAAACTAATTTAGATTCTTCGTCAAGTAAACAAATATTTTTTTGAAAATGATTCACACGATTTAAAAATAATTATTGAAAAGTGGAATTTAATGATTTTAATATTAGTTGTTCGTTGGATGTCTCATTTATTTCATTTTCATACAGATTGAAAAAATCAAACTAAGACTCGAAAATCGTTTGTATCTTCTTGATTCGATGGAATTTGAATTCTGGAGACAAATACCAGGAAATCGTTAAATATTATCAATTTCTAGTTCAGATTACTATTGTTAATCAGTGAAAATCTTAATTTTGTTAATGAAACTGAAACATGTTACAAGTTATTAATAAAATTTCAAGATTATTACAACTATGATACAATTGGGGAAATCTTGTAGATTTACTAATACTTATAACATTGAATTGTCAAATAAGTAATTCCTTTTTTTAGGTAAATGTAATATAATTTTTATATACATTTACGAGGATCGTTTGATAAGTCCATGTAAATTCCAAAAGATGGCACCACTGGTGCATATCGACGTTATTTTTAATTAGTAGCACCTCTTGGAAGAACACACATCAAGTTTCAGCCATATCGGTCTATTCCTTTGTGTTTGACAATCGTTGGAATCAAGAAAATCGAATGATTGTCAAATAATGGACGAAAAAGAATTTCGCGTGTTGATTAAACACTACTTCATTAAAGGCAAAACGCCTCAGGAGACTAAACAGAAGCTTGATAAACATTATGGTGACTCTGCACCTTCGATTAGTGCGGTTTATAAGTGGTTTCAAAATTTTCGGAGTGGCCATATGAGCACAAGAGACGCTGAACGTTCTGGACGCCCTGTTGAGGTCACCACTCCAGAAATCATTGATAAAATCCATGATATGGTGATGGATGACAGAAGAGTGAAAGTGCGTGAGATTACTAGTGCTGTAGGCATCTCATGTGAACGGGTACATAATATTTTGCACCGACATTTGGACATGAAAAAGCTATCCGCCAGGTGGGTGCCGCGATTGCTCACGATCGACCAAAAACGAGGTCGTGTGAAGTGTTGCAAGAACGGTTTGCAGCTGTTTCAGCGAAATCCGCAGGACTTTAAGCGTCGTTTCATCACTGTAGATGAAACATGGATACATCACTACACTCCTGAGACCAAAGAGCAGTCTAAACAATGGGTTATCAAGGGGGAATCTGCTACGAAAAAGGCGAAGACAATTCCTTCGGCCGGGAAGGTTATGGCGACTGTCTTTTGGGATTCGCAAGGAATAATCTTTATCGACTATTTGGAAAAGGGTAAAACCATTACAGGTGCATATTATTCATTGTTATTGGATCGTTTGAAAACCGAGTTGCAAGAAAAACGTCCCCGATTAGCACACAAAAAAGTCCTCTTTCATCACGACAACGCACCAGCTCACACCTCAGCAGTTGTGGCCGCAAAACTAATGGAAATAGGGTTCCAAATCGTTTCACATCCCCCCTATTCTCCAGACTTGGCTCCATCGGACTATTATTTGTTCCCTAATATGAAGAAATGGCTCGCGGGAAAAAGATTTTATTCGAACGAGGAGGTGATTGCAGGAACGAATGACTATTTTACAGACTTGGACAAATCCTATTATTCGGAAGGGATCAACAAACTAGAGCAGCGTTGGATGAAGTGTATAAGCCTAAAAGGAGACTATGTTGAAAAATAAAAACGATTTATTCAAAAAAATGAAGCAGTTTTTATTTTTACACGGACTTATCTAACAACCTCGTATATACAGAGGACACAAATTAAATAATTCACTTACTAAAATAATTTTGTTGATGTACATAACTTGTAAATAAAATTTACAACAAGAAATTGTTATACAAAAATGTTATTAGTTGATAATATAGAAAAGATCTTTTTTTTAAAAAAAATGCAGTTATAAGTCACTGACTCTAATATTAAAAAATGTTATGAGTGCTCAATAATTACTATTTATTATGTTTTTTTTTAAAAAAAAATGAAACATATTTCGATATCCATGCCATGTTATTTTATCATCAAACGAAGAGCTATAAAATAATTATTGAACATTTTCTTAAAATATTATCACAGTGAGATAAATATTTTTTTAATATATGTCATCCATATGTGACGCCTAGATTTGTGTTTTATTAAAAAGAAACTATACACATGTTTCCCTCATATATCACCATATACACATGTTTCGTTTTAATAAAACACAAATCTAGGCGTCACATTTGGATAACCATATTTTTCATGAAATGAAATAATTTTATTTAAATGTACTGACCATTTTGTTCCACTATTTTTTGCCATCTTTCAGGAAATTTCATAGTTCCGTACTCATAAAACTTGTAATTTTCTTGACGAAAAATTGATCCAAATACGATTTAGTTGTCTGATTTGAATTAAAATTTTTACCATTTAAAGAGTTTTACAAGAAACTAAATAAATCGTAATCTAATAATACAAGGTCATATGAGTATGGTGGATATGGCATCACATCCCAACCAAGCTCTAATAATTTCTGGCAAGTGACCAAATATGTATATAATCTCGCATTATCATGGTGGAATATAACACCTTTACAATTTTGGACGTTTTAGTTGCGATGAATCATTCAATTTCATTAAGTGTCAATAGTACACATTGGAATTGATCATTTAGTTTCTTGGAAGCAGTTAGAAAAACACAATTGTTTTGTAATCCCACCAAACTGATATCAAAATCTTCTTTTAATGAATATTTTTCACTGAACGTTATTGTAAACAATCCATTTTTATCCCTTGTTATCACTCGTTTCAAAAATGGATCATTTTCGTTCCGTTTCATGAGTGAATTACAAACATTTATACACTCGATGAGACGAATTTCTTTAAATTCATATGGTACCTAAATATTGAGCTTATTAACATAACCAAGTTGTTTCAAATTATATCCAACGCTAGTATAAGATATTTTTAACTTATTTGCAATTTCTTAAACCATGCTATGATGATTTTCTTCAATTAATGCTTTGATTTTGTCGTCATCAACTTCAATTGGACGACAAGAACGATGTTCTTCTTTAAGTGAATAATCATCAGAACCGAATTTAACAAACACTTCTTATACAGCCGTTCTTTTAAGACATTACCGCCATATAAAGCACAATTTTTTATGAGCTTGTGTTGGGTTTTTCTTTTTGGAAATATTAAAGCAAAATATAACGATAATACTCGTTTTGATTTTCCATCTTTATTTGATGGCAAACAAACAAATTTTAACCAAATTACGCAAATTTTTTTTTCTAAGTCAAGGTTGAGTTACCATTTGTCAAATTCCATAACGAATTCTTAGTTTAGAATAAGGTTAGATACATTCCATGACACCTAAATACATCTTTTAATGAAAACTGCAATTACTTATTTGCAAAACTAATAATAATCATTTATACTAAAATATTAAATGTTGTAAAATAAAAACTATTTACCAATAAAAAACAATAAACACTTATGTTTATTGCAAAAATTCAAATTTGGTTCCATTAGGTTATTTAATCAAAAGAATAAGATCTTTTAAAATCTGGAGTTAGTTAATTTCTTGGTTAAAGTTTGGTTTGATTAGGTTTATTTGGATGGATGTGCTTGGAGTGATAAATTGGTACTGTTGGAAATTGGTCAATGTTCTCTAACTGAAAATATTTTAAAAAAGTCAACATTTCTCATAAAATATAAATATTACTACTTTTTTTAAAATATTTGCCGTTTACTTGAACTCTTCTCAAGTTATATAAAAAAAATAACGATAAAAAGATCATCTACTTACAAAGTTCGGCGTGTCCGTCGGTTTCGCCTTCAGCCTCACATCTCCAACAGCTACTCCAGCACCGTAGTAAATCTGCCAAGTGCTCGGCTTATCCTCGTACGCGTGCGTCAACAGTTTCCTCTCTGCACATTCGGACGTCTTATCATCACCACTCAACACCTGCGTCACATTCGTCACACTAACACTCGCACTGTTTCCACGACAGAGCGTGCCATAGATCATCGCGTTGCGCACGCCATTCGGCACGCTCGATAGATCTTTGTGCACGAAGACGGGTGCAGCGCGATCAGCGTTCGCGCGCGATCCTAACAACTGCTTGTTCGAAGGAGATAAATCGCTGAAACCGCTGCTCGACGAAGCTGATGGTACTTGATACAACTCTTCCGTTTCGGACGAAATCGTACGCAGACGATGGATTCTGTTCGGATCCCAGTCACCGAACACGGACTGTTGGCTCGAGTTCCCACTCGAGCTGAACGAATGGCTGAGAGCTCGTGCGACGGTGGTTACCTTCTCATCGGTACTGAGTCTATGACACAGATTTTTCATGTCATTGTCTCTAGTCTTCTCTTGTAACACTTCTATACTCAACGTTATCCTCTCGTTTAACTCTTTTAGCAGTTCTTCAGGCTTCTGATCAATTTTACCGTCGATGATCTCATTGATCGTCTTCGATAAATCCTTCAATAGACTAGCAGTAGATAACGGTTCAACACTTTTATTATCTCTCTTTTCACCTTCATCTTCTTTTCTGGCCATCGTCGTATAAAACAACAACGCTTCATCGACGATAGAATCATACAGATTCGCATCCACTTGATGCTCGTTGATATCGTAGTTCAACCTTCCCGACGTGCTAGTATGTTGAACCGGTATCGATACATCAAATTTTGGCCACACCGGTCTCGGTACACTCACATCTACCTTTCCTTCTGGTATCGTGCTAAGAGTTCCACCTGCAGACGATCCGAACGATTCGATCTGTTTCTTATTCCTCCCGGTATTCTTTTCGCAAGTACCGACCATAATCGACTTCACGTACGTTGAGTTCTGCTCCAGAACTTTAACAGCATCTTCGCGAAATTTACAAGGTGTCTGTTTATTCTGTGTCGTTGACGATGCTTTCTGCGTCTCGTCGACAGGATGACTGTATATTGGATCACTTTGACTACTACCTGAATGCGATTGGAGACGACTTCCGTAACCGGAAGATTTTCCAGCAGACGGTGGCGACGACGAACCGAAACGATGACGTCGAGGAGTCGGATGTTTCAACGGATCCGGTTTCGTTATGCACATCGTGAAATCTGAAGCGCTGTCATCTACAAATATCGGATTTATTCTGGAAAAACATGTCATGGGTTAGATTTACACTTGTTTTGCAAAAAATATTGGGTTTGAGAAAAAGTCTTTTTATTATTTACTGATGGAGGTTTGGTTGATATTCGATAGTGCGCCATTTTGTGACATATTAGTGTTATATATGGGACAATAATATTCCAAAAAGATAATGGTCAATGCGAAATGAATCACCATAAACTATTGCATAACCTGGATTGACACCAAGAAAGGTGGTGTTGTGTATCTGGTGGGATTGGAAAGGATTTATCCACTATAAAGTGCTGCAGCCAGGCAAAACAGGTAAGCGATCGAAGCGATCGATTCAGGAAAAACGTCCAAAATTACCAAACAGAAAGGACGTTGCCTTCCATCATACCAAACACATCTTTGAAAACTCAGCAAAAATTGAAAAAGCTTGGTTGGTGAGTTTTGATGTTTCCACTGTATAATCCTGACCTTGCACGACAAACTACCATGTGTTTTAGTCATTGCAGAATTCCCTTCATAGAGTAAACTTGATTTTGATAGAGACCTGCAAAAATCACTTGTCCCAGTTTTTGACCAAAAAACTTAGAAATTCCACACTGATGAAATAATGGCTCTACACAAAAAATGACAGAAGGTCACAGATCAAAATGCCACATATTTGGTTTTATTATCTATGGTATTTTTGGTATATTTGGTTTTTAAATTCCCTTCATAGAGTAAACTTGATTTCAATAGAGACCTACAAAAATCACTTGTCCCAGTTTTTTGACCAAAAAAACTTAGAAATTTCACACTGATGAAATAATGATTCTGCACAAAAAATGGCAGAAGGTCATAGATCAAAATGGCACATATTTGGTTTTATTATCTATGGTATTTTTGGTATATTTGGTTTTTAAATTCCCTTCATAGAGTAAACTTGATTTCAATAGAGACCTGCAAAAATCACTTGTCCCAGTTTTTTGACCAAAAAACCTAGAAATTCTACACTGATGAAATAATGGCTTTACACAAAAAATGGCAGAAGGTCATAGATCAAAATGGCACATATTTGGTTTTATTATCTTTGGTATTTTTGGTATATTTGGTTTTTAAATTCCCTTCATAGAGTAAACTTGATTTCAATAGAGACCTGCAAAAATCACTTGTCCCAGTTTTTTGACCAAAAAACCTAGAAATTCTACACTGATGAAATAATGGCTTTACACAAAAAATGGCAGAAGGTCATAGATCAAAATGGCACATATTTGGTTTTATTATCTTTGGTATTTTTGGTATATTTGGTTTTTAAATTCCCTTCATAGAGTAAACTTGATTTCAATAGAGACCTGCAAAAATCACTTGTCCCAGTTTTTTGACCAAAAAACTTAGAAATTCCACACTGATGAAATAATGGCTCTACACAAAAAATGACAGAAGCTCATAGATCAAAATGGCATGTATTTAATTTTATGAAAAATTTACAATCAATTAAAAACAGGTTTCAATTTTGATTCAATTTGTAAAAGAACTTTTTTCTTAACCCAATATAATTCGATTAGATTTGACAAAGAATAATTGACATACAAATGCAACCATGGATCCGAAACAAGAGGTTTATAAAAAGTGCTGTACAGTATTTACAGTTAAGTAACTTCTTTACAAACATAAAATCATCCTGAGATTATTTACGGTCTGATTAATAAATGTTCTAATTATAGAATTATATCACATAATAATTTTTTTCAGTTACATAAAGGAAAAAAACTGTTGTTATTTCAATTATCTCACAAAATTCATGTACTGGTTTTAATAAAAAAAAGGTAATAAGATGAAATCACCAACTTTTTTAAAAAAAAATTTGAATTTCAGATAATTAAACAGAAGTATCTATCCAATATTTTACAAAACATAATCAAAAAATGAGTAAAGGGGAAAATAAAATACACAATTTGTTTAAAAATAAAATTATTTCAACAAACAAACGTTAAATTCAATAAAAAATAAAATAGGAATGATTTAACATTTCACAATACTCGATTAAAAAATAATTAGAAAACGAAACTGAATACAATTGAATCTTCAAAAAGAACAATTTATCATAGGAGTAAATTTAGGACTTTCTATGAAAAAATGATCGCTTCAATACTTGTTTATGAATCAAGATTCAGGAATTAAGTTTTTTTTTTAAAAAAAAAACTATATATATATTTGAGAGTAAATAAACGAATATGTAATCTAGCGTTAAAAAATAAATAATCGGAAATGTCAATTATAATTGAATAAAATTTATTACGTCTGCAGTTCTTTGACAAATAAAAATATAGAAAGTATTTAAATTTCCTTTCTCGTCCAAACGTACGTATCTGTAAAAAACAACGGATGTTTTTATCTACTATTTTTACTCTATTTTTATGTAAAAATATTTATCTGAGACAAAGACACGGTGCAATGTTTGTTAAATAAACTTTTATGCATGCATAAAGCAAAACCAATTTCCTGAAAAACAGGTCAGGCGGAAGGAAAAGTTTGTGCAAGTGACGATAATGTCACGTGTAATCGAAAATGTGAAGTGACGACATATCAAGAAAATATATGTGATTTATATACATTTATATGCAGAGTGACACAAATTAAATGATTCACTTACTGAAATAATTTTGTTGGTGTACATAACTTGTAAATAAAATTCTACAACAAGAAATTGTTATACAAAAATGTTATTAGTTAATAATATAGAAACGTTTTTTTTTAAAAAAAATGCAATTATAAGTCACTGACTTCAATATTAAAAAATGTTATGAGTGCTCAATAATTACTTATTATGTTTTTTTTAAAAAAATGAAATATATTTCGATAGCCATGCCAAGTTGTTTTATCATCAAACGAAGAGCTATCAAATAATTATTGAACGTTTTCTTAAAATATTATCACAGTAAGATAATATTTTATTAATATATAATTCATCCATATGTGACGCCTAGATTTGTGTTTTATTAAAAAGAAACTATACACATGTTTCCCTTAAACACCACCATGTAAACATATTTCGTTTTAATAAAACACAAATCTAGGCGTCACATATGGATGAATTATATATAACAATGAATTAATCACAGATTTAAACTATTTCTGATTTTAATTAGATTTAAGTATATTTTTTTCTTAATAAAAAAACTTACTATTAAACAATAACTAAATTAGTCAATAATAATTTATAAAAAAAATATTAAATCAAGATTTTATTTTAAATTATGAGAACTAGAATTTTGTATTTATTATATTGTTATTTATCTATATAACTTATTCATTTGTAAATAAAATATTTACTTTTTTAATCATCTATATGATTTTTTTGAAAAATCCATACTGTGAATTCATTACTAAAAAAATAATAGAAAAAAAACTCATTGAAAACGAAGAACACTAATTTGTTTTATTACATTAATATTTTTTATATATTTTTTATAAAAAAAAACATTTTAAATTTTATCAGGACATTGATCCAAAACACAAGACATACCAAGTACAGAATTGGCTCCTATATAATTTCCCAAAATACTTGAAACATCCCCACAATCGCTATATTGAAATGTGATTGAGAATTTGTGGACCCATTTAGAAATTTCAATAAAAAAACATAACATATGACTTAAAAACGTTTTACCGCAGAAAGAAGAGAAAATTGAATCCACTTATTGCGAAAAGTTAACCACGGTTACCCCACTAATTACTAAATTTAATATAAATATTATTGTATTAGTAAATAAATAAATATTTAAATAAGTATATGAGTTTCATTTTGATTTGTTTTTTTTGGTATTTTTTTAAAAAAAAATATTTTCTCAAAATCAAAACATTATGATTAATTATTTTAATTATGATAGAAGCATTTCTAATAAATATATAAGAGACAAAAATATTCTAATTATTATTATTGATGACTTTTTCACAATAAATATATAAAATATGATGTTGTATGAGTGTTAGTTTGATTTGTTTTTTTTTGGTATTTTTTTCAAAAAAAATATTTTCTCAAAATCGAAACATTATGATTAATTATTTTAATTATGATAGAAGCATTTCTAATAAATACATAAGAGACAAAAATATTCTAGTTATGATTATTGATGAATTTTTCCCAGTAAGTATATAAAATATGATGCTGTATGAGTTTTCTTTTGATTTGTTTTTTTTGGTAATTTTTTGATGTTGTATGAGTGTTAGTTTGATTTGTTTTTTTTTTTGGGTAAAAAAATATTTTCTCAAAATCAAAACATTATGATTAATTATTTTTATGATGATAGAAACATTTCTAATAAGTACATAAGAGACAAAAATATTCTAATTATGATTATTGATGAATTTTCAACAAAAAATATATAAAATATGATGCTGTATGAGTTTCATTTTGATTTGTTTTTTTTTGGTAATTTTTTTCAAAAAAAATATTTTCTCAAAATCAAAACATTATGATTAATTATTTCAATTATGATAGAAGCATTTTTATTAAATACATAAGAGACAAAAATATTCTAATTATGATTATTGATGAATTTTCAACAAAAAATATATAAAATATGATGTTGTATGAGTGTTAGTTTGATTTGTTTTTTTTGGGGGGAATTTTTTTCAAAAAAAATATTTTCTCAAAATCAAAACATTATGTTTAATTATTTCAATTATGATAGAAGCATTTCTAATAAATACATAAGAGACAAAAATATTCTAATTATGATTATTGATGAATTTTTCACAATAAATATATAAAATACGATGCTGTATGAGTTTAATTTTGATTTGTTTTTTTCAAAAAAAAAATATTTTCTCAAAATCAAAACATTATGACTAATTATTTTAATTATGATAGAAGCATTTTTATTAAATACATAAGAGACAAAAATATTCTAGTTATGATTATTGATGAATTTTCCACAGTAAGTATATAAAATATGATGCTGTATGATTTTTCTTTTGATTTGTTTTTTTAGTAACTTTTTTCAAAAAAAAATTTTTTCAAAGTCAAAACATTATGATTAATTATTTTAATTATGATAGAAGCATTTCTAATAAGTATATAAGAGACAAAAATATTCTAATTATGATTATTGATGAATTTTTCACAATAAATATATAAAATATGATGCTGTATGAGTTTCATTTTGATTTGTTTTTTTTTTTTGGTAATTTTTTATTAAAAAAATATTTTCTTAAAATCAAAACATTATGATTAATTATTTCAATTATGATAGAAGCATTTTTATTAAATACATGAGACAAAAATATTCTAATTATGATTATTGATGAATTTTCCACAGTAAATACATAAAATATGATGCTGTATGAGTTTCAATTTGGTTCACTTTGACTATGTAAAATAACAATAAAAGTACTTGTGGGAAAAACTATTATTAAATTTATAAACAACGCATGTCATCTCCAGAAACATTCGACAAATAAATAAATGGTCAGATTAAAAATAAAAACATTTTATTCGTGTGTGCAAAAAGCGCCCATGCTCATCAGGTACTCACCCCTGACTCTTAAGTGCTACTCGAGGAAGGAGCACTGACCTGCTGACTGCATAAACGGACGTCTGTGATTCTCCTCCTCTCCCGACATGTGTAATCGTCGCCAACGGATCGTCCGTTACGCGCGAATCTCCACCACCGACGCCCTTTCCGCTTCTTCCGCGTAAATCCAACCATTTTAACATTGCTTTTTGGATTCGAAACGATACGAATATCTAGTGATGTGGTGACGACGCATTTGGATAGATAGGAGTATTGGATGACCGATATCTACGACAAAGAAATAGTTGATTGGGACAGATGTATCGTTGGATAATCTAAATTAACAGTATTTTAAAACGATAAAATCATCCCCGAAATTTATACGTTCGTATAGGTGTTCAGTTAGATTTTTCCTGATATTTAATCAATCTATCAACTATTGAATTCGAAAAAGACAATGTTATTAAATACGTATACGAAGAGAATGTCGAAACGACCCAAGTGAAATTGCTTATTGATGATCTATCGTTATTAATGATTCTCGGCATATTTGAAACTGTTTTGAATGTCAAGTATGAACGAAACGCACGAAGATTTATTTGCCAACCGTTAAAACGTTGCGCTGTGATGTAAATTTGGGCGTAAGATGTTGGAGCGATATTGTATTCTGTTTCGTCTTGTGAAATTTTCTTTTACGACGATCACAATACTTTTGTTGTAATGTTTGCCCATAGATTTCGTATTCTCGGACAAGTTTGTTGACACTCATCTAACGATCATATGTTGAGCAATATTGACTGATTTGTTTAATATTTCTTTCTCTTGTTTGTTTTTGTGCAACATTTATTTTGATTGAACATGTTTATTAAAAATCGGACGTATGTTTATTATAATGTATGTTACAAGATCTCGTACACAGGCCTGTATTAACCCACAGACAGTATTTTTTTACACATTCGTGTCAAAAATGCAGCATTTTTTCCAACTGTTACAGCATTTATTTTTTGAAGGAGTGATTGAAAATAAATTCAAAATGAAATATTTCAATATTTATTAAAAAAATATATATTTTTTTATTGTAAAACTAACAGCTTTTAAACTTATTATATCTCTGGTTATGCACTACGAGTCAGACTCGTTATTCTGTAAAGGTTAACTGTATTACTGATTTGAAAAATCTTCAAAGAAATAATTAATAAGAGGTCAAGATTTAATATTATTGATTTCAAGGGTATTAAAACAGCTCTAAGGTTTATATATAGTGGCTCAAAATTAAAATAAAATAAGGTAAAAAAAATTCATTTGAAAAATATTAGGTAAAGCGGAAAGAAATATCGTTTTTTTTTGTGTCGTTTTGAAACCAATTTATCGTGTGACTGCCATCGAGTAAATATGTCAATATTGGTATTATTTTGAAGCTCTGTTCATGCTGTTACTGTTTTCATTTCATTTTTTTTATTTTTACTGATAGTAAAAATGTCAGGGCCAGAGATCTCAGAGATGCAGTTGCGGTGTATTTTGTTATTTTTGTTTGAAAAAAGATTAAAGCCCAAAGAAGCTACAGAAAATGTTAATAAAACTTACATCGAAATCTTGAATATCCGTGAATGCCAATGCTGGTCAAACAATTTAAAAACGACGACAGAAATCTTAAAGATAAGCCAAAATCGGGAAGACCACAAAAAATCGATGACGACGTGTTAAAATCATTGATGGAATCAGATCCGCACTAAACCATTAAGGAATTGTCGCAGGACATCGCCTGCCCTTGGTCCACTATAAAAAGTCTCGGCAAAAACACAGACAAGGGGTTTGGGTTACGCACGATCTATCGCCGTCGGCTTTAGATTAGCGAGTAACCATTTGTTCTTTGCTGCTGATCAGGAATGAAACCGATCCGTTTCTGAAAAGAATTGTTACTGGAGACGAAAAATGGATCCTTTATAGCAATCCACATTAAAAAACAATGGTTTTCTCCAGGTCAAACACCAGTTTCAACACCTCAACCATCTTTGACTTTAAAAAAGGTATTTTATGTATCTGGTGGGATATTTCAGGTGTGATTCATTATGAATTATTAAAACCTGGTCAGTCTATCACAGCCGAGGTCTACTGTGCGCAAAAAAAATTCTTAATAGATAAAGAAACGTCCGTTTCTGTATATATATTTTTGTACTATTCATTTTAACGTATGCTCGTGAAATTGATATAGAAGTGATAAAAACCAATTAACTATTTCTTCACCTATAACAATTACGTCATAAAATCGATCCATGGCAGTTCAGTGAATGGAAACGAAGACGAATACGACAGATTGGAAAAAAACAATAATGAACTGTGCACTCGTGCGTGGATCGTGCTTTGGATGCTACGTGATACTAGGGCCACTGACCTTCACGAAGCCACAAGTCCATATATATATACATAGAAATAAATTTCCCACTTTCAATACAAACGACAACAATGACAATGTGTGCATTTATGCACAACAGCTGTTCGATGAGATAAATTATTACTTTCAAATAATGCACGACGACGTCCAATACTCATTTACAATTTATATTATCGTGCACTAAATGTAACATGTCTTCAAACATAATGTTGAAAAGTTTCAATCGAACACGATAAGTGGTTGGAAAGAGGAGAGTAACAACAAATTGTAGTAAAGCGATTTCTATCTTTCTTTCTGTTTAATTATATGTTTATGTGTGTGTGTTGTGTCTATGAAAAAATATGTATTGGGTATTAAATATGTTAGGGAAAAAGTATTTTTAGTATTTACTGAACAGACAATAAAACAAGTATTTTAAATTTAACGAGATAGCAATCACAAAAAATCATTTTATTTAGACATTGATCCGTGTAAACTTTTCCACGAGAATTCAGTTTTAGTAAGAAAAAAATACGAAAAAACAATTAAAATAATCCAAGAGCAAGAATAAATTAAGATAATATTTTTTTAAAAAAAAGGAAAATATTCAATGAGTCATAAATAATTTCCATTTTTACAAGTCAAATTGAATTTTTAATAAAAAAAGAGAAATTTTACTTTAATCAATTATAAATTCGCCATTGTTACCATTTACTAGGTAACTCTTCTATATCTTTTGAAAAGAATTTCGAATGTTTTGATTTGAAAAAGTTTTCGAACCTGGTTCTCATTCGAGAAATTTGTGCCCATCAAAGCGTTCTGCAGTAATCGAAAAAGATGATAATCAGATGATACCAGGTCTGGTGATTATGGTGGATGGAAGAGAACTGACCGTCCAAGTTTCAAAATGTCTTCCAAAAAAATACTTTCACAATAAACCCCTTTCATATCGTATACGAGATTTTTTATACTTGGTCATTTTTTTTAAATCATACAAAAATTGCTCTAGTACATATCATACTGATTAATTAAAAAAAATAATCGAATTTAAAAAATACAGGGGAACTAAAAAAACATGCTAAAATACTCTGGTAGTAAAGTATACACTTTTTCAATATAATCCATTTTTTTATCTCAAATAGTTTTTGAATTTAAAATTCCAAGTATATTAATACAATAATTTAGTAATTTGCATTAATATTTACTTATTCTTTATTGTTAAGGACATTTATATATATATATATATATATATATATATATATATATAAGTATATATTTATAAATACGTATGTATCTTAGCCGAAACGAACAATCATCTTACATAACACGAGTTCGAATACCGTGACGTCATCCTCCTTTGATCGTACGATCGTTCATTCTCATCAAGTCGGTGCACAATGTAGTTTTATAGTTTTGAATTCATCGATTAATGGATAAAATGTGTATTGAATAGTTTAAAAAATGTTTGCAAAGTGTTCGTGAATGTCTATTGTACGTTTTGTGCGAATTTGCGCGAATCGAACGAGCGACAAATGTGTGCAAAACCATGTTTATTTAGTCAAGCCGATCGAACAAGTCATGTGAAAACAATATGGTGGTGTCGTTTATAATCAGTCGTTCAGTGAGTACATGTGATTATTTTTTTCTCTTTTTGGAAATTTTATTTTTGTGTTTTGGGATCTGAATATGTTTTTTTCTTATACAGAAATTGTTACGCTTTGTATAAAAAATTATGTCTGATGAATTTAGTTTTATATTCATACCTACGAAATTTTTATATACATATTTGTGTATGTATATTATATATATATATATATATATATATATATATATATATATATTTATTGGTTAGGAAAAAAGTATTTTTACTATTTATTGATAGATAAAAATTTGGTTGATTTTGACAGTGCACCATTTTGTGACATATTAGTGTTATATATAGTTTGAAAGGTGACATTTTCTAAAACATTTAAAAATAGATTTGAACAAAATTTGTGCATTTAATGAAAAAATAATAATATTGAACATTTCGACACATTTTATTTTTTTATTATAAAAATGGGAAACTCATTGAGCAAGCCTATAAAAAAATTTTCGTATTTATAGTGACGATGCTCTAACTAGATAAATAGCAACGAATTGATTTCGAGATGAAAATTTTAAAAGGAAAGATGTACTGGTTGGTCTGTTGTAGAAAATGTTAATGAAATCTTGCAAAAAGTTAAAAAAAATCATTTAAGCAATTATGATATAGTTAGAGAATGAAACATTGATCATTTTTGAAAAATCTATTTTGAATCATTTGTGTAAAGCTCGATGTTTGGGTGCCACTCAATTTGACAGTAAAAATTTAGTAGATTGAATTTTCATTTGCAAATCACTGAAATGAAACAAAATTTCTGAAAAAATTGATAACGGGAAATGAAAAGTGGATAATAAATAAAAAGTGGATATGGTTGTGTGTCTGGTGGGATTAGAAGAGACTCATCCACTATTAAATACTGCCACTAGACAAAACGGTTAATTCTGATCTCTACTATCAACAATTAATACGATTGAAGAGATCGAATTAGGAAAAGCGTCCAAAATTAACAATTAATAAAAAGTGCATTGTCTTCCATCATGCTAACTCCATACCACACACATCTTTGAAAACTCTACAAAAATTGAAAGCATATAGCTGGGAAGTTTTGATGCATCCTGACCTTACACCGACAGATCACCATTGTTTAGGTTATTTCAGAACTCCCTTAACTCTTTAAAGTATGGCAGAGTTAAAATGTCCCATCTTTTTGATACCTAAATATACATAGTGGGATATTTTTTATACCACCTCAAAAAATTAAAATAACTTGAAGAATTGAGGATTACATATAGTCCCAGCTCTTTAAACTGGTTAGTATGAGGGTTTAATTGGGTTACTGTTTAGAGGGGATGTTTACGTCCCACCCTATGAATATAAACTAAGATGACTTTTTATTTTTTTGTAATTTTACTTCATTACTAATTAAAATATACCAACTTTATCAAATTTTCTAACAATAAAATATCTGTGCCACATGGGTCTTTTTATTTTTTAAAATTACATGCCCCAAAAAGGAATTGAGTAAACTTAATTTCAATAGAGATTTACATAAATTACCTGTCTCTTTTTTTAGCCAGAAACTCCAGAAATTCCACATCAATAGAATAATGGCTTTACCCAAAAAACCATAAAAGGTCATAAATCAAAAATGTACATATTTGGTTTAATGAAAGATTTATAAACTAATTAAAAAATCTGTCCCAATTTCGGTTCAATTTATAAAGACTTTTCTCTAATCCAATATATTTACAGGAATACCTCGTACAGTCCGGCTAATCGGTTCCACTGATTATCCGGACTATTTGAAACCGGACTAATCGAAACATTAACTAAATTCAAAAAACGTAAATTGGTTCCAAATAAATTTTTGTCCTGTTTTTCAGTAAATAAAACGAGGATAATATATTTAAATGTTTGTATATATCAACAAAACAAAATCAGGGGTTTATACATTCATTTAAAAAATATTTTAAATTCATTTTCAAATGAGTTATTAAAATTTAATTATTAAAAAATGGACTTTATTCTAGAGTTGCGAATCAAAAACTAATAGAAAAAGAAAAAAACACAAAACTAGAACTGCGCATGCGTTGCGCATAATGTGCATATACGATTTCGGGTTTATTTTTTATTATATTTTCATAATAAAGTGGAAAATTTGAAAATTTGCGTATAAAAATAATTTTATATATTAATTTTTTGGGATTTTTTTCAAGAAAAACTTTAATAGGATTTTTGTAAGTAAAAAAATTTTTTTTGAAAATTTCAAACCGGATTAATCGAAGCCGAACTATGTGAAGTATTACTGTATATAGAAAATTTATTTTCATAATTTCCACTTTATATTTCTGTACATTTCTGCCCTTATCTATCTCTGAAATTATACTCTGGCCCTATTTTAATTGCTTTAACTTGCATCTTTAGCTATGTAGTCATGGCCTTTTATATTTTTTAAAAAATCATCTTATCTTTTTACATCAAATACTAAAAAAAACAGTGATAATTCTATAAAATGCAACATGGCCCATAGATTAGAAAACAAACATCCCTTATTTTATATTAGTAATCAATTAACAGCAGTTAAGTTCCTTGTCTCATATATTATTTAACAGATAAAAAATCATAATATCACAGATCGAACAACTCATACAAATTTACTAAACAGACATTCATTGCCATGGCTTTTTGAACGTGCCGAGATAAAATTTCACAGTCGATTCAATTAAACGACTTTCCTACATAGAGATAGATTGAATGAGACACTTTTACCGTCCGCGTTCTAATTGTTATAAAATGTTACAGAATCGAAAGTATTATTAAATAAGTAATTTATTTTCAATGATGTGTCTATGTGAACGAATTCGCAAACAAAAATAAAATACACGAACACAAAATCGAATGAAAGCAGTCGTGCCGGATTATATAATTCGAATGCAACAAATGATTTAACATATTGAACGATTTTCGGCTTTCAATATGCACGAATCAATCGTTTATATTTTAATAATTAACATTCATTAATATAAAGTGTGTGTATTAATGTTTGATGAAAATTTGAATAACTACGTGAATGCTTAATCAAATAAATATACATAGAAATCGAATGGAAAATGGAGGAATAAGTAATCAAGTGCATGGAATTGAAATGTTAATACTGCCCTGAAGAGTTTTTTTTTCAATTTTCGATTTTTGTATTCAACAGTTCGAGAAAAATCCACGATAATCACTTATTGTTTACTTTTAAATAACACACAAAGTACTACGTTTTGATTTTAACATTATGACTATCTAAATTCACACTAACCAAAAAAATAATAACTTTGAAAATCTTGAGATACTGAGGAATAATGAATTTATAAAAAATATAAATTAATCACTACCAATTATGATTTTTAATTATATTATACGAGTACAAGTTTAAAAATAAATTCCATCCACATGATTTTATTTTCATACTTGGTCTGTTTGTAATATACAGTGACTCAGTGAAAATAAGTCACTTAAAAAAAATTTTGTTCATCTACACTCAAAAATTTTTTGTTCTAACGCCATGCAACATTTTTTCCTAATATATAAATTAAGCATATTAAAGAAAATGGAAAAAATAGTGTCCAAAGATCAAAAATTTACATCACAGTGAAAATGATGCACTGGAATATTTCAATCTAATTTTAAATATGGGAATTGTCAATTTATTGAACTGTATCTCACCTATTGCTTGGTAGTTAGTACTTTTATAATACAGTTATTTTATAAAGAAGGTTTTATAATAATAATGGGTCGTCGAAAATATATCATATTACAATCGAAGAACATGAATTGAATATTTTTCTTTATAAAATAAAAAATATATACGTGAAATAAGTCAAATATTACATAAAATTACTTCGACTATACAGCACGATATTAAATAAATATAGCAGAGAAAATAGATTAGAAAATAAAGAGAGACAAAGTTAAAAAAATCATCACTAAGGATAAATGATAAATCGTGTGAAGTCACATGAAAATATAAAGCTGAGGGCCTTAACAAGTGCTTAGAAAAATATACAATATGATCTTGTAAAAGTCAAATCTGCATGGATGAATTACAAGAAAAAAACCTTTCATTAGCAAGACAAATAAATCACTTCGTTTGTAGTTTACAGTAGACTAAAGAAATAAGGATTTTAGTTTTTAGAACAATTTTATTTGCAAACGAAAGCAAATTCAATATATTTTGATTTAACAAAATGGTTAATGTGTAATGCAAGCTCACCAAAAAAATGGATTTTAGATATTTTATTACCAGTTAAGCATAGTGGTGGTTATGTAATGGCACGGGGCTGTGTTTTGACAGCTGGTTTCTGAAACCTTCATTGTATTGTAAGCAATATGGACAAATTTTTATATTTGGATTACTAAGAGATAACTTAGTCCAGTGTTGAAAAACTTGACATTAAGAATACATTTCAATTTTATCAGGACAATGATCCTAAACATTTTGTGTATATTGTAAGGTCATGGTTACTATATAACTGTCATAAAGTTAAAAAAAAAACTTCACTGCAGTCGCCAGATATCAATATTATTGAAAATTTATGGCAAAAACGAGAAATCGAAATAAGAAAACACTACATCAGTTCAGAATTTGATTTAAAAAGAGTGGAACAAAATAAATCCTGATTATATCCAAAAAATTGTAGAATCTATGCCGAACAGACTCAAATTAAGGCCTAACACCACTGTAGAAATTTCAAAAAATCATTTTTTTTTATTGGCTTAAAATATACTTTGAACCTTTTAGAATATAATACAAAAGGTTTCATTCTGAAAAAAAAAATTCTTTTGAAATTTCGAGACTTATACCTGCCGTCTTCGGCCGCTCCGAAACGGCCGATCGAAACTTTAAATTGATTTTTCTCGAAACGACTTTTTCTCAACGGGCACGCAGCATAACTTAAACAGTTTTTTTCCAATCAATTTGAAATTTTAATCATGATTTTATTATTATATTTCGCAGTGAATCACGTAGGGGATTTTTAATAAATTGATTTAAACAATTTTTATAAACAAAAACGTACCTTTTTTTATGAAAATTCAAATTTTTTTTTCAATTCGCTGCCAAATTTACAAAAATCAATATTTTCAAAATCCCCTACGTGATTCACTAGCTATTGACATCAAGAATAAGTGGAATTTTTTTTTGTTCCAAGTTCAAGTGTGCGACAATTATGCTGCGTGCCGCGGAGCGCTTCCGATGAAAGGAGCCTCGAATTATTGGCTCTAAATCAGCCATTTTGTATTTTTTTTACTTTATATTTTTAGTCAATATAGTATAATGTTAGATCAATAACGTATCAAAATATTTTTTCTTTACAACTTTCCTTGCCATTCAAAAAAAATTCCCAAAAAAACGCTTTTTTTCGCGATTACAGTGGTGTTAGGCCTTAATTATTAAAGTAAGAGGAAATGACACTAAATATTAAAACTTAAAAGGACAAAATATTAGTTTTTTTTTTTAAATGTATCATTTTTTTGGGATGTAAATTTTTGATCTTCAAGAATTATTTTATTAATATTTTTTTATATATTAAGTCTACAAGAAAATTTTGTCCGATTATGTCATTTCAAGTTTCAATAATGAGTAATTCTACAAAAATGGAATTCATAAATTACCATCACGCTGGGAAGAGGTCATTGGTAATGAAGAAAAAATTATATTGTTCAGTAAATATATTGAAAATGTATTATTTTTTTTAATTAAAAAACAGAACTTTCCAATAGACCTAATATAACAAATAATATAACTAATATAACAAATGTACTTAATTTATGTATGAAAATAAACTATAAATTTGTACAAAAAAATATAGTATTTTGTATGCAATAGAAATTTTTCTTAGCTAAAAATTTTTGCAAACGAAAATTTTTTGAGCAACTTCATTATTTTCACTGTAAGTCACTGAATATATATATATATATATATATATATATATATATATATATATATATATATATATATATATATATATATATATATATAGATATGTATGTATGTATGTATGTATGTATATAGAGGAAAGAGAAAAACTGACATACAAAAATAAAGAAAAAGACAATCTGTATTATACAAGTTTATAAAAACATCTAATTTATACAATTTCATATATATATATATATATATATATATATATATATATATATATATATATATATATACAAAATCGAAAGTACTACTACACAATTACATTTTTTAAAAAATGAAATTGTAATGTAACATCCATCGTGTAAAATTCCGCTAATTGAATGTCTATTCCGGAAGTGTCGCATCAATTTCGCATCGAGATTTACTCTTTACGATATTCCATACAGATTGTTTTCTAAAAAAGGTATATTTCACACGAACGTTCGCAACGAATCGAACGAAACGCTGATTTCAATCAAAATATGACAGGAAATGAAAAATGTTAAGTGTCAATATAAAACTGATAAAAAAAAATACTCGAACGATTAAAAATTCGAAATTGTTATTGGATTTTAATAGACGTATACATTGAAAATGTATTTAGTATTCATCCATTAATTAATATTTATTATCTATTTGAAGATATTTTATATTTGTGTTTTATTCACTCGAATCTATTAAATATCATAATAGGATTTTATTGATAATTAATTTCAATCAACCATAGAATACTCGCTTTAGAAATTCAAATATTACTTTACATAAATATTTTTTTATATAATTTGTGTAATCGTTACATTTGAAACATTTATTCAATATATATATATATATATATATATATATATAATAAAAGAAAATAAATAAATTACTTCTTAATAAAACAGTAGAGAAATCCAAACATGTAGACGAAAAATCGTAAAAACTCACGAAACACTGATATCACTCAAAACAAAAACGAACAACATTGATAAAAAAAATCAAAAAAAAGAAAACTAAAAAAAAGTACAGGGCCGTATCTAGAACTCTGACTGCGCCGATTTATCAATTGCCTCGCGCACGCACGTACACTCGCGTTCGTTGACGAAGAGAAAAAAAATTTAATGAAAACAAAGCAGTGCCTGCAACTAACAGACCGGCGAGAGTTCTCAAACGAAACTGAAAGTGACCGGTAAGCGAGCAGTCAGTGACTCCAACGGTGCAAAGGTGTACGCTGCTGCGCCCCCGAAACGCGGCGAAGCGCCCATAACGAGTGGGGACCGCGCTCGATACCAAATTAACAGACATCTGTGTAGATGCACGTATGTTGATTCGTTGTAGACATCGATGGAATATGATGTACGTTGAATAATGTGTGAATTGTTCAATACAAATGAATCATCTACTCCAACCACAAGAAATGTTACAAGAAAAAAGATTAATACCCTTGATAGGGGTAATTAATACTCTTTATAGGGGAATCCTTTTATAGGAGTTTTCAATAAACGCTTTAGAAGTTTAAATGAAAATAAAAAAAAGTATTTAATTAATTAGTTTTTTTATTTTTAACATTATTCTATGGCATTAATGATGAAACATAATTTCACTCATATAATCACCATGAATGTTGATATTTTTTTCGTATTTATGGTCATTGAAATTTCAAAATAAGTTATTTAAAAACTTATAAAAAAATGGATACATTTTTTCATTTATCAACAAATTTAAAGTTCGTTTTTTAAGTTATTTATTTTATGAAAAACATCCCAATTATTTTCTGATTTTATACATCTGTTTTGTACATTTAAAACAATTTGCTGAATCTAATAAATAAATCGTTTCTTATTATATAGGGGTTTTCAAAAAATGTTTCAGAAGTTCAAATGAAAATAAAGCAAAAAGTATTTAATTTTTATTTTTTATTTTTAATATGATTTTTTAAATATGATTGTTATAATTAATTGTTCAGAATAGTTGTTCAATATTATTCAGTTGATGTTACTAAACGAAGGAATGATGTTAAATGGTTTAAAAGAAGGATTTTAAAGGAAATATTTTCAAAAAATTGAAAGCAGATATTGAAAAAACTTTAGTACAAGTTAAAAAAAAATGATTACTTCTGTAATTTTGTAGAGACAAATACAAAAAAGCTATAATATCAGTGGCAGAAATATTGTGTTGTCATAAGTAATTTCCATTTTTATTTTTTTAAAAACAGCAATTGTATTTTAATCAATTATATGAGGTTTTCCAATAAGCGTTTCAGAAGTTTAAATGGAAATAAAATATTAAATTAATTAGATATTTATTTATTTTTATTTTAAAGCATATTCTATGGCATTAATGAGGGGACACTATTTCACTCATATGACCACCACGACTTCACTTGACATAGTGCATTCATTAAGCCCAATTTTTAGTCATTCTTTCACATAATTATGGTCCAATTTCATGAATTACATGTTCAATGTTTATTTTTAATGCTTCAATTGTCTCTGATTTATCAGCATAATCCAATGATTTCACATAATCCCACAGAAAATAATCCAATGAAGTTGAATCACATGATCTTGGTGGCCAATTGATGGGTCAATTTTTTGAAATAATGTTATTTAAATAAATCTATTCAAGTTTTTACATTTTCCAAGCGTTGTTGAAGTGTTAAACGTTCCATGAGTTGAAATGTCAAAATGAGCTTAAAAAATCAAACATGGCTACCACCAACTGTCAAAGTTCTGATATTTTTATTGAGAACCCCTATACTAACTTAGTACAATCGATAGCAAGAATATTAAATAATATCCTGGGAGTAAAGAAAAACCTCACTAAATATTAAAATATATTTTTTAAAAAAAATATGACTGTAATTGTTTTCTTAATACTATATTGTCTTATGACTTTTGTGAGATCGATTTGTTAATTTTCCAAACTATACTGAGTTGAAATGTCAAAATGAGCTTAAAAAATTAAATATGGCTGCCACCAACTGTCAAAGTTTTAATATTCTTATTGAAAAACCCTATACTAACTTAGTACAATCGATAGCAAGAAGATGAAATAAAATCCTGGGATTAAAGAAAAACCTCACTAAACATTAAAACATTAAAAAAAATATATGGCTGTAATTGTGTTCTTAGTACAATATTGTTCCATGACTTTTGTGAGATCGATTTGTTAATTCGCCAAGTTTCACTATACTGAGTTGAAATGTCAAAATGAGCTTAAAAAATTAAACATGACTACCACCAGCTGTCAAAGTTCTAATATTCTTATTGAAAAACCTATACTTACTTAGTACAATCGATAGCAAGAACATTAAATAAAATCCTGGAATTAAAGAAAAACCTCACTAAACATTAAAACATTTTTTTTAAAAAAATATGGCTGTAATTGTTTTCTTAGTACTATATTGTACCATGACTTTTGTGAGATCGATTTGTTAATTTGCCAAACCATACTGAGTTGAAATGTCAAAATGAGCTTAAAAAAATTAAACATAGCTGCTTTCATCTGTCAAAATTTTGACATTCTTATTAGAAAACCCTATATTATTAAAATGAGTGATTCATCTGTGTTAAGATAAATTTATCACAATACGAAAAACTAATAGTTTTCACGATAATAAATAAAATACTAATTCAAAAATTCATAATTGAGACCATAGAGTTGTTAGCAAAGATCAGTGATTGAAATAGAAATCAGCATAGAAATCATTTCTATTAGAGATGACTTTAAAAAAGTGTAATTAAATATCTTTCGTGCAGTTAATCGTTCTGTTATTTGCATCATTAGAAATTTACATTTTCAGTTTTAATATAAAAATTGAAATTGCTCGCTGATGAAATCAGCAGTTTTTGCTCAAAGCCCAAACACTGATTTCTCATCAATTCGATAATTGAAACAAATCAGTTTTTATAACAGCGTACATTCCATCGACATTTATATAACAAATTTCATTTCTGTACGGAATAAATCGCAAACATCTAATAAATCTTAACAGTAATAGAAAACGAAATGCGTACGATACAAAGTAAACAAACCGAATGCAAAATTTCACAACATCCCACATACGACCGTACGAAGTATCCATGTTCGTTTACTTCTGACGTTTGACACTTCATTTCTTTGACCGCAGTTCGCAGTCCACTTTCGTACATTTCCTCGGTCACACCCACTGACTCAGTCGCCAATAATAGAAACAGCGCGTCTGAGAGAGAGTTCGGGCTTCCCGTAGTGTTGTTATCGTGCACATTTGTACAATTTAAAGTACGAACTTGTTAAAATACGCTTTTGTTTATACTCCTACACGAAATGGATGGAGAGAAAAAAATACAAAAACGAAAGCTGCGAATGACATCATCTGTAACAACCTGTTCGATGAATTGCTCGTATTTAAACATTTTGTCGCTGTTGTACATTAGAAATAAATATACGTGCCAAATGCATAACGTATAAATGAACATGGATTGAATCACAAAAATCATGAGGCTACGCATGTGTAATTTGGAAAAAAATAAAAAAATAGGTCTAATATTGTAAATACGTTATATTCAAAAAATTTTTAAATATACAAACATAACCGTTTCAGAAATAAAAAATGTATTTTTAACCCTTTGTTGAAATAAACTGAAAGAGAAAGGCATTAGATCAGTCGAAGTGGAAAGTTTTGAGAGAGACCTTCATCCAGCAGTGGAGAGACAAAGGCTCATTATATATATATTTTACAAAGATGATATATTTACAATATTATAAATTGAAATTTTTATTAACTCTTTTGAATTATAATCGCTTTTTCGTTTTTTACTCATGAAAAAGTTCTTCCATGAAAACCAAAGTTTCTGACAACACTTCTTACTATTTCTGGATTTACGTTTTTTTCTGTTATTATTTCTATTTTGGTGCATTTATTGTTGAATTTTTTAATATAATTCTTTCACTATATTCGTTTAATAATTTTGAACGACCGCATTAAGCTTTATTTTTTAGTTGATTTTCAATTTGAACTCTTTTTATTATACTGAATATTACAGAAATACTTCTTTTACATTTTTGTGTAATTTATCTTACAATTTTATTTTCCAGCATACGAGGGTCGTTTGATAAATATGGTAAAATAATAAGAAAAACTAAATTGAGAAAATAAACAATAAATAAAAATTAAACAATAAATAAATTAAACGATAAATTAAAATTAAGTTAAACAATAAATAAATCAAACAATAAATTAAATTAAACAATAAATAAATTTACCATATTTATTAAACGACCCTCGTACAATTAGTTCAAAAGAGACATAGAATTTTTTTTCTATTCCTACCCAAGTAATTAATAACTTAGTAAAATCAATCCCAAAAAATTAAATAAAATCCTGGGATTAAAAAAACTCTAATTATTATAATTAATTTAAAAAAATATGATTGTAATTGTGTTCTTAGTACTACATTGTCCCATAACTTTTGTGAAATCTATTTGTTAATTTTATTTATTTTTTATTATAGTAACCAAAGTTAAAAAAAACGTTTGTGTTTGTTTATATAGGCTCATCCAAATGTGACGCCTAGATTTGTGTTTTATTAAAAAGAAACTACACATATGTTCCCCTATACACATGTTTCTTTTTAATAAAACACAAATCTATACCGTAAATTTAAAAAAATTAAATATAACTTCTATTAAGCTAATTTTGTTGCTTTTTTCAAATCACACATGTTGTCCCATAACTTTTGTGCCTCACTGTATAATAAAATCAAAAATGGAACGAAATTTTTAAAAATAACTACCAGAAATACAGTGATTTTTTAAAAATCAAAAATTGTAATAATACAAAAAATATATTCACATTTTTTGAAAGAAAAAATAATATAGCGATATTTGAAAAGTTCTTTATAATTTTGAATAAACATTAATTTTCACAAAACTATTAATATTATTAATAATAATAAATCTGCTCAATTCTACAAATCCGGTGGTCAGGAGTTCCAATAAACAATTAGACTTTATTTTTATTGCTATTCAAGCACGTCGTCTCCATTCAAAAAAAGAATAATTGTAACGAGGTTCGATCCGAATACAATCAACCCAAATTGCTTGTTATCTGACACGACATTAATAACAACAAACGACAAAGTTCAAAATCGTGACCTACACATTTCAAAACGAATCGCTGTGACCTCCATATACGCATCCGTGCGAATAAGAAACACTGCAAACAGTGAAAACGGGTTCGAGTTCTTAACCATCGTTCGTTCGATCGATCCTTCGCAGCCACAACAAACGTACTTTCGAACGTTCGCGTCGTTTACTTCCTCGTGGCTATTCGTAGCCACCAAAACAAATATTGACACACCTTAGTCGAACATTTTTAATGACTTCAATCGTTTCGATATCTGTTTGTTGACACAGAAACGAACGATCAAAATATTTTAATTGAACTTTGTAAATAATCGAAGAACGAAGCTTGTAGTTTGCCAATTCGATGGTTAATACGGCCGTTTACATCTCTGTAGATTGGGTTTGGTGGGCGTGTACGACGTTTTAGAAAAGGTTTTTGCAAACATACAAAATGACATTCGTCGTATTTTCGATGCCATCGCAAAATATTGTCAATAGAAGGAGATTTCGATTTTTTAGCGCAGTTTTAATTACAATAAATTAGTATAAATATATATTGAAATCATAAAAAGTCGTTTTCATTTTTATACATTTATTTATATATTCATTAAATCAAAATAAATTCTCATTTCAAAATTAAGAGTACGTATTTAATTAGCAATACAACTCTATGTGTGTGTGTATATGTATATATATATATATATATATATATATATATATATATATATATATATATATATATATATATATATATATACATAGACATGACAAAATTTGTTGAAATAAACTGAAAGAGAAAGGTATTAGATCAGTCGAAGTGGAAAGTTTTGGGAGAGGCCTTCATCCAGCAGTGGAGAGACAAAGGCTCATTATATATATATATATATATATATATATATATATATATATATGTATATATATGTGTGTACATACACTCATAATGTATAGGATCATCTAAATGTGACGCCTAGATTTGTATTTTATAAAAAAACATGTGATAGAGTGGTGTATGAGGTAAATATGTATGTGTGTAGTTCCTTTTCAATAAAACACAAATCTAGCGTCACACTTAGATGATCCTATATATTGTGTATATATATATATATATATATATATATATATATATATATATGTGTGTGTGTGTGTGTGTGTGTATACTGATATATATATATATATATATATATATATAGGTCAGGTCAGACAATTAAGTAATGCGACCGATTTTTTTCTCGGCCTGTGATAACACTGCGAACCTGTAACTCCGCCACCGTAATAGCAGATCCCTACTCTCTCGATTGAGACCTTGACCACCCTCGTACGATCATTTCTTCGCCAGCTGTTTAGTGTTTTGTAACAACGCGCGAGTAGTGCATGTCACGAAAATGGAACAGAGAACATCGCTCAAGATTGTCTCGAGCAGGTTGAAAGTGATCCTACTCTTCTCGATCGAGTTATTACTGGTGATGAAAGTTGGTTCTTTCAATATGACCCCGAAACTAAACGACAAAGCCAACAGTGGCTGTCCCCTGGAGCACCAAGGCCAAAGAAGGCGAGAATGAGCAAGTCCAAAGTGAAAACCATGTTGGTTTGCTTCTTCGACAGCAAAGGAGTGGTTCACAAAGAGTTCATACCACCTGGACAAACCGTAAATCAAGTATTCTACCGCAATGTGCTCGAAAAATTACGAAAAAGGGTGCTCAGAGTGCGTCCAGAGATCGCGAAGACTTGGGTTCTGCATCACGACAATGCTCCCTGTCACAGTGCGTTCAGTGTCTCTCAGTTTTTGGCGTCTAAAGGCATCGCAACGTTACCACAACCGCCCTATTCACCGGACATGTCACCCTGCGACTTTTTCCTATTCCCCATATGAAAAAATTCGTCAAAGGTCGACATTTTGACTCCGTTGAAGATATCCAAGAATCTGTGACGAGGGTACTCGGAGAGGTCCCACAAGAAGTGTTCCAGAATTGTTACGAAAACTGGAAAACTCGCTGGAATAAGTGTATAGATGCGGGAGGGGACTACTTTGAAGGGGATCGCAGCGATGTACCTTAATTTTTAAATATACTCGATTTTTGAATTTTGTCGCATTACTTAATTGTCTGACCTCGTATATATATATATATACAGTAAGTCAAAGTGAAACTCATACAGAGTTATGTTTCCAATAATTTTACACATCTATTTTAATATAATAACATTTTTTTTTATTTCTCTTGGTTAAGTTCTTTATTAGGGTTATTTTTATTATATTTGAAAATTTCAATCGTAAATCAATACTTCTACTCCAGAAAAAGTAACCATTTCTGAAAAATGAACAAAAATTACATCAAAATGAAACTCATACAACGAATTACTCTCGCTTGAAAACTGCTGTGTTAAGAAAGTATACTCTTCAAATATGTGTTTGGTCACTTTGGTTATAAAAAAAACTATTGTTAAGTCGTTTGTAATCACTTTGTGAAAAATATAAGTTGAATTTTCACTTTGAGTAGATAAAGGGGGCAATCATCAACGGACGAGCGAAAGCTAATAACTTTTCATTACAAAAATGGAAAAACTACGAGAAATTGGAAAAATAGTTAATAAAAGTCAGGATACAATACAATCTGTAATAAAAAAATTTAAAAACGGTCAAAATGTTGACAATAAAGTCAGAAAGAGTCTCCGAAAGATTTTTAATGACCATGACGAGCGTTGGATTCTACGAAAAATTAAAGAAAATTCGAAAATTAGCGCGCCCAAATTGACTAGAAGTTAAAAAGTATCTAAATAAAAAAGCAATCCCCCAAACAATTCACAATATATTGTGATTTGTTTACATAATTTTTTTGAGCACTAATGTTAGTCGTAAGTTGATTCCGATGGACGTCCATTTGAACGTCTCATGCCACTCAAAAACTCTTGTTCGCGATAGATAATCCTCAAGGTATGCCTTTCTTAATTTATTTGGTTCGCAACACGATATTTAATTCAAATTCTTTGATCAACTGATTTCAACATCGTCAAATCTTCATGAACAAAAATCAGTAAATTATTGTATTTACTAATGAGTGTAGCGTTATG
The DNA here is from genome assembly GCA_029203775.1 of Neoneuromus ignobilis. NCBI lineage: Eukaryota > Metazoa > Arthropoda > Insecta > Megaloptera > Corydalidae > Neoneuromus > Neoneuromus ignobilis. The sequence goes on along the minus strand of CP092096.1, from coordinate 3,282,416 downwards.
AAATTTGGCACAGATGTTATTGACATATGTACCAACTTAAAAAAATATATAAGAAATGCAGTTTAAATGAGAAAGTTCCGGTTGTTTCCGGACTTAATTCATCAGAGCTTTTGAAACTTGTGTGTGTCTCTGAAATTCCTATAGATGAAGATGCTCTTTTCGCCTATCCAAATTGTTACCTTTCATATATTCGAAATATTTATTGTGTAACATGTCTGACACTCGTCGCATGTCATCTGTATCGATGACATAATTATTAAAGTTGAAATTTCTTGTTTATGCATGTGCGTGTGTAAACAAAGACCTTGAGATAAAAACCAGTAGCGCATGTATAATTTAATTTATGAGGATGTCTGCCTCCAAGAGGATTTCATCAAGTTTTCCTACCCATTCGTCATACATATGTTTCATGGCAGAAATATGTACAATCGTGCGTTTTGAAGTTAATTGCCGATTGTATTAATTCAGTCGAATGTTAAAAAATGTTTCACAAGACGAATAATGAAATAAGTAAATAAAAAATATTTTTTTGTATTCAAAATTATTTCTATAAACCAATCGCTTATCTTAATAAAAATATCAATTTTCAATAGACATTTCTTAAAAATAACGATACGAATGGGTGATTATTAAACAATTTTTTTTAATTTTCATGGTATTGAGGGTTTACGGTTTATTTATATTAAAATGAATAAATAGTAAAACAACATCAGTTCATAATGTTGATTTTTTTCGTATTTATAGTCATTGAAATTTAAAAATAAGTTATTTAAACACTTAAAAAAAATCGATATATTTTTTTCATTTATCAAAAAATTTAAAGTTCGTTTTTTAAGTTATTTATTTTATGAAAAACATCCCAATTATTTTCCAATTTTATACATCTGTTTTGTACATTTAAAACAATTTACTGAATCTAATAAATAAATCGTTTCTTATTATATAGGGAATTTCAAAAAATGTTTCAGAAGTTCAAATGAAAATAGAACAATAATTATTTAATTTTTATTTTTTATTTTTAATATGATTTTTTAAATATGATATGATATTTTAAATATGATTGTTATAATTAATTGTCTAGAATAGTTGTTCAATATTATTCAGTTGATGTTACTAAACGAAGGAATGATGTTAAATGGTTTAAAAGAAGGATTTTAAAGGAAATATTTTCAAAAAATTGAAAGCAGATATTGAAAAAACTTTAGTACAAGGTAAAAAAAATGATTACTTCTGTAATTTTGTAGAGACAAATACAAAAAAAGCTATAATATCAGTAGCAGAAATATTGTGTTGTCATAAATAATTTCCATTTTTATTTATTTTAAAAACAGCAATTGTATTTTAATCAATTATAGGAGGTTTTCCAATAAGCGTTTCAGAAGTTTAAATGGAAATAAAATATTAAATTAATTAGATATTTATTTATTTTTATTTTAAAGCATATTCTATGGCATTAATGATGGAACACGATTTCACTCATATGACCACCACGACTTCACTTGACATAGTGCATTCGTTTAGTCCAATTTTTAGTCACTCTTTCACGTAATTGTAGTCCAATTTCATGAATTACACTTTCAATGTTTATTTTTAATGCTTCTGTTGTTTGTGGTTTATCAACATAAGTTATTTCACATAACTCACAGAAAATAATCCAATGAAGTTGAATCATATGATCTTGGTAGCCAATTGATGGATCCATTTTTTGAAATAATGTTATTTCAATAAATCTATTGAAGTTTTTACATTTTCTAAGCGTTGTTGAAGTGTTAAACGTTCCATGAGTTGAAATGTCAAAATGAGCTTAAAAAATCAAACATATCTGCCACCAACTGTCAAAGTTCTGATATTCTTATTGAGAACCCCTATACTAACTAAATACAATCGATAGCAAGAATATTAGATAATATCCTGAAAGTAAATATTAAAATATTTTTTTAAAAATGACTAATTGTTTTCTTAGTACTATATTGAAAATAATTCAATGGAGTTAAATCACATGATCTTGATGGCCAATTGATGGGTCCATTTCGTGAAATAATGGACTCATTAAACTTTTGTTTCAATAATTCTATTGAAGTTTTTACAATTTCTAAGCATTGTTGAATAGTTAAACTACTGAGTTGAAATGTCAAAATGAGCTTAAAAAAAATTCAAACATATGTCAAAGTTCTGACATTCTTATTGGAAAACCGTATATATACTTCCAGATCATTAATTTTATTATTTATTTCTATAATCTACATTTTTATTCTTCAACACCAATTTCTAGTCCACATATTTAGAATAATTAACCCATATGTAATCTCCTTTCGTTAACAAGTTTTCGTTGTATTTTTTAAAATGTTTTCGCTAAATAAACAAACAAATAAAAATGCTCTAACGCTCTGATATACACGAGATATAATTCTCAGATCGTTCGATTGCGTGTACAACATTTCCTCGTCGAAAACGATATAAATCCACTAAGGTAGATGTTCGAACCAACAGCTATTAATGGTCAACTGACCACTGGTCAAAATTGTAGGTCAGGGACACGAGGAAAGTTTACGACGGCTGCAGCCAGGAGGCAGAATACCTCTGCACGTTTATTGCTGAACGCATCAAGTCCACACGAAGATATCACGATTTATAATACGACGCAATGTGTAGAAAGGAGTCGTCGTGTCGTGTCGGTGAACATTTACATATCAAGTCGATTTTCGAAATGTAATACTTATTGATTGAGAGATGTTTTGAAGGTTGACTTACTTAATCACATTTTGATCGTAACTCCTCACGTGTGATCTGTGCAAGTTTTTAACCATTTCGTCGCCGTATCTCTTCAGTAATGTTTTAAGTGACTATATATGTATATCGTTCTAATTGTAGTAAAAGATGTTTTTTAGGTGCGATAGAACTTTCGATAGCCATTAAATTTAAAATTCTATCACGTTTAAAAAACATATATATCTGTAGATTAAAACAAAGATAATCAAATATTCCTTTTCAAAAATAAAACATAACATTCAGTCTATTCTTCCTTTTTCTAACAAATATATCCACCACAACACGGTTTCACTCTAACATGTTAAGAAAATTGTGCTTCTTTTTCCCTTCTACAACACTAGATAACACGATTTTTAGTATAGAAAAGATATTAGAAAATTATAAAATAATAAATAATATAAATATTTGTGTGAAGAGGATTTGTGCCGGATAATCATTTTTTACGAAATTGCATGTTATACGAATTTCAACAAAAAAGTAATGCAACGACTGCGACAAAAAAAATTTGGGACATTTACGGAGACATATTGACTATTCAGCAGTGTCAGAGGTGGTTCAAACAATTTCGAAATGAAAATTTTGATTTAAAAAATAAACCTCGAAGTGAGAGGGTAGTGAAAGTGGACAATGAGGTGTTACGCATTGAAGTTGAAACAAATCCGACCAAATCTATTCAACAAATAGCAGATACACTCGGATACTCTTGGTCTAGTGTGCAAGAACATTTAAAAATAATTAGCAAGATTCATAAACAGGGTGTGAGGATATCGCATCATTTAAGTGATGAAAGCAAATCTGTACGGGTCGAATGTGCCAGGAATTAATAAAATTAGAGGAAAATTCAACGTTTCTTTGACATCTTGTGACAGAGGATGAGAAGTGGGTTAGTACTCGAACCAATGTCGCAAAAAACAATAACTTTCTAAAGGGCAAGTACCACTGGTAACGTCGAAACTGAACTTAATAGTCAAAAAGGTCCTTTTGTCTGTATGGTGGGATTGTAAAGGAATTATTCATTATGGAATTCTTAAATATGGCCAGACAATAACGGCATAGTTCTATTGTGATCAGCTGGAACGATTAAAAGAAGCAATCCGTGTAAAAAGACCTAGAAAATTCAATAGAAGAAACATTTTTTCATCACAATAATGCGAAACCTCATACAGCTAAAATTACTCGGGATAAATTAATGGAATATGAATGGAATGTAATTATTCATCCACCATATTCACCCGATCTTGCTCCATCGGATTACCATTTATTTAGATCAATGCAACACTTTTTATCCGACAAAAATTTTAAGAATATCGAAGAAGTAAAAACGGGTCTCGATGTTTGTTTTTCATCCAAATCAAAAGATTTTTATGCAAATGGCATATTAAAATTACTAGAAAGATGGAAGAAAATTGTAGCTATCGAGAGAGAATATATAATTAATAATTGATATGGCAATATATATATTTTTTAAGTTGACTGACTATTTAAAAAAACGACATTTTCGTTCAGTACCCCTAATATATATATATATATATATATATATATATATATATATATATATAATATATATATATATATATATATATATATATATATATATATATATTTATATATATATATATATATATATATATATATATATATATATATAAAAACTGAATCGCGATTGCACTATCAGAAACAGAAATATAAAAATTAATGAAGCAATAAAAAACATTCCATTTACCATATGCGAACTCTAGTCTCGTTCGACCTTCGTAATTAAGTAACATTTATTTTAGAATATTTAATTGTATTTACAGCACATAATTGTCACCAACAATCGTATTTTAGGTACAAGGATTTCTCTTAGTATTCTAATCAGTATTTAGCTGAACATTGTACGACGATGTTTTCAATTGTATTATTGCTTAAATGATGGGAAAATTTGTATAATATGAAATATCTTCGTTGAATGATTGAAGGAAAATTATTATAATTAAAAATTAAGGATTACTTTTTACGGACGTGTATTTTTCCAGTACATAATTTTTGTGTAGATTTTTAAACGATTTTCCAAACAATAGGTGTTTATTTTTCTTCAGTCTCGTATCGAAATAAAATTATAAAACGACCGCTGTACACGAAACGACGCCAATAACGTGGTTTTATGATTGTTTTATAGTCCGAGCGAACAAGCATCGCTTTAATAATAAGAATACTGGCCATTAAAATATATTATTATATGTAAGACGATCATAAAAATATAATTTAATTATCGATAAGAAGTGCAGATGAAAAATCTGTATATAAAATAACGTGCGGTATTGTTGCATCATCCAATTTGACCTCTTCGCGACACGACCTCAACACGGTTCTTTACAGTAACTCTATCAGTATTCACAGTACGTAAAAGAATGTTGTCTTCGTAATGGTTATTGTTAACATCTCTCCACAACTCGCGCGAGATCGTTTTAAATCACATTATCATTTTCTTGTAGTATTATTGCAGTATTACACAATTATAAACATTCAAATTGATACTTTATTAACTAAACTAATATTAATGGATGACGAATCATATTTTCGTGTAATTAAAAAAAACTATTTAACAACGAACATAAAACTAATGATCGGAAGCGGAAATTTTCTATATTCGCACGTCGTATTAATTAGTTGAATGAAAATTACATAACCGAATACGAATGTTTCTGAATGACAATTTCACTAATATTTAATGTATTCCGCATTTTTATTAATTTTCATAATACGTGCGAAAGAATGATTCATCGAATGAATTTCGACACCGAATTGTTTGCGATATTTTCATCGTTAAACTAATTCTAATTAAAAATAACTTCCTTTTATATTACCTACTTCCTGATCGATATCTTTTAGATATCAATTATTTCACCATCTTTCGTACAATTCATTACAGAAAAGATTCTAAAGTTACAAATGCCCTTTAACATAATTATTTACATTAACACCACAAGACTATAAAAGTTTTCAACAATCACCTGTTTCTCTTATTACCAAAATAAATAATCAAAAATTACTGAATATTTTTATAAAATATTGTAGTGTCGGGGTGAGTAATTTTTTTGTATTATATCAATCAAATTAAAGATTTAATCCTCTACTGTTTTTGGACTCTATATATTGGGTTGAGTAATAAATAATTTCCATTATTGAAAGCAAGTTTTATTGACTCATTACTCATCCATACGATTCACCTCATATGACAAGTTTTTGCACGTTTCAATTAAGTGAGTAATGTTTATTATTGTCACGACAGTGGTAGTTTATACATCATATTCAAATAATAAATGATTGACTGTAAAATGGAAGGATCAAAAATGTACTTTCTCCATGTAATAGTATAGGAGTTTAAACATTGAAAAAATGCTACGGAGACAAGTGAAAAAATATGCAGTGTGTTTGGTGAAGGAATCATAACTGACCGGAAAGTACGGAACTGGTTTGAAAAAATCGTTCAGAAGATACGTCATTGAAAGATGAACCTAGACCAGGGCGTTTTTAGACTTTAATGAAGAAGCTCTAAAATTATTGGTGGAATGTAATCCACACCAGAGAACTCGAAAATGAACAGATACGAGGTCAGACAATTAAGTAATACGACAAAATTCAAAAATCGAGTATATTTAAAAATTAAGGTACATCGCTGCGATCCCCTTCAAAATAGTCCCCTCCCGCATCTATACACTTATTCCAGCGAGTTTTCCAGTTTTCGTAACAATTCTGGAACACTTCTTGTGAGACCTCTCCGAGTACCCTCGTCATAGATTCTTGGATATCTTCAACGGAGTCAAAATGTCGACCTTGGACGAATTTTTTCATATGGGGGAATAGGAAAAAGTCGCAGAGTGACATGTCCGGTGAATAGGGCGGTTGTGGTAACGTTGCGATGCCTTTAGACGCCAAAAACTGAGAGACACTGAACGCACTGTGACAGGGAGCATTGTCGTGATGCAGAACCCAAGTCTTCGCGATCTCTGGACGCACTCTGAGCACCCTTTTTCGTAATTTTTCGAGCACATTGCGGTAGAATACTTGATTTACGGTTTGTCCAGGTGGTACGAACTCTTTGCAAACCACCCCTTTGCTGTCGAAGAAGTAAATCAACATGGTTTTCACTTTGGACTTGCTCATTCTCGCCTTCTTTGGCCTTGGTGCTCCAGGGGATAGCCACTGTTGGCTTTGTCGTTTAGTTTCGGGGTCATATTGAAAGAACCAACTTTCATCACCAGTAATAACTCGATCGAGAAGAGTAGGATCACTTTCAACCTGCTCGAGACAATCTTGAGCGATGTTCATTCAATTTCTCTGTTCCATTTTCGTGACATGCACTACTCGCGCGTTGTTACAAAACACTAAACAGCTGGCGAAGAAATGATCGTACGAGGGTGGTCAAGGTCTCAATCGAGAGAGTAGGGATCTGCTATTACGGTGGCGGAGTTACAGGTTCGCAGTGTTACCACAGGCCGAGAAAAAAAATCGGTCGCATTACTTAATTGTCTGACCTCGTAAGTTAAACACATCACCATCTCCACTTGAAAAAGATGGATAAAGTCAGCAAGCTGTGTGTTTGGGTGAAAGAAACAAAGCAGATCGTTTATCAATAGTGACAAGTCTTCTTTCAAGATAGATGAACGATCTATTTCTAGATAAAATCATTACTGATAATGAAAAGTGAATTACATACAAAGCAGTGGTTTAATAAAGATAAACCTCCAGAAACGGTCCCAAAAGCTAAGCTTTATTGAAGAAAAATAATGTTGTATGTGTGTGATTGGATCGTCGTGGAATTATTCATTTTGAGCTTTTAACCCGGAATGAAACAATAAATACAAAACTGTACGTCCAACTGCTTCAGCGTGTTCACCAAAATTTGAATAGGAAAAACGTTGTTCTCCATGACAACACAAGATCCCATACATCAAGAGCAATGCGAAAAAAATTTTTGGAAATTAGGTGAACAGTTTTCCTCTACCTACCATATTCACCAGACCTGGAACCATCCGATTAGCATGTTTTTCGATCGGTACAGAACGCTTTGATAGGCTCAAATTTCTGGAATGAAAACCAGGTTCGAAAGTTCATTAAAAACTATTTCAAATCAAAACCATCTGAATTCTATTCAAAAGGCATAGAAGAGTTACTCAGAAAATGGCAACAAATCATTGCAGACAATAGTGAATATATACAATAATTTATTATAACTGTTTTTTTTTATTAAAAATAAAAATTTACATGCAAAAACGAAAATTATTTATGACTCAACCCAATGTATATATAAATATATATATAAAGTGAGTGTAATGAATTAATATATAATAAAATTTAACAATGTCGATTTGACTCGTTTACCTTTTAGTTGCAAAATTATAATATAATGATCATGAACAAATTATAATACAAGTTACTTTCAAATAATATTTTATGTATTTTATTATACGCACAGGTTGATTTCGTGTCTAATACAAGCCACATATAATTGTGTAAACAAAGAAAACTGCGCACTTGTATTTAAAAAATTGAAAAATTATTTAAAATAAATGTGAAAAATCATGTAGAAAAATCTACATATCAATATAAAAAGCGATAAAACTAATAAATGTGAAAAAATCGTATAGGAAAACAAACACAAAGTTTATAAACACAACAGAGATATGTACAGAATGTTTTTTATATAAGGGTACCATTTTGTTTTGTTGCCATTTTTCTCAATAGTGTCTGCTGTGAGTTGTTTCGATTGTTGTAGAGTACAAATGTTGATAGTCATTAGTTTGATTCTTTAGCAAAGTGTTTTGGTTATTGAAACATTTTATGAAAATCAATCGTCAATTGTGAATACGTGAAAGAAAATTACGTGTTTTTTTAGTGTACGAGGTCGTTTGATAAGTCCGTGTAAATTCCGAAAGATGGCACCACTGGTGCATATCGAGGTTATTTTTAATTAGTAGCACCTCTTGGAAGAACACACATCAAGTTTCAGCCATATCGGTCTATTCCTTTGTGTTTGACAATCGTTGGAATCAAGGAAATCGAGTGATTGTCAAATAATGGACGAAAAAGAATTTCGCGTGTTGATTAAACACTACTTCATTAAAGGCAAAACGCCTCAGGAGACTAAACAGAAGCTTGATAAACATTATGGTGACTCTGCACCTTCGATTAGTGCGGTTTATAAGTGGTTTCAAAATTTTCGGAGTGGCCATATGAGCACAAGAGACGCTGAACGTTCTGGACGCCCTGTTGAGGTCACCACTCCAGAAATCATTGATAAAATCCATGATATGGTGATGGATGACAGAAGAGTGAAAGTGCGTGAGATTACTAGTGCTGTAGGAATCTCGTGTGAACGGGTACATAATATTATTTTGCACCAACATTTGGACATGAAAAAGCTATCCGCCAGGCGGGTGTCGCGATTGCTCACGATCGACCAAAAACGAGGTCGTGTGAGGTGTTGCAAGAACGGTTTGTAGCTGTTTCAGCGAAATCCGCAGGACTTTAAGCGTCGTTTCATCACTGTAGATGAAACATGGATACATCACTACACTCCTGAGACCAAAGAGCAGTCTAAACAATGGGTTATCAAGGGGGAATCTGCTCCGAAAAAGGCGAAGACAATTCCTTCGGCCGGGAAGGTTATGGCGACTGTCTTTTGGGATTCGCAAGGAATAATCTTTATCGACTATTTGGAAAAGGGTAAAACCATTACAGGTGCATATTATTTATTGTTATTGGATCGTTTGAAAACCGACTTGCAAGAAAAACGTCCCCGATTAGCCCACAAAAAAGTCCTCTTTCATCACGACAACGCACCAGCTCACACCTCAGCAGTTGTGGCCGCAAAACTAATGGAAATAGGGTTCCAAATCGTTTCACATCCCCATTATTCTCCAGACTTGGCTCCATCGGACTATTATTTGTTCCCTAATATGAAGAAATGGCTCGCGGGAAAAAGATTTTATTCGAACGAGGAGGTGATTGCAGGAACGAATGACTATTTTACAGACTTGGACAAATCCTATTATTCGGAAGGGATCAACAAACTAGAGCAGCGTTGGATGAAGTGTATAAGCCTAAAAGGAGACTATGTTGAAAAATAAAAACGATTTATTCAAAAAAATTAAGCAGTTTTTATTTTTACACGGACTTATCAAACAACCTCGTACATCATGTCTCTTCGAAAAAACAGATAAAGCGTGTAATCAAAAATTTCGAAACGCTGTATAAGCTGCAAAATGTGCCAAAGTCTGGAAGAGCTCGTACAACACGAACTTAATAAAATATTGATGCTGTAAGTTCAGGCACCTCTATTAAACATCGTGCCCAAGAAATTGTTATTTCTCCGGCCACTACATGGAAAATTGTAAGAAAAGATTTGCATTTTTCCCGTACAAAATCCAAATGACACAAAAACTTTAAGAAAATGACCATGAATGTCGTTATAAATGAAATTCAAAGGTGCTATAGTTCCATAACAACAATGTAGAATTTTATAAAAAAATAATTATGAGAGATGAAGCTATTTCACCATTAGTGAGTTCGTAAAACAACACAAAAGTCGTTATTGGGATTGAAGAATCCGAGAATAATTCATGACCGACCTCTAAACTCTTGTAAAGTGACAGTGTGGTACGTTATTTGATGGAATCATTGAACCATTTTTCTATAAAGAAGCTAGAGAAAATAATGTGACTGTTACTGGAAAATGATATCTTGCGATGCTACAAGATTTTATTTACCAGAAATTGAATAAGATCTACAGCACATATGGTTTAAACAGGATGATACCACATTTCATAGAACTCATCCAACAATAGAAATTCTAAAGGACTCATTTTCCGTTCAAATAATGTCCAAATCAAGTGATTTCGATTGATCCCCTCATTCACCTAATTTGAGCACGCTGGACTTCTTTCTTTGGGGCTACCTAAAAGAAAGAATCTACGCTAACAAACCGACAACAATTCAACAACTAAAGACAAACATGCATTACGAAATCGAGTAAATAACTCCGGAAATGTGCTCAAATGAATTGGAAAATGTTATTGAAAAAGTCCAGATTTATGCTGCGACGAAAAATGGCCATTTATCCAATATCATATTCAAGAGATATAATTGTCAATCCTTAAATAAATGATTCGTGTACAAAAATTTACTTCCATTTGTTCTGTTCAAAAAATATTCAAACACAAAATGGTGCTCTTACATAAAAACATCTCTATAAGTGACAAGAATCGAACACAGATCAGATATTAAAAAAATAATAATTGTTTGGTATTTAATTTTTTACATACCTCTTATTCAATAGATTTCCTCCATAATTTTACAATTCATTAATTGAATACATGTTTGATTATTGTTCCTAAAAAAAATAACTTTCTATGAATTAAAATTGATTACATTATTAACACTTTTAAGAAATTCCAATAAAGTTATACATAAATATCAATTTGAATAAAGAAAACTGTCGTTTTTCTTCTATTAAAATCAATGAAAACACAATCAGTTTTCATTAACAAAATTACCTACTTTTTACATTTTAAGTGTGTCATTTTATACACATTTTAATATATATATATATATATATATATATATATATATATATATTGAAAGTTTTAAAATGTAAACAAACGATTTTGTATTAAAATAAAAAAGATCTACTCTCCATTTCTGACCAAAATTGATACTTATGTCTAATTTATAAAAAATATGTTCAAATTTTTTTAACACACCTAGATTTCCTCTCTCTCTTATATATATTTTCATGATGTCTTCCACATTTTCTTATCTTCTAGTCATTCCCTATCTTATTTTCATATCTCAAAATATTCTATACGAAATTGTCATCGATTTTTTTTCTGATATTCACATCAAAATATTGATTCATTATCAACTATTGTTCATTAATCAAGACTTGTTTAGTCATATTTTTTTCATTTCATTTCTTTGTTACATATTTGCTTGTATTATCTTTTAAGCTAATTTTTATTTATTAAAATTCGACTATATTTTACAGTACATTATTAATGCAGATATTGTTAAAATAAAAAATTGCAGTAAATAGATATGGTAATTTAAATAGTGTATGATCTTTAGAAGGGTCTATTTAATTAACAAAAACTTTTTCACAAAGTTTGGTGAAGAAATTTAATTATAAGAAATTTCATAACTGGTGGAGTATGAATAATAGGGAGTTGTAAACTTTATAGTTTACATATATTCATAGGTTAAAATTATAATCATTTCTTCGCCAAACTTTGCAAACTATAAAAATAGAATTCTATTATAGAAATAAAAAAACTGTAAATTTATGTTTATTTTAAATGAAACATTTTTCAAAAAGAGATCTTTAATGTAAATCTTTGTTGCATTTAATTCGTACTCTTTCAAGGGTATAATTAAATCATCTTAATAATTTTATATTTCAAAATCACTTATACTGATAGATTTAAAAAACAGATCAATGACTGGTATTTGATATAAAAAAACGTGTATGGAAAGAACTTGCAAATTATTTAAACTACCCAATGCTACAAAATAAATTAAATATGATAAAAAAAAGGTAAAGAATTTTTACATTTGGTTAGAGAAACCATGACTCAATCTGATATTACAAGTAGATTTGCTCGTACAATCGATGAATAATCAAAAAAGAAACAACACCCGATACGTAATTTATTTTTTTTATTCCGTGTGTATGTAAGTGTTTATAGGAATGAAGTCATACGATTTCGTTTAAAATTAATTATTCGCACATGAGATTTGAATTTGTAGATATAGTTTGATTGCGGCGACATTACAGAGAACTTTCTATATATGAATATAAACTGATGTAAGTTGGTGCGATTCGAGAAAGTGATAAATGAAAATATAAGCGTGCAACGGCGAAATTGATTCGATCAGGAGGAACTGTATGTGAAAACACTAATCGGTTTACTAATAGTAGGGGAGATAAAATTATATCGGAGATAAAATCGTCGATGATTGATATTCAGTCTATCGGGATGATGACGTACATAATATCGAAATTCTTCAAATAATTTAAACGTTTCACGTGCATAGATTTTTCATCAGTGAATTCGATTTTTTGACAATTATATCACATTGAATATTTCTATACGATTATTGATAATATTAGGTTTTCCAATAAACGATTCAGAAAATTAAATAGAAATAAAAAAAAAGTATTTAATTTTCGAGTTATTTTTTTTATTTTATTTTTAAGCATATTCTATGACATTAACCAATTACCTTCCAAAATTTTTTTTGATTTTTTTGGTATATTAATGTTGAAAATGGAATTAGATAATGGAATTTAGGTTACTTTACTTGCATATTTTTAAAAAATAGTTATTTTTTAACATTTTTTATTGATACCCAATTGGGGCTCATGAAATTTTCAGTTACAAAAATTTTGAAAAAACAAAAAGTATTACAAACACAAGAAAAACTCATATTCTATGCCAAACAAGAAAGCATTCGACATGTAGTCCTTTATTACATTTTCTACACTGCTTGCGCACATTTGTGCCACATATGGCACATTTCCTTTGTTTTCCCTCACAGGTCCTTTCCAATACATGTCCAATTGGATCAAATATAACACCTTCAGGTACAAGGCTTTTCCTTGTTATGCTTGAACTGGGTCTTCCAGTGACTTAAGGATTGGATAATGATTCTTTTTTCATAAATGTTCTTGCAATATTGCGTCTGAAGTCTGATAATGAGATGTTTTTATTCGAAGCAGTATAAAGAGCATGGACGTTAACAACAGCAACATCAATGGCATTTATAAAAAGAGGAAAATACCATTTCTTACCTCTAAATTTAATGCGATACTTTTGGACATTCCAGTCCAGTTTGTCAACCTCACCCATATATTTATTATATTGCCCTACAATGTTTGGTCTATCCACTCGACATTCTTTCTTAGAATATCTTTTCACTTTTTCTAAAGGTTATAGTCCTAAATAATTTGACAGAACTTTGACGCAGTTATTGTCATTCTAAATTAATGCAAAAATTTTATTACTTTCATCATAACAATAATCGTATGCTCCACGTTCTTCTTTTTCATTATGTTATCAGATTTCAAGGGATACTTATTCATTCTATTATACCGTGCTGTTCCAGTCGCCTTTATATTACGTTCTTTCAATTTCAATAATAATTCAAAGCTGGTAAAGAAGTTGTCGAAAAATATTTCATATTCTGATGGATACTGCAGAAAAGAAGTCATCTTCATTATTACAGAGGCTTCTACATCACTCACAACTTGTTCTTCTTCGCATTTACTTTCATAAATGTATCCATATGAAACCAATACCCAGATTCAGAGCAGTACATGGCCCATTGTTTAAAACCAAATCTGATTGGCTTTCCTCTTATAAATTGTTTCAAAAAGTGATGTCCATAATATCTTATCATTTGCTCATCGACTGAAAGCTTTTGAGTAAATATTCAGAACTTTTTAAAATTTGAATTCAATTTGTCAATCACAGGTCGAATTTTAAATAGCTTATCTTTCTTTTTCATAGCAATTATGGAACTATTGTCGTTAAAATGCAAATTTCTTTTTATTTATAAAAATCTGTGCTTTGGCATACAATTTATAATGCAGGTAAGATTCAGATCTTCATCTTCACACCAGTACAATACTGCCCCGAAAACCGCAAAAGGAAAAAAAACTATTAATTACTAAAATACTTAAATATTATCAATTTTATAACATAGCACATTCCATGAGCCCCAAATGAGGATCAATATATTTTATAGTATATTTTTTATAATAAGTATTATATATACTTATAAATTATTGTGCTATCAACTAAAAGGATGTGTTAGTAGTCTCACACACGAATCTGCCAAAAAAAGCAAAAAAATACGAACAAAAAGTTCACTAGAAAATAATGTAAACATTAAAACATCATTTTACCGCATCGGTTATAAATTTATATATCAAATACTTTTACAAGTTAGGCAATATTGAAACAAAAAATAATTTTGAAAACTAGAAGGTATGTGTGTTTAACGAATACACATTTTATTTAATATAATCCTATTGTAAGTGAAAAAAAATTTTCAAATCCTCATTTGGGGATTGCGGAAGCGAATGGGTTAATGATTGAACACAATTTCACCCATATGACTATCACGATTTCTATTAACATAGTTCATTAGTTTAATCCAGTTTCTAGTCATTTTTTCATATAATTGTGGTCCAATTTCATTAATTACACATTCAGTGTTTATTTTTAAAAATTCCTGTTGTTTGTGTTTTATCAACATAAACTAATGATTTCACATAATCCTACAGAAAATAATCCAATAGAGTTAGATCACATGATCTTGATGGCCAATTGATGGGTCCATTTCGTGTAATAATGGACTCATTAAACTTTTGTTTCAATAAATCTATTGTTTCCATAGATTATGGCACGTAGCATCGTCCTATTAAAACCACATATCGTGCAAATCATTTTCTATCATTTTTAGAAAAAAAATTATTAATCATGGTTCGATAACGTACTCTTAAATCTTCAGCTTCATTTTGAAATTTTCATTTATAGAAGTAATATTGGCCTCACTTCTTGCATTTACTAGTCTTACAGGCACTGCTGTATCATGTAAAGTAAAATTTTTCAACAATTCGATAAATGGCACGTTCACTTGGACGATTGTGTTAAGTTTCAGGAATCGAACATTGATTTTTATAATAAGTTTTTACAATTTCTAAGCATTATTTAAATGCTAAACATTCCATGATAATTTGTCAAACTATACGAAGTTGAAATTTCAAAATTATTTTTAATAAAAATCAAACATGGCTGTCAAAATTTTGACAATCTGATTGGAAAACCGTATACGAGGGTGGTCCCAGAAGTACCCGACCCAACAAAGAAAACAAAAACATTTTGGAAAAAATATATTTATTTTTCAACATAATCTCCTTTCACATAATTCTCTTTTCCAGCGATGTTCAATAAGTTTTATACCCTTTTTATAATAAGAACTGTCTTGTTCCTCAAAATACCCATTAACTGCCGACATCCCTTCTTCATCGTTGGGAAATCTTTGACCACTGAGCCATTTTTTTCAAGTTTGGGAACAGAAAATAATCCGAGGGGGCTAAATCTGGCAAATAGGGTGCATGAGGTAGCAATTCAAACTTTAATTCATTAATTTTGGCCATTGCAATAACGGATTTGTGAGCTGGTGCATTGTCTTGATGAAACAACACTTTCTTCTTAGCCAAATGTGGCCGTTTTTGCTTGATTTCTTCGCTCAAACGTTGCAGTAAGTTCGCATAATACTCGCCGTTGATAGTTTTTCCTTTTTCAAGATAGTCAATGAAAATTATCCCACGCGCATCCCAAAAAAACCGACGCCATGACCTTGCCTGCAGATGAAACGGTCTTCGCCTTCTTTCGAGCCGGTTCTCCCTTTTCAGTCCATTGTTTTGATTGTTCTTTTGTCTCGGGTGTGAAGTGATGGACCCATGTTTCATCCATGGTTATGAAACGGCGCAAAAATTCTGCTTTGTTGCTGTGAAACTTCGCTAAACACTCAATTGAAACATCTTCCCGACACTGTTTTTGCTCGAGTGTGAGCAAACGCGGCATTCATCTTGCACACAGCTTTCTCATGTGCAAATTTTCAGATAATATGCGATGTACCGCACTTTTTGAAATGCCTACTACGTCTGCTAGCTCGCGCACTTTCAGTCGACGATCATCCAGTACCGCTTTGTGGATTTTCTTCACCATTTCTGGAGTCGTCACCTCATTTGGTCGACCACTGCGATGCTCGTCTTGGCAGCTCGTACGGCCTCGTTTAAATTCTGCTACCCAATATTTCACTGTTGTAAACGAAGGAGCAGACTCACCCAGAGTAGAATCCAGTTCAGCTTTTATATTGGTTGGGCTGAGGCCTTTCAAATAAAAGTATTGTATCACGTAACGATGACCGATTTTTTCCATTTTCACAAATTCACTGAAAACGTTCACTATTGATGGCTGCCAAACAAAATACTAAACAATGTGGCGTCCTCAAACTTGAAACATATGCTTTATAGATTGTGTACTTTCGAATACAGTGATATTTTTCAAACAACTACCGCCCATCTCTCGGTTAGGCTGGGTACTTATGGGACTACCCTCGTACATTATTTAACTAAACACTATTACTCTTTGATTTCATCATAAAAATTGATGATTATTTTAAAAAAATTTTTTTCTTTCCATATAGATGTCTTATGTAGCCGTTCATTCAAAATCAAATGCTACTAATGCCTGTTGGTCCGCGGGAGGTATTTCATTTCCCTCCTACCACCCATTACTGGGAGGCATTCCCCTATCCGCCACCTGGGGACGCGCCCTGTAGGGGTTACAGACTCCCCCGAGAGATAATAAACATTAACTACTTTTACTAACCTTTATTTTTTCAGAAAAAACGTTTATTAATTCCATTTAACAATTTATATAGTGATATTTGTATATAGTGATGTTTATTGACTGTGATTGTTCAAAAAAACATCAATAAATTTAGTTAAAATGTCCAAACAGATGTATTATTTGAGTAGTTGATTCATCTGTGTGAAAGTGAACAGGTCGTAGTACCAAAACAATTACAGAAGTTATGTATGTCTAAATGGCAGATCTGTATCTCCACTTGTTACAATTTTCTTATTGCAAACAATTTTTATATTTTCGTTCAAAGTCTGTAAAAGAATTCACGACAGAACTAATTATCATAAATCTACAATAAGAACAAAAGCAAATTTATAAGAGATACACGAACAATTTTAATATTTAATAACGCAGTTCGTGCAAAAATTTTCTAATACATTTAGTGTACTGATGATTTCGACAGGATGCTTATTGTTGTACTAATGAATAGTAATTATTTACATTTACTATATTTCCTGTTAAAACTAATTAAAACACATAAGCTATCCGTCAAAATCTAAAAACCTATTATCTACACATTCGTTACAATCTAAAGAACGTAAAAAAATATAAACATAGAAATAGGTTAGCAGTGTTGAAATTTGATCGACGGATGTTGAATATAAGTTTATGTTTTATCGAATTTTGTAAGAATTCAATTCTACATGTATCCAGTAATTTTTAAACAAGTTAACGTACAATAATTATTTTAACTAGATAATTTTTATAAAGATAACAAAGATTGATTAATTTAGAATGAGTATTCAGCTTGAGAGATATTTCATCTAGGATGAGATTACAAATATAAAATTGAAATATAAAAGTATCAAAAAAATTTCTAAACAATTTTCTTTATCACTACTCGTTTTGGTGCTATAGAAAATTCACTTTAACACAAACGAATCACATAAACCGAAGACCATAAGATTTTATAAAAATTTTCAGTAATTACTTGCTGAAAACTTTTATCAAATCCTGTAATATTGGAATGTATAATTCATTTGTGTTAAGTTCTTCTTAATGTTCAATAAACTTGATTAATTTTCACAGTCTAAATCCGACAATTGTTAAAAAAATCGTGCACTTAATAAATTTTATATTACTTTTTCTGCAGAAACTGTTATGATCTTGAGGATTATTAATTATATATTTTTTGCTATAAAAATGTATATAAAACTGATAATTATTTTATATTTTAATAACCATATAAAATTTATATATAAAACTAATTGTTTTTTATTTATTAGGTTTATTTTGTAACTTAGATGAAAGTTTAAACAAAATCCACAAACATATATACAGTGAGTGTCACTTAAAATCATATAGTATTTATAAAAGTAAGTTTTATTTAAAATTTCTTTTATCGTAAGTATTAAATAAAAAAATATATTAATTTTAGTTACAATAAATAAAGGTATTTAAAATGTAACATACATTTTTTGAGGAAACTCTTTTTAATTAATTTAGGATAACTTTTTGTAAGTACGAGAACTAAGCGTCATTTAAAATCGTACAGCAACTTTTAGTAAACATAATTTGGGAATCTTCTGAAAAATTTTTTTGGGGAGGCGAAAAGAACAATTTATTTCTATGCTTAAAATTAATCAATGTAGTTTTAACGCTCTTCGAAGCATGTTCTTTTCATAAAATTTAAAAATGAAAGAAACTTATGTAGAAATATGTGAATTATTTGTTCTTAATCATAAAAATGAAATAAATTATATAGAAATCACTAAAATTATAAATCCTTGCTATATTACAATTCAGTACATAGTAAAAAAAATACAAAGAATAAAATCGTATAAGAAATAAATTAAAAATTCGATGGGATAAAAACTAGCCCCAACCGAAGAACTATTTATAGCTCGTAAAATTAAGGAAAATTCTCGAATTTCATCCCCTAAGATCGCCAAAAATATTAAACTATACTTGAGAAAAGATATAAGTGATTCCACAATCAAACGAGTACTGTAAAAATGATTTTCATGGGAGAATTGTGTGCAACAAACCTCTTATCAACAAACGAAATAGGAAAAAAAAACTCGAATTTCCAAGAGAGTATATAAATAAGTCTTCGAAAATTTGAAATGACGTCATTATTACTAACGAATCAAAATTTAACGTTTTTGCATTTGATGGAAAAGTTACAGTATGAGGAAATAAATGTTAAAAAAACGTGGCAGAGGATCACTAATGGTATGAGGCTATGTTAGCATATGCAGTTATCAATTTAGTGTTTATCAACTGAATAATGGACAAATGGGTATATTTAAATATACTAAATGAGAATTTAAAACAGAACGATGAAGAAATGAGTATCTACAAAACTTTTAAACTAATGTTGACAATGATTCAAAACATTCTTCTCACATTACACGATTGTGAGATTGTATAACTGCCCAAAAGTTATACAAACATCAACTCAATCTCCGGATTCTAATATAATTTAGCATATTTAGAATAAATTAGATAAAAAATCCGAACATATTCAATATCAAACATAATAAGGCCCTACATGAAGAATGTAAAAACAAAATGAGAGATTATTGTAAAAAAAAATAGTTACTTCCATGCCTAGACGACTACAAGCTCTAGAAAAAAAGGGGTTTTCCAACTGCAATAAATACTTAAAATATTATTTTAAATCATTTTTGACTATCTTTTTACCATATACTTTTGCTGTACGATTTTAACTGACTGATGGATTTTGTACCAAAAACAAGGAATTATTTTTTTATTATTATTTTAAAAAGAATTTTGTAATTATTTATTAATTAATTGAATTTTAACATACAATCAAATATAAAACAACTTGTTTTATTAAAGGTATGTGTAATAATAAATAATTTCAATCAAAAATTTCTTGAAAATCTAGCTGTACGATTTTAAGTGACACCACTGTATATGTATATATATATATATATATATATATATATATATATATATATGTGTGTGTGTGTGTGTGTGTGTGTGTGTATGTGTGTATGTGTGTATGTGTGTGTGGGTGCGGTTTAATAACATTAAATAAACGATTTCTTTCATAAATTCTTCATAGGGAAAAGGCATTGACTGTGTACGTCTAAACAATTCAATTACATACAGTTACTTGCCATTTATAACAATTAATATAGTCATATTTTTTTTAATTATCTGGCACTAAATATTTGCGAAATGATTGACATTGCGGTCGTAGTAAACGAAATTCTTTGAATTGACGCTTGAGTGATCACGAGTAAAAGTATTAGTGTGATATATTTTCAATAATAATCCAAAACAAACTATCAAATGTAATTTAGTGGTTTTTAAAAAAATATGTACATGTATAATGACATAGCCGGAAAAGTCTTTAAAAAAATATTATATTGTTAAGATTTTTTACAAAATTCTATCTTGTATATCATTCGAACTGGAATATTTTCTCGGAGTTTACTTTTACTGACAGTGCATTAGCAGAGGTTGAAAATGATTACGTCAAATAAAACATAGGTCCACATATGTTAGGTAACAAATTTCAGTTACAAAAGACAATAGAATCATTTTTGAATTTCTTGTTAAATTTGATTTTGATGTGTAATAACCGAGTAATATTTTAAAGAATAGATAAATGAATAAAATTATTTAAAACACGTCTCTTGACTTTGACCTAAAAAGTAATAACGAATGTCGATATACGAAAAGCACTTATTTCACAGTAAATTAACATGTCCGTTCCGATTGAAAGACGTACAAAATCGTCAAAAAGGGCAACAATCATACGCACTGGCATGTAGATAAATATATTTCCAGTTTCGAATATCAGTTATTATTTGTCAGCTTCCGCACAAAAACAATCGATTATTCGAATTGTCGCCGAGCTTAAGAAGTGTTTCTTGTAAATTACAACAAGAGCCGATAGTTAGTCGATGCAGTTGTATGTGTAAAAGTACAAGGTTGAAGAAATCATCAAGACCGGTGTGCAGCCGAGCATATCTGTGTGGTTACATTAAATTTAATTCTACTCGAATCGAATAGATGTTACAATCCGAAAGAAAAAATAGTTGTGAGCAGGAATTGTGCAATGCTGAAGGCCATTATAACATATAAATTCTATAAATTAAACGTATTGACTGATATGGTCATTGTATACACACGTTTGAGAAATATTATAATTGATTTTTTATTCGACCGTAAACAAACTTAAATATAACAGAGATATAATTTGGTCAAACAAAGATAGTAATCCAGCTAATCCAAGAAAACGTAAAAATATATGAATAAAATCACACAAGTACAAAAAATATGTTTTCGTATTCTTAAAACATTTCATAACTTGTTAATTGAAAATATTTTCAATTTATATACCAGAGTTTCAAATAAATTATACCGAGTATTATTTTAGTATCAAAGAAATGAATCAAATATTGAAATATATATATTTTGTATATTTGAAACAAATTCTTATTTTTTCAATTGAGTTTATTAATTCTTATTTCATCGTTTATTTAATAATTTCGATTCGATAATTGTTCAAAATATATTAACTATTTTATATAAAATTTAAATAAAATAATATTTCTTACAATTAGTCGATTTTCACTCGAAATAAAATTCTTGTAAAAGATTTATCGATATATTTTGTGAGTAATTCTTTTAAATATTTCTTCCATACAAAATGTTGGAATTAGAACTTTTCTTTTTCAATTGATCCATATTAGCGCTGAAAAAAAATTAGGGAATATATTAACATATTTAAATTCGATTCTTCTTTTCAACTTATACATGAATTTTATTTCAAATACAATTTTTTATTCGAAAAATTATATCCCTGCATTATTTTAATTTTTTGTAGAAAATTTAATATACTATTTTAAATCAGTTTATATATATATATATATATATATATATATATATATATATATATATATATATATATATTATTAAACTGATTACAAAACATATAATTGATCATTCGTCGAGACTCCTTAAGTAATGTGTAGATATGTAACCTCATTTCGAAAAAAAAATGGTTTATTTGTCCTAGAAACGATGTGACCGAAGAATGGATTCACTGATGCGTGAAATAATACCTTTTCTAACAACTTCTGAATAGATAGATTCGCGGCATATATTAATAATATTTACCATATAATAAATTGTAATAAAACTCGGTACAAAGAATCTCAATGTCATTGTATTTAAAAAATAAACAATAAAAAGTATACTCCTACACGAAGAATGTTTTATCGGTGGTACTAATAAAGTGGATTTTATAAAATCATTATAAACATGCTTTAGAGCCATTTAAAACCTTGTCAGAACTAAAAACTAGCGTTCTTTATATATATATATATATATATATATATATATATATATATATATATATATATATATATATATATATATATATATATATATATATATATATATATATATATATATATATATATATATATATATATATATATATATATATATATATATGAGGGAGGAGGCAAATGTGGCTAAAATATTATCGTTTTCTAAAAAATAACTGAAAATTTATTTCTTAATCCAGGTATCTGATTCCTCTCTAGTAATAACTGTTTATTTACATGTTAATACAAACATATTGAAATGAAATACAAACGAGGGATATTTTTATATTTCTCACTGGTGGGAATTTTTTAATCTGTAAAATGTAAGATCAATATAATACTTCACATATTATAGCTTTGTAATTATATTTAAAATATTAAAAATTACTCATTTTGTAAGGCAACATTTCGATGACATGACTATCGAAATTCTTATTAACAAATAAACTCTACAATAAAATCTTATGGTATAGGGGTAAGTTATTTATGTTTAAATGAATTTGTTCGAATCTTAACACGAACACAATAAAGAAATGTATATCAATTCGATCATATTTATATTTTGATACAATAATTGTACATTTTTTTAAAAAAAAATCTAAAAAATCCAAGAAGTTAATATTAGTAAAAAAGAATGAATTTTGTGTATTTATATTCCAAACAAATCCATGTTTTTTTTCGTAAAATAAACGAGATGTTTAAATGAGATATTTGTTTTGATACTGTAATCAATTTATTTTAATGCTAAAGAATCACTCACCACAGCATCATAAGATTTTTTTATTCTATTAAAGTGAATGATTAATTTCGTTTCTAATACAAAATCAATAATAAAAATTTAAACAGATCTTTGAACAATTAGACAATGTTTAGTTATACGAAACGAATTAAAGGGTTTTTCCATTAAAATGCCTATTAGTTTAAAATCTGCTCAATATACATACAAAATAACTATTTTTCGATAGGATGAACACGAGTCATCCAGTATTGCACGTTAACGATGGAAACATGTCTTCAAGTTGTGTAACACACTTTCGTTCGTCCACCCGCATACCGCATCGAGCACAAGGGCAATGTATAAATCATACAATCAACTAATGTTTGCCACTTGCACAAACGTCGTCGTGACTACACACAATTCGTATTCAATTTTATGAACGGTCTTTACGTTCATTTTGTCTATTATTTATATTCAATATCGTTTGCCATTGAAAATATAATAGATTTTAAGATAAAACTTCAATTTCTTTTTAAAATAACTTATAAAAATCAATTTTGCAAGAACCTACAACAAAAAAATAACGATCTAATACCAATTTTGCAATAGTATACTCGTTATTAGATTAATAATATAGAAACTTTTAAATGAACTCTTGAAAATGTATCAAAAGCAGTAAACCGGTAAAATTTATCAAAATTTTTGTTCCACAACTTTATATATTTTTTAAATTCTTTCTTTTTCTGGAAATATTTAAGGATAAGAGGATTCTTGTGGGTGTTATTAATGAAACTTGGATATTTAACTGGTTCTGAAAATAATATAATATAAATATGTAGTTTCAACAAAAAAAAATACATTTAGAACACAATGCAAAATAATTTATTAAAATACAAAAAAATCATTCATTCTGTTAAATTATCATTGAATTATTTTAAGTAAACCAAATATAATTCAGTAAAAAAACTTATTGCAAACTAGATAAATATTCATACAATTATAATAGAACAGTGTACATATATAATCAAATATGTATATATGTTTATATTTATTATATTCATATGTATGAATATATGTACACACTTACACATTTTTACATATTTACATGAGATTAGTAATGAACACAAAACTATTAAATATCACAAAATATAGCAAATCCTCTTCAAATATATAAAAATAATTCATTTTACTCCTTCAACCCATTACAACTTAACATCAAATGCTTTTTACATACATAAACATTTTTTGAACAAAGAAAAAAACTCAATTTTTTGTACTATCAAATACTCAAAATTACTGAATATCACTACTAATGTAATATATAAGAAATTTCAACTTACTGAACCGAATTAAATTTAATATTCTTTTTGAGAAAAATGAGGCATATTTGTAAGAGAAATAATTGTATCAATAGTAAAATACAAAAATATAATGTATTAAACTCTTGAAAAATGTCAAAAAACATCAGTCTATATTAGTCAATGTCAACTTAATCACGAACTGTTAATATTGTCAAAAATATTAAAAATTACTTATAATATAGAAAACAGTGACACTGCTCAAAATACTCAGTCTAAATACATATGTTAACTTTTCATTTATAAAGTATTTCATCATAAATTTCATTTCTGTGTAACATATTTGCAACCTAACACCAATATAAAAAATATTTTTTTTTATAATTTGATCCTGTTTATATATGTGTGTGTGTGTGTTATGTAGTACTGGGTGTTCACAAGTATGTTTAATATATATGACAGTATATGTGTGTACATATATATATATATAAAATTTACATATATATGTAAACACACACACACATATATATGTTTATATAAAAAAATATAGTATAAAGCTTTCATTAAATATTACTTATATATAATTTATATATATATAAAGAAAGAGTACAGAAAAAAAATTTACAAAACCTTAAATTGATGTGACTAGATGACTGACATAAATATATTTCAAAAATATTAAATAAATTTAACTCTGTTTTACAGATCCACTACCATGTAATTCAATAAAACTTTCAAGTACTTTAGGAACTTGACCTTTATAAGTAACATTATATTTCTTTATAACTTTTGCTGCCATACACTTTAAACACAACTTGAACTGTGTACGTAGAATTATTTCAGCCACACCTGAAATACAATACATTTCACTAATTACTCATGTCAGCAAAAATTTTAATGAGAATAATATTAATTCTTTACAAATACCTGTAGCAGACGCTTCAATAGGTGTTTCCCCTCTTACATTCACACTATCCATATGTGCACCTGCTTCAGTTAAATCTAAAATAATTGCATGCAACGTTAAGAAATCTGAAATGGGTTTCTGATAACTAACAATCAGGTGCAAAGGTGTGTTACGTTCTGAATCCATTGCATTGACATCTGCACCACATTCTATTAAAAGATTTGTTGTACGTGCATTTGGAAACCTATACATATAATAGTAACAGTTCCGATTACCTAAACAAACTAAAATAATTTTATAATTTCTTAAAATAACACATACTTGCATACATCATTGATATGAAATTCATCAACGTGTGTTTCTGAATTAACAGCCATGTGAAGTACAGACTTTCCATCTTTCTGTCTGACATTTAAACGATTTAATTTGAATATTAATTGGTGGACCATGAAAATCTCCTCCTCTGAACAACTTTTCAAAAGATTTGTTAAAATTGTAACAAGATACAAAACAGTTCTTAAATTATTTTCCATTTCATCCTAAAAAAAAGAAAGAGAGTTATGTATTTTTTTTAAAATAATAATAAATTATAATAATAAAAACAGTAGTCAAAAAAAAATATATATAAAATTACCATTATTGTCTCTATATCATCTTTAGGCCCTGGATTTGCTATTTTTTCTTTATTTCTTTCTACTTCTAATACAGATGCTTTTAAAACTTCAACAACATCGGAAAAAAATACATCTACACCTATATGACTCATCTGTGAAAACACTTGAGCAAATCGCAACAAATCTTTCATCACAGATATATGGTTCATTTGACGTAACTTCAATGCATGCAACCACAGCTCGATACACCGATCAAATCGAGCAATGTCTGCAAAAACGGCACCTCTAAAAATAATAGGATGAGGCAGTTCAGGATTATTCACACCGAGTATTCGTTCACGTATAGTCAAAGCTTCCATGTGCAGAGAATTATGATTTAATCTAATAGCTTCTAATTCAGCTAAAGTCTGACACTCTACCCAATTCTGATAAGCCTGAATCGGCGGAATTAAATTCTTTCTAACTATATTTTCGCTATCGCTGTATCTCAACTCCATACTACGATGGAGATATCTATAAGCGAGATCCGGACAATAATTATCTTTATCGTTAGCGAAAGATGCACCTAATAATTCGAGCGCTTCTATTTGTTCGTCCTTTCCGACTTCAGGCCTACTGACGAGATATTCTACGACGTCCGCTCTAGTACGTTCCGCCGCCGCGATCAAAGCCGTCATCCCGTTTTCGTTCTGCGTCAACTTCGCTCCGTATTCGAGAAGTTCCTGTACGATCGCAGTGTGACCGCATTCGGAAGCGAAGTGTAACGCCGTAGCGCCGCAGTGTGCTTTTTCATCGGGATTCGCGTGATTTTCAAGTAAAAAACTAACCTTTAAAGGGAAACAAAAAACACAATACACAGTATTAAATTCGATTATTTAGTTTCGACATAATATTAATAAGAAATCTTTAATAAAATTCCATTCTACTTACAACATCTAAATGGCCTTTAAAGGCAGCTATCATTAAACAAGTATTATTATATTTATTCGCAATATGTATATCAGCACTATGATACGCTAAATATTTAACTATGTCGAGCCGACCGTCGAAACAAGCCGCTCGTAGAGGAGTCGAGTTTGTTTTTGTCGGATGATTGACGTTCGCTCCGGCTTTGACCAACGTTTTGACAACGTTCAGATGACCTTAAATCCATAAGAACACAGTGAACACGAGACGTAAAACGACAACAGACGTTATTTTACCTGCACCCGCCGCACACCAAAGAGCACTGGCTCCTTCGATAACGTAGCCGTCAAACTTAACAGTCCCTTCTCTCTCTAAGTTAGGTTTAAATTTCGACAATATCATTTTAACGGTCTTGTCGTGGCCGTTCCTCGAGGCGATGATCAAAGGAGTACACCTTTGTCCATCACATTCTACTAACTAAAAAAAATCGGTCGGCGTCAAAAACGTTGAAAAATAATACACTTAAATGAATACCGAATGTAAAATCATAAGTTTAAAATAATTCGCTGAGCAATGATCTAAAAATGTCATTAACCTCGAGTGAATTTCAAACAAAGGATGAACTACGTATATTCACAATATCCTACCTCGTCGAGTAAATTTTGAACTTCGTCGTCGGATTTATCTCTCAGGAGGGTGTACACAGCAATTGCCATTCCATCTTTAGCAGCATGATAGAGTTTATCTTTGAAGGATTGAGAAAATTCGCACATCTTTCTATCACGAACACAATTTCAACACTTCCTTACTGAATTGCACATTCTCGAATAAGCAGTGTTAATTTAAACTGTCACATTTTCTCACTTAAACAGTGCGACTATCAGCTGATATTTACATTCTATATTCCCTATATTCCAAGGTCATTAATTGCGCAACAAATCTGAATTTTTCTAATGCAAAATACATTCAATTAGAAATTAATTTATTTTTAATTATTTTAATTACACATAAACAATAATTCTATTTATATATATAAACATATATTACCGTTTATATCAAAAATTTATTTAAAAAACACAAAAAGATTTTATTATACAATACAATTATAATTTTTTAATGATATAATATTTCAATGAAACCTATCTTCTTGAATAAAATAATTAATAGTAATTGTTTAAAATTATAACAGTAAAATTTTTTCCAGAAACACAACAAGCAACATTAAGAAAGCACATTACTTCAACAAATATTCATTAAAATTAAAATTTGTCAATTTCTTAAATATATAATCATAACAGTAATAAAAAAATATCACCTCGACAATAAAATTTGAAAAATATATAATTGTAAAGTTTAAAATAATATATAATCATAAGAAAAAGAAATATATATTTTTATTAAAACACATTAATATGAAAAGAATCAATTTATTTTAATTATATTTTATCACATAATGAATGTTCTTACTATATTTTAAATTTTTTGATTTGATACAAATAATTTAGTCTTTTGACAATCATTGATTTATGATTTAGATGTTAATTTTTAATATTGTTTCACAATATTCCTAATAATTAATGGTATATTTAATCATCTCCAGTAAGAAGAGTAATCAAATAATACCAATATTTATAAAAAGACATAAACTTAAATGTGACAAATAATAAAAATTATATACGATTAACAACGTTTCACTAATAAATTTATTATTATTTTACTACAAAAACATCCAATATTTATTGTTAAAAATAATAAATATATACAAAAAACTAGAATACAATCAATGCTCAGTCTTCATCTTTAATACAATTTTCAACTAGTTCACGTAAATTTGGATTTTCCATTGCTGCTGCTATTCTTTCCTTGTCGTTAATTTGTTTATTTACTGAAATATACATAAAGACACGTACGTACAAAATGTGTTATATTAAATATACATATAAAATAGATAATTTGTTTTTTAAAAATAATAAAATAAAACTACACTGTGACAACAAAAACTAAAAAAATTGAATTGATTTGTTCAATCAAGTTTTCAGAATTACTGAAAAGATTTATTTACTTACTTTCATCTTCAGTAGCATGAGCACCTTTTTTTATATATATATCGAGTTTCAACTGTTGAGAAATGTTTCGTTCTAATTTTATTCTAATACATAATCCGATTAAAGTTGCTAAAGAACAGTGAGGAACTGTAGGATTAAACTCAACACGAACCACACTAACATTCTTAGCTGTTGGGTTCTCGATCTATAATTATCAAATTGATGTTGAAAGTTATGATAAGAAAATGTTCAAGAGTTTAAATAGTTTAACAAGATCCTGTTAAGTGTTCAATAATTACTTATTGTTCACTCTCTGTTAGTGACATGTATTATAATGGTAATGCCTAGGGCTGTGAAAATGATGGCGTTACCATTGAAATGCACAACTGTATAATTATCATTCGCATACCATTATTCCATCTTCATATACTACGTTTAAATCTTCTAATGTAGCTGGTTTTTCTGGATCTTTAATTGTACGAATAAAATCTAGAGCAATAAAAAAAGCTCAAAAATATCTAACATTTGCAAATATGCCTGTGCGCTTATACATATATGTTATAGAAATAAATTTACCATATACGGCATCTTTTAATTCCCCATTATCTCTCTGAGTATAAGCTATTGATGGAGGTTCAACTTTAGAGAGTGATTGTGGAGAATTCTCATCTGTTGATTTTTTTCGAAAAAAAGAAAGAAACATTTTAAATTATAATAACATTCCTTAAAAAATTGAATTCAACACAAACGATTTTAATTTGTTAATATGGGTAAAAAGGGTGTCCACATCACATTATTTATGTACATATAATACAATTTTTTTTATCTACAAAAAAAATTAAACAGCTGTTTGCAAACCTTCAACCATGTTGTTTTAATAATTGCATGTATATATGCATGTATATTTATATTACTATTGTATCTAAACAAAAAAATTTGGTTAGAATTTCATAACCTCGATATAATTTTGAAAATATTAGTATTTTTTTAAAAAAAACTTAATATTACAATATACAATGTACGGTCCGCAAGAAATTTTATCTCTACAATTTGGCCATTATTCAAATTTCATAGGGGCACATTGGTGGAACATAAATGAATCAAGTTTTGATTATACAGGTAACTCACCTTCTCAAATAAATCATGATATACTGTATAGAGAAGGGAAAACTTTAAAAGTAAGTATTTTAAAATTGTTATACAATCAAAATTTATATTTTAAAAATGAATAAATGTATCAATTCTAGGGAGAAACCACATACACTCCTCGGCTCTTGTTAGTCGATTTAAAAGGTAGTTTAAATCATCTCTCGGAGCAAGGAGATCTTTATGAACCCGTTTCTAAACAAATGAGATCTGATATACTATGGCAAGATGATAAAATAGAAATCAATGAAGAAGAAATCAGTGTAAAAAATGAATTCCAGTGTGATATTGAGAACATTTCTGTTGATACTTTAAGTAAAGAATATGATTTTGATACAACTGTAAATGTGTGGTCAGACTATTTACTAACTCGTTTTCATCCAAGAACTATTAATTGTATTCAAGATTTTCAACATAAAAATACAGAAATTCCATTTGATATTTTCCAGTTAGGTTCACAGCTCTGGCAAACAGAAGCATTTGAGGATGTTTTCTGTGATAAAATAAGGCAGTATGCAGAAGAATGCGACCATTTGCAAGGATTTCATATTACATTGGATTCTGTTGATGGCTTTGCAGGTTTATCTACATCTTGTGTCCAATATTTACAAGATGAATATACTGGTAGATCTGTTTTGGCATTTCCAGTTATACCATCACATTATAGTGATTATGATAACTATACAGCTGAAAAATCAGCAGGAAAAGATATCATTCGGTTGATTAATTTAGCTTTATGTTATGATAACCTCGCTGAATTTAGTTCATTGTTTGTACCATTATGTACAGGCACACAAGGATGGAAAAAACCTGGTCCTAATCGTAATTTTAAACATTTAAATTATAATGTAAGTCAAACTACTTTGACTTATTTTTATTTAATATGTGTGTGTATGTGTCTATATATATATACATAAAATTTAAAGTTATTTTATTTTTTTAGCCAAAGTTATATTATCATACAAGTGCTATTTTAGCAACTGCAATGGATACTTTTACATTGCAGTATAGAAAACATTCAAATTTAACTACGTTATCTAATATATGTACAAATTTAAGTGGATATGGACGGAAAGCAGTTGCTGCTAGTTTAAATTTACCTTTTGGAATTCAAGAAAATATGGACTTAATTGATTTACTCAATGATTGGGAAGGACCATTATGGGAAAATTTAACTCCTAATTGTACAATTAATACTGATCATACTACACAAGTTTTTACAGTTAGAGGTGTACCTGAAAGTCAATTAAAAAGATTACCTCATGATATGAAATCTACAAAACAAAGAGAAATGCCAGCTTATAAATGTGAATCAGTTGAATCCATGTTAAAGTTTTATTTACAATGTACTTCCTATAATGCTTCAAGTAGTATTACCACTCTATTGAAACCTGTACCGATTAAAATCCCATTTCCAAAAATATTTAGTCCCAATGTTATGAGTAATGGAATGATATCATCAGATAATATTAATAATGAAAGTAAGTATTTTACTATATGATTCAAATATTTATAAAATAAAATTTACACTTATTTAATAGTGTGTTATTTTACAGATGTAAATAGTGTACCTGTAATGGCTGGTCTTCATTCAGGCTCTTATATTGGTAATATGTTTGAAACATTGAACCGAGATATTTCAAATGTGAAATTTTCACGACTTTATCAATTTACAAAAGCAGGCTTAGAACGTGATGAATATAAAGAATCTTTAAATCGTTTACTAGATTTGAAAGATTGTTATGATGACAACTGAAACTTATTTCAATTATAAATCTAATTTTAAAAAGCCTCGTTTTAAAATTATTTTTTATCATTAAATGTTGGTAGACTTATATAATCTAACCTCAAAATCACATATGTAAAAATTGATTAATTTTATTTGAATTCGTTTTAACAACGTTTAACAGAAATGTTGACCAACAGACAATTAGCAAAAATAGCCGTGTATGGAGGCGTTTTTGTGGTATCTACAGGAATGGTTTTTCAATGGAAAATCAAAGAAAGAGTAAAACAAAATGAATACTTCAAAGAAGCATTAAAAATTCTTCGTACACACAAGGGTGCAATTACTTTACTGGGAGAACCTATAAAAGATGGTGATTTTGATTTGCATGATTCAGATAATTTTTGTGATGGTTTTACGGCACAGTTTAAATTGCCAGTCAGAGGACCAAAACAAAAAGGATTGCTATATTTTTGGGCAGAAAGAAATGTAACTAACAATAAATGGAATGTGAATAGAATGGAATTAGAATTAAAAAGTGAACCGGATAAAAGATTTATTATAAAAAAAGTTTTAAATGATAGTTAAGTTATAAAAATAAAAAAACTACATAAAATTGTAATGTTAATTTATTATTTTATATTAAAGATTACTAATTAAATATAAGTTATATAATATTCCTTAAGTTTATTTTCATTCATATGAAATGTATGATTTGAACTGATTTATCTAATACAACTACCTACTACATATAAAAAATCATAATCACAGAATTAAAATCATTTAAAAAAATAAAACTATTTACCTATATAAGAAATGAATTAAAATACATGTCTATAAATAGATTTCATTTTCATACAATATAATATACAATAGTTTAAAATATATTATATAGTTTCTGCTATACTTTTGTATAAATGTTTGTGTTGTAATTAAATTTATTATCATAAGGGTCATTTAACCTCAAACAATCATCTTCAGATATTGATATTTATGTCTGGAAAATAAAAAAAAAATATTTTTTTATTATAGGTCAAATGCTATCATTTTTAAAAAATGTTTACCAAGCACACAACTATATAATTCGTATATATATATATATATATATATATATATATATATATATATATATATATATATATATATATATATATATATACATAACATACATAACATTCCCACATATAAAATTTCAATGAAAAATAATACAAGCCTAATAAAGTTCGAACTTGGACTTAATTTCATTATTCCAACTATATATAAATGTTTTATTTATAATATTCTATTATTATCAATGACTTTATACCATTGGTTGTTTATTTATTTTCCAATACCTCATTTATGGTATAATTATATTTATTATTGAAAAAACAATTGTAATTTTGTATAATTGATTTTTTATTAACCAAATTGTAATTATTGTTTACACATGATTGGTTGAACTGATTGGATAATTTTTTGTGACTTGTTTCATTTTCACAAAAATGAATTTTCACTCCAAGTATATAATAAAAGTTATTCAATTGAGAAGATTATTGAACACTTTTACAATATATTGTAGTGTTGGGGTGATAATTCATTCGTGTCATTTTTTTGGACTTATTTGTAAGTCAATCTTTCTTTAAAAAAATATTTTATAACAGTATAAAAGTATTTTTTATATTAAGGACGTATTTAAGTATGATTAACTCAAAAAAAGTATTTGTTGAAAATTTATAGTTGTAAAAATATACCCATAAAATATAATAGAATTTGTGCATCAAAGTGTTACAAAATAGCTAAGATTTTTCAAAAATAATAAATTTTGAATATCAAATACTTTGAATCATAAATTTGTACAATTATAGATCAAATGTATCGAATTTTGCTAATTTTACTTTTTATATCGATCGAACTTTTGAACCGTTCTCATTTTAATCTGACTCAGTATATAACATTTTCTGAAGCATTCCATTTATCTTGATGACATTTTTGCATAAGCCAATAAATTTATCGTTTTATGCTGCACTTACTGCTATATAGACTTACAAATATTTTTTCCTTTTTTTTGTTTGGAATGTAAATGTTTTGAGAACACGTATTAAAAAATATATTTAAATTAATTATAAACAGATTGGTTGGAATAAGTAGTCGGACAAGTTGAGCTATAAATTAATCACCCTAGTCACTAATGTCGAGTTCAAAATATTTATACAAAGGGCATTTGTACTTTGATAAATCTTATTTTTTTATTTAATATACTATAAATAAATTTATTGAAAATAATAACATTTATTCGATATTACATCTCAGATATATACTTTGCATTGAAATATACATATTGTTGAACTGGATAGTTTTGGCTTTGGGTTTATGAACGAAGTAAAATTCTTCATTAATATAAAGAAAAATAAATTTTATATTATTATAAATAATGTGAATATGTAAAATTTATAAAAAAATATGTACAGAAAAATATTCAACGTTTTTTTTCTAAGAAAATTAGTTTGGGTATTTAGACCAGCTCGGTCGTTCGGCACGGAGTCATTGCAATGCACCCGCGTCAAATTTTCATATTTTCCCTACTCGAACACTACATCTTTTTAATATTCCAATTAAATTTATGAATGTTTTCTGATTAATTACTGTTAATATACATTCCCTTCGAGTGTTTGCAACACTCGAGTACGGTATCAATGTTTCGAAAAAAATCGGTTTGGACATTTAGGCCGGAATAACGGAGTCGTTGCAATGCCTCCGTGCCAAATAAGTTCTCGGATTTTCCCCACTCATATCGATACTTTAATTATATTTATGATGTTTCTGGGCATTTATAGTCAATACACACCTCCTATATCTGTTTTCAATGTTTAGAAATAAAATTCGTAGTTGTATTTTTTTAAAAAATCTAATTTTTCTAAAGGATATTACCGGACACTAATCAAAACAACAATGGAACACAATCTATTCAGTACATCTGAAAAAATAGTTTAGGATGTAAAAATCCACTTTTCAAAAAATACAAACATAATTACTGCACATTTCAATAAAAATGAGTACATGAGTGCGAAATTAAATTGTATAAATAGTGAATCAAAGTGAAACTCATACGGCATGATATTTTATATATTAACTTGTAGAAAATTAGAAAAATCACAATTAGAATATTTTTATGTATTTTTAGAAATGCTTCCATCATAATTGTAATAATTAATCATAATATGTTTTGATTTTGAGAAAAAAATCTAAAAACTTACCAAAAAAACAACCAAAATGAAACTCATACTAAACAATTTAAGGGGGTATTCTAGTCTAGACGCACGAATTTTAGGTGTTTTTTCGGGCGTCATAAAAAAACCAACAAATATTTTTAGTATCCATTTTTATCAGTTATTTATTGCCATTTTAAGAGTATAAAAAAGTATTATTAAAAACAAAAAAATCAAAATTGAAAAAGGTACAGGCTGGCAAAGTGGGGGCTCGAAAAAAAGGTGTCTCCTGGTTGACGTGGTTCCAACCCTTCCGGTCATCTGAAACAATTTTTTTTTGGAAATTATTAAAAAAGAAGGTTGTAGTAGTATTCTTGCCTAGGGAAATTTAAAAAACATTTTTTCGCAAAATGGCGACAGTGTGAAAAAACAAATCATTTTTTCCCTATTTTTTCAAGTTTCGGAATTTTTTAAAAATAGTAAAAAACAAAATTTTCAAAAAATCCTAAACGGGGGCAATCACTGTTATATTGAGAAGCTCTGTACCAAATTTCAAGTAAATTGGTCCATTAGAACTTTAGAACATCTAGAATTTCGAAAAATCCTCTTAAGGACATATTCTTAAAAGTCTAAACTTTGAAAATATGCAAAAAAATATCAATTTTTTTGAAATTCTAGACTAGAATACCCCCTTAAGTTTTATCAGGACAGTGAGTTGGCTCGTATAAAATTACCCAAAAGTGCTTGAAACATCCTCACAATCGCAAGATAGAATATGTAGAGTAAGAAAACGTAACATTTCTAATAGAAATGATTTAAAAAACGCTTTACTATAAAGAATGGGAAAAAATTAAACCCATTGATTGCAAAAAAATAATATAGTCTATTCCAAATCGATTAAAAACAGTTAAAACCAACCACGGTTATCTCTCTAAATACTAAATTTAATATCAAGATTAATATATTAGTAAATAAATATAAATTTAAATAGGCATATGAGTTTCATTTGGAGTTGATTTTGGTAACTTTAAATTTTTTTTTCAAAATCAAAACAATTATTTCAATGACGATAGAAGCATTTCTAATAAATACATAAAAGACATAAAAATATTCTAATTGTAATTATTGATGAATTTTCCATAGTAAATATATAAAATATCATACCGCATGAGTTTCATTTTGATTCACTGTATACAGACATTGCTTCATTAAATAAAATTCGAGTTTTTTCCTTTTTTTCTATTTGTACGTCGTTGCATTTATGTAACTATATCTTAGCCAATTTTTGGAATTTTAACGTAAAATTTTAGGAATAAGTTCCTGAAACTATAAATTTTCAAACAATATATGAATTCTATACTATTATAATATATATATATATATATATATATATATATATATATAAATATAGACATTGTTTGGTTTTATGCTTAAATGATTTATCTATATTATTTAGAAATTGTTGAAATGTGCCAAAGTGTTTTTTTTAATTGTATATATCTGATAGTGTGCCCAATTTGATTTTTTTCCTTTAATTAATGTAATTGTTAAAAAAACATTTCTATACATATTTTATTATGCAGATAAAGGTCGAACTCTCGAAACTTGTATTTGTATAATTAATTTTCGATATGTATTAAAAATCAACTAGAATATTTATTTCTAATTTCGTTTCATTACCCAAAAAAGGTACCGTTCTTATATCGATCCTACAAAGTAATTGCCCTCTACTTGTATTTACTTATTAATTAATAACGGATCTTTGTAACAACTATTCATTTACACATTTATTATTCGAATTCGTCGTATAATTCATTCCAGACACATCCATACGATTGGATAACGTGTTTGAAATGCACGTACTACGTCCGAAGAATAGACGTTACCGAGGTAAGTAATAATAAAACGGCTTTATATCTTTTCTGATTGTAATTAAATAATACATGTTACGCAGACAAAAAAATATGTTCCACTAGAGTCGTACTAAAGTGCATAATGTGTTGATGGTTTTCGTTTTGATTGATTTCAGTTCGAAATCGGAGTGTTTGTGGTGGAGATCGACAGTTTTTTAATATCAAATTGTGGTTTAGAAATCGAAATGTCAGAGGAGGTAAATCACTACAATTATTCATTTTTATTGTTAAGTAATTGTGTCTATTTATCTATCTATCTTTACATATATATATATATATATATATATATATATATATATATATATATATATATATATATATATATATATATATATACATATAATATTTATATTGTAATAAAGAAAAATAATAATAGTATGTAAAAGTATACAGATATTTTGATTTTTGAAAAGATTTTTATTTTGAAAAAATTAGTTGTATATTGAATTGTTATGTAATTTAATTTTATACACATTTTTTGATATCAAAACATAACTAATTAAAAATATTTATAAATGAATTACATACACACATTTTTATATATATATATATATATATATATATATATATATATACTAGTATACTAATCCTTATTTTATTTCTTATTTTGTATGTGAAATTTGGAATTATTTTTCAATTTTATTCGTTCTAATTTCGGTGTTATTGTGTTTATATACGTATATTTCCTCTAACTCGTTTTATAAACGAAATAGTTATTTTTTAACATTGTACGTTTCGTAACTCGGTGATAAAATACATTGAGTGAACAATTCATTTTTTATTGAATATTTTATGAGTTTTAAATGACGCAAATGTACTAAAAAAAATACGAGAAATGTTCGATGGTATATAGTGAGTGTACGAAAAAAATCCATGATTGTTTTATGAAATTTCGTCAAGATAATTTTAATATTTTGATTGATTAATGATCACTATAGGAAAATAATAGACATAAATTTTTACGAAATTCGTATGTTGGGAGAATTAAATCTATATATAACGTATCCATATAGCCCATACATAGTCATACATTTGCAGACTACCCGAAAATTTTGAAAATTTATCGATTGTTAATGTAATTTTTACTTGTATTAAAAAACATATATTTAATGGATTTTTCGAGAACACTCTGTATATATACATATATATTATATGCGGTTAAAAGTCAATTGCATTTTTATCTATTAAATAAAAACATCAGTGCATGGTTTAAATTATAAACAAATCTTTATATATGTACGTATATCAATATTTATCTTTTAATAGAAATATATATATATATATATATATATATATATATATATATATATATATATATAAATAAATGTATGTGTATGTATATATTGACCTTACAGTACAAAGGTGATATATCATTTTGTAAAATATTTTTTTAAAATTTTTCATACACAAATTATTTTTGTGTTAGATTTGCTAAGATCATTTTAAATTAATATTTTACTTTTGGGATGATCAGTTCATTTCCATGAAAGTAAATTAATCAACCAAACGAACAATGTGATCTCTTTTCTAAAATATCACATCTTGTTCAAACTTTGAATAAAGTTTACCTAATCTTCATTCATTCCACCTTTCCAACGTTTATTCCTCATGTAGACGTTTCTCAAGTACTTCTATGAAACGATTTGTTTCGATACTTTTTTTTAGTTGACAATCTTTTCTGGAGACAAAATAAACATTTCGTTCGTTTCTTCACAAGATATCCAAATGTACATCGCAAGGACAATTATATAAAAAATGAGATAAAAACCAAAATGCTCTCTGTACTCACTCTTCGTCGATTTCGTTATAAAATTAATTTAATTGTTTATACAAGACGGCAATGTTTTCAATCAACTTATGAAAATAGCCTTGTAACAGTAATTATTCTATTGAAATACCTGTGTTAAATACATAAAGTTTTTATTGAAATATGAGGTTATTATAATAATTATGTACATTGAAGCTTTTTGTTCTATTAAATTGAAATTATAAATTGTTAAACTTATTTACACGCATGATTAATTTTATAAACAGAATAATTATTTAGGTATATTTTTTGTTTCGAGATTAAAGGAGTATTCTAGTCTAGAATTTCGAAAAAATCGATTTTTTGCATATTTTCAAAGTTTAGACCTTTAAGAATAT
This sequence comes from Neoneuromus ignobilis, assembly GCA_029203775.1. Classification (NCBI taxonomy): domain Eukaryota; kingdom Metazoa; phylum Arthropoda; class Insecta; order Megaloptera; family Corydalidae; genus Neoneuromus; species Neoneuromus ignobilis. Next base: position 3,243,246 of record CP092096.1, on the reverse strand, counting down.
ATTCTTAAGAGAATTTTTCGAAATTCGAATTATTTTCTGAGTTATAGCTATTTTTATGACGCGCCAACCAATCCGGTCTGGCCGGAACGAATCACCTTTAAACGCGTTTTTCTCGAAACTACTTTTTTCGACACGGTTGACATGATATCTCAAGTTCTAATGGACCGATTTACTTAAAATTTGGTACAGAGCTTCTCAATATAACAGTAATTTCCCCCGCCTAGGATTTTTTGAAAATTTTGTTTTTTAATATTTTTAAAAAATTCCGAAAGTTGAAAAAAATAGGGCAAAAAATGACTGTTTTTCACACTGTCGCTATTTTGCGAAAAAAAATTTTTTTTAAATTTGCCTACGCGGGAATACTACTACAACCTTCTTTTTCAATAATTTCAAAAAAATTTTTGTTTCAAATGATCGGAAGGGTTGGAATCACGTCAACCAGGAGACACCTTTTTTTCGAGCCCCCACTTTGCCAGCATGTACCTTTTTCAATTTTGAATTTTTTGTTTTTAATAATACTTTTTTATACTCTTAAAATGTCAATAAATAACTGATAAAAATGGATAATAAAAATATTTGTTGTTTTTTTTATAGCACCCGAAAAAACAGCTAAAATTCGTGCGTCTAGACTAGAATACCCCCTTAATGAATATTATATTCATTTTTAAATATTATGATTGTGTTCTGAGTTTTTTTAATATTTTTATTATGAGTAATAATTAAGTCAAAATTTGATAAAAAATTTACTCACCTAGTTTTATTTTTCAGTTTGTGCTTATAAAACACAAATCGATTATTGAAATATGGTTTCCAACCAACCACTATATATATTTTTTTGAATTTAACACCTTATATAAATTTGGATATTTTTTTTATGCACAATAGAAAAATATTCGAGATTGAAACTTCTGAGACAGTTATTCTAATTTCAGAACGATATTTATTTATCATTTTCTGTTTTCAATCCGAATTTTGGAAATATTGGAATGAAGAGTATTTAAAATCTATTAATATCTGTGATTGATTCAAAATTGATCGAAATGCGTTCATTTTTGCTATAAAAAGATAGACATTTTTTTATTATTTTTTTCTTCTTTCACTTTCCCTTATATTCTTTCGGATATCAAGTGAACCTGTATTTATATTTTTCTGTCCATTACAGTCGTCTTCTTCTCTAGAATTATCCTCCCTACTCTACTTCCAAAATTAAAATCATTGATTTCTATATGTGGATTATCTGATCTAAAATAGATAGTATGAAATCATAACAACTGAACAAAAAGACTAAGAATTCAAAATATATAAAAGATTTTTTCTCGAGCGTCATTTATTGTTTATTTTTCCATCCATCGATCACGTAACTCATCATTATCAGTCGATTTTTTATACATGAAAATTATTCAAAATAATATTTGTGTACTTCACTCAATGAAAACAGTTCAATCCTCTCCACACTCCACCCTCCACGTCCATATCCATACAGTTGTCGAACACATTTAAAATATATCATTTTTTTTGTTATACAAGTCGTTATTAATAAACAATATCGTTTTTTTGTTCCACCGTCAGCGTTCGTTCTTGCTTGTGTAGGTATAAATATATTGTCTTGAACTTGATCGATGAACCGTACAATGAAATATACTCGATAACAGCGGTCAGAATGCAATCCAACTCGTAAATGATTTTTGTATAGATTTTTACTTTGTTCAAACATGTTCGAAAGGAATTCGTTGTGTTTTCGTTACGTTTAGTCGATAGTTTGTGTTTTAAGTTTTTTTCCATCGTCTATAAATGTTCTATATTCGTGTGAGTGTGTCACTGTGATTTGAAATATGAGTGCCGTTGTTAACGAAAATACGTGTCATGTGAGTAATTCGTTTGATAAAACATACACGTTTTTTCTTCCTTTAAAACATATTAAAAGTTAAATCTATTAATAACTAAAAATCAGATTATCAAAGTTAAAACATATAAAAAATAAAAAAGTAAATTTCAATAAAGCACATTTATATAATGAATTGCTTCTTTCCATCCTTCTTCATTTCCCCACATTAAGTTTATTTTCTATTTGAACGTTTTTCTTCTTCTGAAAAAAATAAACGTTCAATCGGTTTGTTTATTAGCTAGATTTTTTATATAGTCCTTTTGAATCTCTGCTCAACTGATTTTCACTTTCATCCACATCTACATATCTATCTTTTAGTATCTTCTTTAGGAATAAAATACTTGTAAATTGACTGAAAAACTGAAATATTTTTGTTGTATTTATTAAGAGACATTTTCTAATTGTAATATTGATTGAATTATATTTTAGTCTTCTTCACAAATGCTTTAATTTCGAAAAATTAACATTTATCAAAATTCTAACAGAAATAAACATTTTTTATTACTTTCAACTTCTTTAAAAATAAATAGTAACTTGTAAAAGTTTGTTGTTAAAAAAACTGATAATTTTTCCTTACATCAAAGTAATTAAAATTTGAATTATTTTTAATGTGAATTTTTAATTGAATTCTTTCTAAACTGAGATAAGTAAAACTAAAGGTTCCGTTTTTAAAATAACTAATTACAAAGAAAAACGATAACTGTATTTGAAAATTATTAGTATTTCGTGAAATGTTAATTCGTTTATAGAATGATTTTTTTAATTAATAACTGTAAACGATATCGATCTGTAATTGGATTTCTTTTTAGACATCAAAAATATACGAACGTTCACGGTCGATCGCAATAGAACTATTAGAAAAAATTGCAAGTACTTCGATCGGTCAAACGTTATTGAAGAATTCCGATAATCTGTTATGGGTTATAGAAAAAAGTACACAATGGTTTATGCCAGTGGAATCCGAACTTACGGGTGAATTTTATAGAATGTCTTTATGTGCACATTGTTCATACACACACACGACCATATGTACTATAAATAATTTTTATAGTTATTATAAATATAAAGTTTATAAAAAAAATTATACATACAAAAATTCAATGAGTTTTTAAAAAAAAAATCGATTTGGATATTTAGAGATATTGTAACGCACCAATTTCCCCCACTCAAACATTATTTATTTATTTTCTACGCCTTAGATTATACTTCTTGATATTTTCTAATCAATTCCAGTCAATACACATCCCCTTTGATTATTTTCATCATTAATAAAAGTTTTTTTTGACAAAATTGATTTAAAAATGTCGGTGTGGAGACATTGTAACGAATAAAAGAGACTCAATTGATTTGATTATTTTTTCTTAAATTGATCAGATTCCAAAAACGGTAAACATGCAGGAACGAAAATTATCCGGCCTCTTCCATGGCTATTATTTATACCAATGTTGTTGTTTTTACGGATATCCAAAATATCTATCAACATTGGAATGTTCCTTCTGGGATTAGAGCCTGTACAAGCAACGTCTGTGATCAAATATTTGCATTTACAACGGCGGAAGATCCGTTCTATGAGGTAACAAAAAATGATTAAGGATATTGATCTTGTCTAAGATTATTTTCAAAAGACTACCAGTACTGATGCGTTCTATTGAATTATTTTTTCTTTATCTGTTATATCTAAAAAATATTAAGTAGATAAAAGATCTTTGGATAATCGTATTTTCCTATTATTTACGTACACGAATTGTCTATGATAGAGCAGCTGGAATACATCTGGTCGCTCACAGCACAATTTAATATTTGCTAATGAAATAATATTTATAAAAGTCAGTAAATAAATTAACTAGACACTTGAGTCTAATAATCGTTGTTGACAAAAAAAATACAACAATCATTGTTGATTGTTACAAAATTCATAGCCGCCGCAGATCAATTACATGAGACATAAATTATATCTTTACATAAAATACTGTATTTTTTTAGAATTTCCAGTCAACGTAAAGTCGACGAACAAAAAGTACAGAACAAGACTAGTGTCCAAAGAGATCATAGTGAAAGTAATTGGAGAGAATTTTTGTTGAATAAATTGTTAAATACATTTTGTTTATCTCGTACAAATTACGAACAAATTAAGCAAAACGAAACGGAATTGTTTGTAAGTATTTTTCTGATGATTGAAGAAAAATCGATTTATTTCAGAAATTTATTTAGGTTCTTTTTTTAGATTTATAAAGAAAAAATACGAAAAGAACGAAATGAAGAAATATCTAGTCCTGAAAGCAGTGACTATGAACCTCTCTTAGATAAAAATACCATGGAAATTCTTCGGAAGTTCGCTTCCAGACATTCGAACTCCGATACAGATCCAGATTATAAGGTAGATATGTTTTAATGTATTTTTTTGTAACGAGTTAAGGGAGTATTCTAGTCTAGACGCACGAATGTTAGGTGTTTTTTCGGGCGCTATGAAAAAAACAAATATTTTTATTATCCATTTTTTATCAGTTATTTATTGACATTTTAAGAGTATAAAAAGTATTATTAAAAACAAAAAATTCAAAATTGAAAAAGGTACAGGTTGGCAAAGTGGCGGTTCGAAAAAAAGGTGTCTCCTGGTTGACGTGTTCCAACCCTTCCGGTCATCTGAAACAAAATTTTTTTTGAAATTATTGAAAAAGAAGGTTGTAGTAGTGTCTCCGCCTAGGTAAATTTAAAAAAGAAATTTTCGCAAAATGGCGGCAGTGTGAAAAAACAGTCATTTTTTTGCCCTATTTTTTCAACTTTCGGAATTTTTTAAAAATATTAAAAAACAAAATTTTCAAAAAATCCTAGGCGAGGGCAATCACTGTTATATTGAGAAACTCTGTACTAAATTTCAAGTAAATCGGTCCATTAGAACTTGAGATATCACGTCAACCTTGTCGAAAAAAGTAGTTTAGAGAAAAACACGTTTAAAGTTTGGAGTCGAGTTTAGACCGGATTGGTTGGCGCGTCACAAAAATTTTCTATAATTCCGAAAATAATTTGAATTTCGAAAAATCCTCTTAAAGACATATTCTTAAAGGTCTAAACTTTGAAAATATGCAAAAAAATCGATTTTTTCGAAATTCTAGACTAGAATACCCCCTTAATTGTATACATTAAAATATTTACTAGACTTGGAAAAAAATCTGATGTCTCTCATTACCTTTTTTCTTTTCTGTTCTGCTGCTAAACGTTTGGTACCACTTTCCAAAATCATTTCTGTCTCAAGTTATCTTTCTCTTGCCTGATCGTTTCCGTTTAATCCATTTCTGTGTTATAGGATGAAGAAGAGTTGCTTACGGAGGATTCCTTTTCGGAACAAGAATCAAATGAAAATATAAATGATATTAAAAATTCCGAAACGAATTATAAAGAGAGCGAAAAGAGTAGTGTAGAGATTAATACACAAGTCGAAGATGAAAAGAGCATCTCCTGTGAAAAACGTAAGACTGAAAATGAGCTCAAATCGAATGTTATGAACAATATTTATAAATTCAACGAACGAAAACAGAGCGATTTAGAAACATTGTACGAAAATTCAAATGTAAAAGAATCGAATGATTCGACGTTGAAGAGTCCTGACAATTCGACGAAATTTGTCAAACATTTAGACTACAATGTCAGTTTATCGAATAGTTCCAAAATAAATTGTAACGCTGGAGGATCGTACGATGTGTTAGAAAAATCTTCATCTGATAATTTAACGTATAAGTCTGTGTTATTGGATAACAATAAAGAAATTTCAGCTAGTTTCAATGAAGAATTAAAGAGTCCGTTAAACACAAACAATAAATCTGATTGTAATTATTCGAATCTGTCGCCAGAAACATCGAGTAATAATTCAAATGTGAAGGAAAAAATTATAAATTTCGAACAGAACGAATCGAATATTTCAAAGAATATTTCAAAGAATAGCGGTGTTGCTAGTAAGAAATAATATTATTTTTTATCAATGATTTTAAATTATTTTGTAAAAAAATTATATCGTGCATGTGTTTTAATTTAGTTATGTTGCTAATTACATTTTTTAACAATCGTTTGAATATCATCAATGTATATAAATATATTTAATTTCTTTTCATTATACAATAATGATAATGTATTATATTAACAACTTAAATATCATTCATTTCAATTACATATTTGAAAATTCATTGAAATAATAATAAACATTTCTCATTGTAATTGAAACATTACTAAATTTTTAAATTTAGAAATTTATTAAAAAAAAATTGTTATATTCATATTTTATGAATTACAATATTATATTTGTATATTTAATACAGATATACTTTTTGTAAAGATCTGATTGTTCTATGTAGTTGAAATTAAATTGTTGAATTTTATTTAAAAAATATATTCAATAAATATATCCAATGAATCCTTCATTCATCCCTACTTACATTTATAATTATGTTGATATTTAATAGTAATTATCAAAAAGTCATTTCATATCTATAGAAACTAATGATTCCAGTAGCAATTAATAAATGGACTTTAAACAAATAATTTTCATATTTATAAAATTCACAATTCTAACATTCATATTTGCTTATTTACTACTCTCGATTCATTGATGTATCCAAAAATTAATCACAAATCATCATCACTTTTATTTGATCATGACTAATGCTTTTATAGAAAAAAATAATCAATCAAATTATAAATGTTTTTAAAATCCTCCACGAAAATTATCTTTCAGCGAAATCGTGTCAAGATGAGAAAGTGTCTCATTTATTAGAATCGACCTTAAAGAATGGAACTGACGTGAATGTTGATATTGTTAAAGAAGTGTTGAAAGGGAAAAATAGACTTAACAAAAAATCAAAGTACCATAAGAGAAAAGCTGTACATCGTTTTAATAATAGAAAGTAGTGAATGGAAAGAAGAAATAAATGTTATTGAAATAAATGTAAAGTAATTGTGGTTTTCTAGTTTTGTGTTACATATATATAATATATATATATTTATAAGTTCTGTCTGTGTGACATACATATTTATATAGTATTTACAGTTTTATATTTTTAATATATAATAAGTTGTATATAAAGTTTGATTACAGTTTATTTCGTTTAAATAGGCTTTTATATATGAAAAAATTAGAATGTTACATCATGTACTTTACTAGAATTTATGTTGATTTATTTATGAAGATTTATAACATTTAATAAGAAGTCTCCAGTTTTAATATATTCGATAATATAGTTTAGTACTATCGCTGATTCACTTTTTCACAGTGGAGTCAATTAATATCTTCAGCAACGTCACATTTTATATAGAACCAAAAATGATGGATTTTGAAGAAAATGGTAATTTATTTCTTATATTAAAATCGTTGTTGTTGTTTGTTTATTTTTTATCTAATCTTTTTATGAATCTAAGAAAATTCGTCCTGTTTTCTTATCTCGTTTTATATTTTACAATAAAATGATTTATGTTTTAATTTATTTATACAAATGAAAGGAGAAAATACATACATATAGACTGATTTTTTTAATCTTGTGTTGAGGTTAAAATTCATTTGTGTTATAGCATGAATCTGTTTTGGAATTTGTAATAGTAAAGATTTGAAAAATTAACATTATTTTTTGATTATAGTTTAATTGCTTTTATTTTGAAGTTATTTTATAAAAATGAATATAAATTTCGATTTCAATACATAATTATAGTTTGTACAAATTTGTTAATTGTGTTCATAGATTTTTGTTATTAAAATCAGACTATGATAAATAATCTAATATATATATATATATATATATATATATAAAATGATGGATACTTACTCAGGTTTTAAATATTCTTCATGATAATGTTTTCAAATCATCGTTTTCTTAAGTTAATATTATCAGATACAAAATTAATGATCAGATTACAAAAGATAATATTTTATTGAGTAATGTTTCAAAATTGGATCTTCTATCCTTGGAGATTTAACTTATTATTAGGCACATTGTTAACAATATATATATATATATATATATATATATATATATATATATATATATAAAATGATGGATACTTACTCAGGTTTTAAATATTCTTCATGATAATGTTTTCAAACCATCGTTTTCTTAAGTTAATATTCTTTAATGATCAGATTACAAAGGATAATATTTTATCAAGTGATGTTTCAAAATTGAATCTTCTGTCCTTGGAGTTTTAACCCATTATTAGGCATATTGTTAACAATATATATATATATATATATATATATATATATATATATATATATATATATATATTATATATATATATATATATATATAAATTTTGCTTGAATTCGTGCTTATAGTTCGTATTGATTTGAATAATTATGTTTTTGATGAAATCAGCTAATGATAACTAATGTTGATTTCTTGAAAATATCCAATTGTTGAATGTACAAATATTTCTGTAGCGATTATTCAATCGAAAAAAGTGCTGTTATTACGTTCGATAGTTATTGTCTGTTGCGACAGTCGAGTAAGATCATTGTTGCATGATAAATAAATATTTAATTAGAGATTGTAATGAATTATTCTAAGTAATTAATATTCGCGGATTTTTTCAATTAAACGTAAAAACATTCGACTGTATTGGTGTACGTTTGCGACCAACCAACGCTCGTCGAATCGAACCGGGCGGGGAGCGCGTGTCGTTTCTGTTCTCGTGTTTAGTTCGCGATAAGATTTCGGCTGAGTAGTACGCGTGCTCGTGGACGGTCAGTGTGTCCGGGAGAATCAATTATTTTATTTAAATTTGGGATTCGTGGACACAAACAACCACCATGGATCCCGAGGCATTCCTCGATATAGCTAATCAAGTGATTAAGCTAAAAATGTTTCCCTATTTCGACATAGCGCACTGCTTACTATGTGCATTGGCCGTAAGAGAAGATTTAGGGGCTGGTGAGTAGCGAAAAGCAGCCCTGCGTTGGCGCGTTTTTTTAAATCGAAAGACGTACGTGGTCTTGTAAATTTGCATCTGCTTTGTGCTTGATGTGCTGTTATTTAAATTAGTTCGATTAGATATTTGCTTTGTAAATAGTTTCTTTCCATACTCATTAACGCTTTATTTTATCTGTACATTAGTCCGTAGCATAATAGGAAGCGTACAGTGCAAATCAAGTTCGAGTTATAAATAAAATTCTAATTTTGTACCACGAAATAACTACTGCGGTTGTTAGTGGGGAGACGTACATTTTTAAACAACTAGTTACGCTGTATAGTAATCTATTTTACTATTAAATTGAAAGAAAACATGCCATGTTTTTATATTCAATACATATTTTTTATCTGCCTTAGTTTAATTTTAAAAAAAATGTTTTAATAGATGACATTATTTTAATTATTTCAAAACAAAACAACGTTAAATACAGTGGCACTCAACATTATCATATTCTTAATTTTTCCATCTGAAATTTGTATTTACTAACAAGAAATTATTTAATATTTAAATGTGTAACATTCAATAATAAGTTCAATAAAAACAATTTAAAAAATATAAACAACAATTAACATTATAAAAACAATCGTGTTATTATTGAATGAAAAAAAAAACTAGAAAATTTATATTTATGATTTATTTAATAGTTTATGGAGGGTAAACTCTGGCACTAAAATTTCCTAATACGTGTTAAACATCAAAACAAACAAGCTTACTGTAAACTCCAGATTCGATTCTGGATCACTTTTAGATAAATGCATGTGTAGTTGTAGCTGAACTTATTTTCCCCTATTTCTACCACAGATTTTATTGTAATTAAAATTTAAAATTCAATTCTATATATTTTAAATTATGATGTTGCTGAAAAAATTCAGTTGTCTGATATTGATAATTCCGTGATATATGATGATTACAGAATTTTATTATATTTAGAATCATTTGTCAAAAGATAAAAACATTTTTAAAATCGAGTTAGAAAGAAAAATATTACAAGAATTTGAATTTTTAGACCGAAGATATATTACCTCTTCTCATTTTTTCCATTTCTGGTTAAAAAAGCACTCTTGTTAAATATTTTACTTTATTTCTATAAATTTAGTATTTTTTTAAAAAAATGTTTATGTTTGATAAATGCTTTAAAGTTGAAAAAAATATTTAAATAATATAAATTATTTGAGTACAAAATTAATACACTTATGATGTTTCCTAGGTGTGGTGGGATAAGAAACGTTGTATTTTTGTGTAGCTTGTTGAGAGAGACGTTACATTTTTTAATAGAAATAAATTTGAGACAAATATATTTTTAAATAAATATCTCAATTCACTTTACTTTTATATTTTTTAAAAATATTCAATTTTGTATTGCCGAGCACACAAAAATGTCAAAAGGGTCACAGTTGCTTGGATTTGGTTTAGAACATGAATTTGAAACATTCGAGCACATTTGAATACTATAACAAGATTTATTACAATTTCTAACAAATTATTTACTATCCATCAATATACAAGAATAAGAAAACAGTTAATAGAAAAGTAATTAGTAGTTAGTAAAATATTTATGATCGTTATTATGTCTCATAGCGATTCTTCTGCCTGTTGAAACGATATTCTTTTAAATAAACAGTAATTCATTTTCAATATTAGTTATTTGTTTGGAGTGTTGTTATAGGAATATCGATCCACAAATTGTTTCATTCGATGTAATTATAAATGAACATTTTTTTTCACTGTAAAAATATTCGTTACCTTCTGTGCACACACACGCACATTATATATACACACACACCTTTGGGAATTGTGATAATTTTTATTCAGTCGATAATAATCGAAAAAAATTATATTTGCAAAATAACGTGACTGTTCTATATGTTCTTGTATAATATTATATGAATAAAAAAACAAGACCAAACTGAAGGCCAGAACTAAGTAAATAAAAGATTACAAGCGATAATTCTTTTAAAATTATTTATTTTGTGATATACATGAATCATTTTGTATGCAATTATATAAACTGTACATGAAATTCGTATATAATTGTAAGTAATTTTAATCAGATTATTTGGTACCGTACTTCGAATCTGATGAGCAGGGAATCGAAATTAAGTACCGTTATTTAAAAGACGACAATAAATTATTTTTATTAAAATATATTATATTTTTTTTATTAAAATAACTAGGATAAATCAGTCCGTTCTCACAGGGTTGTTCTTTTGATAATAAATCTATAATATGTTTTATATTCATAATTTTTATTGAAGATAGATACAAAAGAATGATTGAAAAATTCAAGATTATAATTCATTTTAAGTTTTCATATTTGTACTGAGAAATTAAACATATTTTATCTATGTTCTTTTTTATATATATAATTTTCTGTATTAACTTAAAACTTATGAAAAGGTGTGACGTTTTTAACAACGGATGAATAGTCTTAAATATCTCAACCCTAATACCCTTGAAATATTTCAACATATTTGTAAAAAAGTATCGTAAGTCACTGTTTTGAAACGGCGGATAGAATTCACTTCCATGGAAATGAATCATTACTTTGAGACTATAAAATATTTTTACGATATCTTGTTGTCGGAGTGATAATTCATTTTTATTAAAATTATCACTAGTTTCAGTTCTTATGGATTTTTTTAACAACAATTACTAATAAACTACCTTTTAGTGTTCTTCCACAAAACATTATACACTCGACGTCGTAATTAATTTCAAGGTTATATTTTAATGAACATAAATATTATTTTAATATTCTATATATTTTTATAAAATTATATAAAAGTAAATTTCTTTAAAAAATATATGTTAATATGATATTTCTTATAGATTAGAATTTAAGTAAATTTATGGGGGTAAATTTGATAAAAAAAATAATAGTTTTGAATATTGTTATAGCTTGTTGTTTCCTTCATCTAATATAGTATATATATATTTTTACTGCTAAATTAATCGAGTGTAATTTTTTTTCATAATAAAACTATCTTCTAGTATTCTTCCACAAAATAATGTACTCTCGACGTCGTAATTAATTGCAAGGTTATTTTTAATGAACACAAATATTATTTTGATATTCTATATATTTTTATAAAATTATATAAAAGTAAATTGTTTTAAAAAATATATGTTAATATGATATTTCTTATAGATTAGAATTTAAGTAGATTTATGGGTGTAAATTTGATAAAAAAAAATCATAGTTTTGAATATTGTTATAGCTTGTTGTTTCCTTCATCTAATATAATATATATTTTTTTACTGCTAAATTATCGAGTGTACATTTTTTCATAATAAAACTATCTTCTAGTATTCTTCCACAAAATAATGTACTCTCGACGTCGTAACTAATTGCAAGGTTATATTTTAATGAACATAAATATTATTTTAATATTCTATATATTTTTATAACATTATATAAAAGTAAATTGTTTTAAAAAATACAATATGTTAATATGATATTTTTTATAGATTAGAATTAGTTGTTTTGGAACTATGGCTGATTCACTTTACACAAAGGAATTTTAACCCCAACACCACAATAATTATTGTGGTGTTGGGGTTAAAATTCATCTGTGTTATAGATTAGAATTTAAGTAGATTTATGGGTGTAAATTTGATAAAAAAAAATCATAGTTTTGAATATCGTTATAGCTTGTTTCCTTTATCTAATTAATATATATTTTTTTACTGCAAAATTTATCGAGTGTACATTTTTTCATAATAAAACTATCTTCTAGTATTCTTCCACAAAATAATGTACTCTCGACGTCGTAATTAATTGCAAGGTAATTTTTAATAAACATAAATATTATTTTGATATTCTATATATTTTTATAAAGGTAGTTTAAAATAAAATTAAAAATAAGTTGTTTTAAAAAAATATATGTTGACACATTGTTGACCGGCAATTTTACGCTGAAGCTATTTCATGTCACCGGCTATTATTTCGTAATTCAATGTGGACAGAACTAAAATTGTTATAAAAATCTGAATATCTAGAAAAATAATTTTTTTTTATAATAAAAGGGACACGTCTAAACACGATGAACAAAGCTTTTGCAGTATTCTATATTGCCCTGGGTTTCATAAATTGAAATTGCTAATGCAAGTGCAATCACGAGTTAACTCGTGATCGGTCAACAACGTTTGGGCATGAAAACACGAGTTAACTCGTGACCGGTCAACAATGTGTTAATGTGATATTTCTTATAGATTAGAATTTAAGTAAATCCATAGATATAAATTTGATAAAAAAAATCATAGTTTTGAATATCGTTATAGCTTGTTTCCTTTATCTAATTAATATATATTTTTTTACTGCAAAATTTATCGAGTGTACATTTTTTTATAATAAATAACGTAATCTAATGAAATGTATGAGCATGTGTGTGTGTATATATACATACTTAAAAAATTAAATATCTGTGTATATGTTTTCTGTACAGTTATATTTTGATAATCTTCAAACGCAATACATTTTATCAATATTTTTACGTTTCTGATTCAAAATAAATCGACGTTCTAACCACACGCTACTTATTTGCATGAGGTAATATAACGTAAAATGTTCGCAATTAACATGAATAAAATAGTAATGTTGATTACATAGGAAATGTAAGTACAGTATGAACTGAAAATATCATTCAGTGGTTGTATTGAAATGATAAATTTTTAAATTTAATGTTTATAAATAGAACATACATAAACACACACACATATACATATATATATATATATATATATATATATATATATATATATATATATATATATATATATATATATATATATATATATATACAGTGTCGGACAAAAGTTAAGCAACTAAATGAAAACTGCAGTAATGGTCCAAATATCAACAGTTAATAAAAATATAGAAATGATCGGAGTGCATCAATTTAAAACACATATCATATTTTAAAAATATGTAATCAACTATATTTATTTCCTTATTATAACAAAAAAAAATCACATTGAACAAAATTATCTTATATTTTTACGCGACAAAAGTTAAGCAACTCTGTCGCTTAATTTATAAACTAAAGTATTAATATTTAGTAGCATAGCCGTTCTTCTTAATTACAGTTGCACAGTGTCGTGCCATAGATTCAATTAATTTATTTACTATATCTAAAGATATTTCGTCCTTTTCATGCAGCTTCAATAGCCGAATATAATTCGGCTTTATTAGAAAATGTTTATTGCCCTCTTGTTGACTATTTCTTTTGACTAATTTGTTTGTTGACTATTTCCCATAAGTTTTTTATGGGATTGAAGTCCGAAGATTTGGATGGCCAAGAAAGAACCTCAATATTGTTCTGTTCAAACCACGTTTTAACAATTTTTGCGGTGTGTTTCGGATCGTTGTCAAGTTGATACCTCCACCGAATAGGCATTCCTTCCTCCGCAAAAGGCAACATGACGTTTTCTAACATGTCTTTGTACATGAAACGATTCATTATTCCGTTGATATGGTGTAAAGCTCCCGTACCACAACCAGAAAAACAACCCCAGACCATTACATTTCCACCTCCGTAGTTGACAGTTTTTTTTATAGTAACGTGGATCATATCTTTTTCCAACAGGACGCCGTACATGGTACATTCCGTCTGAATCGACTAAATTAAATTTTGATTCATCGCAGAATAATACGGTCTTCAATTTTTTAACGTCTCAATGCAAATGATCGCGAGCGAATTTCAATCGAGCCATTCTCTGCTTTTTACTTAATAATGGTTTCTTGATTGGTCTTCTACTGTATAGGCATTTTTCTACAAGTCGATGTTGTACAGTGCGGTAACTTACATTTTCTTGTAATTCGGTTGCTATTTCGGTAGCGGGTAAAAATAGATCTGCTTTCACTAATCGTACAATTCGATTATCTACTCTTTTGGATGTTTTACGGGGTCGCCCGGATCGTAACTTCGTAGTAACAGTCCCTCTAGTGCAATAACGTTGGATAATTCGTGACACAGCCGATTTGTTTACATTAAATTGTACGCTAATATACTTTTGAGGTACATTTTGGTCGCACATTTACCCAATTTCTAATTTTAAATCGTCACTAAGTATTCTTCGTGACATTGCTAATATTTTTAAAACAATAGCGATAAAATGCAAAACACTATCTGTATCAATCTGTATAATATGCACACTACATTTCAATGTTGTTGACAACTATAAAAAAATGTATTCCATGGGATTCCTCTTAGTTTATAAGTGAAGCGACAGAGTTGCTTAACTTTTGTCGCGTAAAAATATAAGATAATTTTGTTCAATGTGATTTTTTTTTGTTATAATAAGGAAATAAATATAGTTGATTACATATTTTAAAATATGATATAAGTGTTTTAATTTGATGCATTCCGATCATTTCTATATTTTTATTAACTGTTGATATTTGGACCATTACTGCAGTTTTCATTTAGTTGCTTAACTTTTGTCCGACACTGTATATATACATATATATATATATATATATATATATATATATATATATATATATATTCGAGAATCGTTTGATAAGTATGGTAAATTTTAAAATTCATGAAAAATTTAAAAAATTTATTAAATTTTAAACTTTTTCAATTTTATGGTAAATTTTTTTACCATACTTATCAAACGACCCTCGTATATATACATATACATGCATACATATATACATTCATCATCAATTTTTTTCTATCTACTATTAAATGAATGAAGGCTTCTCCCAAAACCTACAGGTCCAATATTTTTCCTTCCACTCCATTCTTACAAATTTTCTTATATCTCTATTCCATCTCTCCATATACCTCTTCTTATACTTTTTTAAATTTATATGTATATATATATATATATATATATATATATATATATATATATATATATATATATATATATATATATATATATAGTGGTATGTACAAAAATAGGTGTGAGTGTTTGTCATAGAAAGAAATCAATCAAAGTTGGAAATGCAACTATTATTCTCAAACTGTTTTGCTTCTCAGCTATTAATCGTGAAATAAATGTCAATTTCGGGGAATTACTGTTTTATCAAAAAACGAAGATGGGTTGGATTTTTTTTCTTGACGAGTGGATTTTAGAGTATGAAAAATAGGTGTGATTTAAAATTTTTTGAATTTGATAAAAGAATTAAATATAGTCCCTCTTTAAACTTGTTGTTTCTGTGAGGCGAGTTATAAATCTTTTCCTTTGTTATGAATTGGGAAATGAAATTTCAAATTTTAGACTTTTTTTTCAAAAAATGGGTCGTCGAAAACACTACAAAACTGAGGAGCGTCATATGATTCCAAACTCATGAATCAGAATCATAAAAAAATATTGATCGCAAATGTTACTACATGTACGTACAATGTTTTAATTTCAATTCAGCGGACTATCCATAGATAAAATGCTAATGAAACATAGTCAAATTTGAGGTATAATTCATTTAGTGTTATTACATGTGTTATAATGTTGAAGTAGGAACATTTTCAAAAAATCTGCATGATAGATTTTTTGAAACTTATGAAAGGAAGTTAAAATTTATGAGGAAAAGCTCACAAAATATGATAACTAATGCTTCAAAATGGTATCCACAGATTGAGTATCGCTGACGAAAGGGGCAAATACTGAAGATATGGAGCGAACAGTCGTAAAAATGGTTAAAAAAATCCGTTTGATACTTCAACAGCAATAAAAAAAGATTTGAAACTGGAAGTAACAACATCAGCTATTAGAAAATTTTTGATTAAAAACAAACTTCAAGCCCATAGTCCCCGTAAAGTACCATTGCTAATTAAAAAACATGTTTTAAATCGTTTTATATTTGCATGAGAACATTGCGACTGGCCTGTGGAAAAATATTCTGTGGGTACCGACGAAAGTAAAATTTATTTATTTAGGCTGATTGTGGCAAGCAATACGTTAGAAGGTAACAAAGTCAAGAATTACTTCCACAGTACATAATAAAAATCCACAGTACATAAAAAAAAAATGTTTTTCTTATAGAGGCATGGATCCAATTTTTGGATTAGGGATATTAAGAATGCCCAAAAATATGTTAGTATATATATATGCCTTATGCGGAGTTTGAAATACCACTTAGATGGGCGCTACAACAAGACAACAATCCGAAGCACATATCTAAATTGGCAAAAAAAAAATGGTTTAATGACCACAAAATTACACTTGACCTAAATCCGATAGAGAATTTGTGGAGCGACGTTAAGCTGGCAACTGCAAACAAAAAAAAATTAAAAATAAAGATGAATTGTGGGCGGTAATTGAAAAGGCTTGGAAAACTATCCCTATCAACCGATGCCAAATCTGAGTCGACTTAATGTCTCGACATTGGTCAGCAGTTATACAGAATAAGGGATATGCCTCCAAATATTAATACATTTTTTACTCTGTGCTTTTCGAAATAAAAATGCCTTTTCATTAAGGGGTTATACGCACTTGCGAGGCGCAAAAACGACGTTTTTTTAGGAATTTTTTTTAGAAACAGTATTTATTTTGCAATTACAAATTATGGTTATTTGAATAGATCCTACTTTCAAGAATAAAATAACATGTCGATCATAAAAAAATATTGAAGTGCACCGCTCCTGCAGACGATGTCCCGAACGACCTCCAAAAAAAGGCGCTTGGCGATGATCTCCATATCGGCGGTTTGGATTAACCGAAATCAAAAAATATGGTCAATTCTTTTAAATGATAGATTAATGCAGGTATTGAACGAAGGAATAATAAAAATTTTCATTTTTGACAAAATGGCGTCTACTTGAAAAAAATTTTTCGTTTTTTACTAAAATTTTCGCTCCAAATTGTTTAAAAAAAATAGTAATAATTTTTGTAAACCTTATTCCTTCGTTAAATACCTGAGGAATATATTTGAGAAGATTGTGTAAAAATTTGAGACCGATCGGTTCATCCATTTCTGAGATATCGAGATCACTGACTATGAAAACACCGTTTTGAGATAAACACGTTTGAAGTTTCGGAAGTAGTTTACACATAGTTAAAAATTTGGTAAAAATTCAGGTGTATGTCCGAAAATATTTATCGGATTTACTTCAAATTTTCAGAGAATATACTCAAATATATGTGCATTCCGAAAATGCAAAAAAAATCGATTTTTTGAAATTTCTAACTGCGTATAACCCCTTAAGGTGACCAACCGTCCTCCTTTTGGAAGTTCTGTCCTCTCTCGAAAAGTATCCTCCTTTTCGATATGTAATACTTATCCACAGAACTACCAGACATTAAAATAGACGACAATTGTCTATTTGAAGAAATTATAAAACTGAATATTTATTTAAATTCTGAAAAATTGGTCGAGTGGGAAAATGAACATGTTGAAGTTGATAAAAGATGGGTGGCAATATTCAACCATTTCAAAAATGCACATATGCCATACGAAAATTTACATTGTGCTGCCCTGGCACTAACGCAGCAGTTGAAAGGGTATTTTCAATTGCTAATGATTTTTGGACAACTGAAAAATCAAGACTGAATGTTGATTCTCTAGCTGCAGCACTTGCTGTGAAATCCAATATGAAAAATAGTTCTCGTACGGATATTTCTAATATTTTTTTAGAAAATGACATATTAACAAAAAATATTCATTGAATCGAAAAATATTCATATTTAAATAATAATTAATCATAATACGCCTGCGTTATCTATTTACTATATTATAATGCTTTCTGTTTAGTTATTGTTGCAAAGAATTTTTTTTTTATTTGCAATATTTGTTTCTTTAATTTATTATGTCCTTTTCATTGGAAAAAATTGGTCACCTTACTTTTGATATAACATACCTATTTTTTAACATTTCAATAGGCATATGAGTTTCATTTTAAGTTTTTGGTAATTTTTAAAAAAAAAAAAATTCTCAAAATCAAAACGTTATATTATGATTAATTATTACAATTATGATGAAAGCATTTCTAATAAATTCATAAAAGACATGAAAATATTCTAATTATGATTAATGATGAATTTTTCACAGTAAATATATAAAATATCATGTCGTATGAATTTCATTTTGATTCACTGTGTGTGTGTGTGTATGTATATATATATATATATATATATATATATATATATATATATATATATATATATATATATATCTTATGTATGTAAAAATATCTGTATCTATATATCAAAAGCAATCGATCGTTGATCATAATACAATCATAAACATGCCTGATTTTATCAACATGAGAAAAAAACTATTTAAAGTATATAACCAAGATATCAATCGAAATTATTTTCGTCTTCGGCTCAGCTAGTGTTGGCCGGGTTACAGGTATAGTTTTTACTATACTTCTCTTTTCATTATTGTTTCTATATTTATACACACGGAATTATTTTGTTTTCATACATTTGTATGTATAAATTTTATTTAATATATCTAAACAGCCAGATAAAAATCAATTATATATATATATATATATATATATATATATATATATATATATATATATATATATATATATATATATATATATAAAACGATTTATTAATTCACAAACCAAGTACATACATCAACTTATTCTTCTGAAATGTAAACAAACAGTTTGGAACTTGATAAAAAAAATATTTACGAATATTTCGAAAGCATTTTCTGGAAACATGTCAAAAAAACGTCGTTAATCACCTGTTCTAATGGAAATTTAAATCCACTAATTTCATGAGAAGTTAAGACTGAAGATGAATAAAAGATGCGCGTCTTTCTTAATATAAAGGATCATCCAAATGTGACGCCTAGATTTGTGTTTTATTGAAAATAAACATGCACATAGTTTATTTTGTTTCTATTCAATAAACCATAAATCCAAGCGTGACATTTGGATGATCTATTATTTTTCTCCGCATATGTTGTAATTTAAATACAATTGATTGTCTTAGATATTATTAATTGATACATTTTTGTTGAGATACTTGAAGATGTCTGATAACTTTTCTACCTTGATAATATTTAAGAAGTGTGTGTCTGTGTGTATACATATATATACCTCATTTTATCTACTCCTTTATGACGGCCAATTTCAAAATGTTCCATTTTTCCATTTTATTCTAACGAATTTTCTTAAATCTCTGCCTGATATATCTACAGATCTCTTCCCGAGCCTTTATATTTCTGTATTCTCCAATCATTAATTTCTCTTGTCCACAGATAATCTCCTATTCTTGCTATATGGTCATTCAATTTTCAATCATAATTCCTCCCTCTTGTTATAACGTCAATAACTTATTTTCTTTCTAATTCATTCGTTTTCTTCTTCATTCTTTATACATTAATTTCAGCATGCGGCCTTTCATATTTCTCTTTATTATCTTTAAATATAGAAGAATATGTACATATAAAGACTATTAAATCTGAATTGCGTATTGATTTGATATTTTTTATTAATGTTATTGATGTGTAACGCGTTTCAGTTTCTAATTTTTTATTGTCAATTCAAGCGTTTTAATATGGTCAGTGATTCGTACTATTCCGTCTTAACTGTTTATTCATGGTTTATAGATATTGATTGATATTAAATAATGATATTCTATTTCGATTGATTCATTTATAAAACTACAAACTTTCGATTAAATAAACGACTTTTTGAATAATATCTTGATTTAACCAGTTACAAAATTATTTACTAAAAACGTGCCACAGCGACAAAATTAAAATAGGAATGATAATGGAACTAAAACAACTCTCCCAGAGATTTCTACAATAATTTAAACATGTTTTCCATTATATTTTTAATATATAATCCTCATAAAATGTTGGATGACAAGTACCTTTGTTAATTTCGATTGTTTGAATTTGTATACACATTTGAAAAAAATTTAAATACACTCGTCTTCAAAACTTTATATCAACAATCGCCTGTTTGATAAATTTTCAATACATTTTGTTATGTTTTCTAGGTGCACAAACATTCTCCCGGAAACACCCTCTGTCATGCTGGCTGTCTTATATGTTGGTAGTTTTTGCTGGTGGTATGGTCTGTAATGGTTTATTAGGGGAGCCTGTACTTGCACCTCTTAAAAATACTCCTCAAGTCGTTGTAGCTACTCTTGTTTGGTATGTTATATATATATATATATATATATATATATATATGTATATATATATATATATATATATATATATATATATATGTTAATTAAGTTGAATTATAAAAAATCAACAATATCAACAATTGATTCAATGTAATGTTTTTTTTGTAGGTATGTTGTATTTTATATGCCTTTTGATATTGGCTATAAAATAGCGAAATTCTTACCAGTTAAAGTAGTTTGTGCTGCAATGAAAGAAATATACAGATGCAAAAAAGTATATGATGGTGTATCGCATGCAGCGAAAATTTATCCAAATGCTTATCTCATAATGGTGATTATCGGTACAGTTAAAGGAAATGGAGCAGGATTTACGAAATTGTTAGAACGTCTCATCAGAGGAGTATGGACACCGACAGCGATGGAATTCATGCAGCCAAGCTTGTAAGTTATACAAACAATTTGTATTAGTTATCAGTAAACTTCCATTTTCCGATTTGTTTCATTTTATAAGAACATAACATAATCACATAATGATTAAGAATATCCCTTTTTCAGCTACACGAAGGCATCTCTTGTTGCATCGATCATTTTCGTATTGGATAAGAAGACTGATCTGATTTCTGCTCCTCATGCCCTCGTTTACTTCGGCATTGTTATATTCTTTGTCTACTTCAAACTGTCGTCCATTCTTTTGGGAATTCATGATCCGTTTGTGCCTTTTGAAAACTTATCTTGTGCTTTGTTCTTTGGCGGAATTTGGGATTCGTTGGCGAAGATTTTGGGACGTGGTCAACCGAAAGAAGAGTCCAAGGATGCTAAAAAATCGAATTGATAAGCGACTGATACACATCTTTATATGTACTTTTTTATACGAATATTAAGTGAGTATTGGTTATTTGAAAATATTTATATCATTCTTTATTAATATCTTTCATTTATTTTACTTTGTCCAATAACTTATAAAAAATATGTATGATTTTGAAGCATGGCTGATATATTTAGTAAATATTTATGTTGAAACTTATTTATGTTTCTATTGAAAGTATTTATTAAAGTTAACATTGAACAATAATAGTATTAATATTGATACAAAACATTAATTTATTAAAATAACATTTTAATACATTTTTTTTTAATTTCAAGTTTTTATAGTTTACTCTCAATATAAGAGATAAGAAATATTTATCTCAATCAATTTTAGATTGATTTAATAATTGTAATGATTTGTTTTTTACGATTTTTGAAAAAGAAAAATATAAAATCTATAATTTTAGTACCTTTACTTTTGTCAGAATATCATAAAATGAAGTTACGATGAGTTTTAAATAAAAGAACATTTCATTTTTTTCATATAAGATGAATTTGTAATGAAACAAATAAGGTGTCGAGAAATTATTTTAAATTGAAGCAAATAGACGTTCTTGAAATTGTTTTTTTATTGAAAGGGATAAATACGTCAAAAACTCCTATCAAATACAAGATAGAGTTTGAGTGTGTCATTGAAAAATTGCATGTAAATTCTTAATTGCATTCAAAATATGTTTAAATTAAAAAGTAACTTTGTTTTTATCTTGAAGTTTTTATGAATTATTTCTATTATTATTATACTGTTTATTTTTTTAAAAAAGAAAAAATGTAATAATGAAAATTATTTTTTTAGGAAAATGGTGCAATGAATTTGTTCGAAACAGTGCAATGTAATATTATATTTGATTAGGAATGAAACTCTAAACAATACTAGTCAGTTCTTCAAAACATATTGTACATACGTGTGTGTGTATGTGTATATATATATATATATATATATATATATATATATATATATATATATATATATATATATATATATATATATATATATATATATATATATATATATATTTGTGTGTATTTAAACCACCGAAATAAAAATGTTATCAATTTTGTTTGGAAAATGTTTAAATTTATATATTTTCAAATGATGTACGAATAATTTGAATGTGTATTTAAATAAATTTCAGTCTATATTCATAGAATACTTCGAACCTAGAATACAATGGGTGCTATTCTAGGTGAAATTATTTAATTCCAACGTTCGTTTGTGTTTGTGTAACATTTGAAATATTTTAATAAAGAAAAAAAAATAGTAAGTTTATTTAGTTTTTAATAACCTTTATTTATATATAAGTTGTATTACTATTGATTGTTATTATTTCAGCATATTTGTGAATTCAAGAATGTAATTGTTTAATACAAATGTTCGAAGGTAATCAACAATGTAAGTTATATTTTATGGAATTCAATTTTCTTATTTATGATTAATAATAAAAAGTTTTATGTAAATAGTATGCTTGCTTCTTTGTGGAAAAATATATTGTCAATTACAGAAATTTGATGTGATTATGACAAATGACAAAACTTTTATCAGCATAAAATTTTGTCATAAGAATTGACATAAAAATATTTTATAAGTTCCTATTTTTTAAAAAATATATATTTATTATTGATACATTCATATCTAAACTGTTTACTAATAATTAAATTATGATTATATAAATATATATATATAAATACACAACCAAGATTATGAATTGTATTTGAATTTATCTGAAATTAATTACACTGATCCCATTTATGCATATGTATACCATAATTCAACAATGAAAATGTTTGTATATAAAATAACACTTTAATTTTTTTTAAAACTTTGATAAACCTGAAATATTAAAAATTCAAGGATATAACTGATACAGGATCGACACCAAGAAAGAAAAAGTGATATTTTGATGGATTCTATATAAAATTTTGGACGGATAAATTTAATTTTGATAAATAAATGTATAACAACGAATAAGTTATCACAATAAATTTAACTATTCAAAGTATAACAGAAATATAAATGTATATTCCTTATTTGTGTACATGTACTTCATTTTGACATAAACAAGAGAGATAAATTTGTACTAATTATAAAAATATATCTATAACAAATTATCAAAACACAATTCAATTGAATCTAACTAAAGAATTGTGAAAATCACTTCTTAGGTAACACTGCCCTCGATACAGAGAAACGGCTCTGACGTTTTCGCGGCGCCGACGTGACCGGCGCTACGGCGGATTCTGTCTTTTCCTTGACGTCGGTAACGGCCGGTACTTGTACGACGTTCAGGTTTTCTTGATCCGAATCGTTGCCGCTTTTTGAAAAACTGTCGAAACACACCCAGTTTCTATTACAGACGCCGTCTTTTAGGGGAGGATCGTTCTGCGATCGGCAGTTCTGAGGTTCTTCGAGATATCTGTCTTTATTTTTTAGTATAGACTTCGGTTGAAAAGGTCTGTTATAGAAATCGGAAGGCTTCCTCATTCCTTCGGCGTCGTTACACGACTCTGTCGGTTTATTGTCCGAATGTGAAAATCTTAAATGCAACGTCACAGGCGACTCTTCTTCGTCACAGTCGATATTAGGTTCTGAATTTTCAACCTTATTGGCCTTATTCAGTTCGTCGTTAGTGCGTTCTAATTCGGATAGTATATCTTCGTTAGTATCGTAGACTTTCCAATCGACGTCGTCCGAAAATCGAATCGTCGTGGATTTTTCAGAGCTGTTCGTCGAATCGGAACTACATTCGGTCACTTCCGTGCTGTTTTCTTCCATCATCTCCATTTCGTCTAGAAGCTCTTCTTCTCTTTCGAGTTCGTCTAAGCGTTTCATTATATCTTTTTCAATTATAACAGGTTTCTTACCGTCTTTCAACTTGAACAACTCTTCCTCTATTTCTCTTAATCGTATACTCTGATCAACATTTTCAGAGTTTTTATTCGTCGTTTCTTCGAGCGCACTATTAAATATAGGTTTGTCGGATATATTATTTCGGTTATCGTCGGTCATTTCGGATTCGGATTTATTTTTTTCCGTACGTTCGAGCGTCGCGTTTTCCGCGACCTCCGATCTGTTTTTTTCTTTTTCAAACTCATCGAGTTCCTCTTCCAGCTCTAACAGATCCAACATGTCGAAAATATCGTCGTCGGACGTTTTGTTTTCAGCACGTTCTTCCGATTCTTTCAGTTTCATCGTTCTGACGTTTTCTCGGTGTCTGATCCTCCATTCTTTTTCGGTTTCTTCGTCGTACGTTTCGATGATTTCTCTGCTTTCTCCGGTCCCGAAAGCGTTCTTGTTTATAATTCTGTTGAATCGTTGTTCCAGCCATCTGTTTTCTTCCTTCAGTTTCTCCAAATAACTTTTAGCTTCTTCAGTTTTCCTATTACAAGCGTCGATCGCCTGTTTTGCCGTCCTTTTTACTAAATAATCACATCCTATGTTGTGTAAAATTTCGTTCGTGTGCACCAGGTTTCCTCTAAGAAATCCTTTAGTTCCTACAGGTACCAGTACAGGTGTCTTGAGAGTGTTCGGTAGCTCGGCGAGGAAGTGTTTTTGTTCATCGTATTGATTTAAGATTCGTTCGACGGCCTGAATGCGTTCCACATTGACTTGAATCGGTTCCCTAAATTGATCCAACAGAATGTTCCTCGTAGTTTCATTCAGTTCCATCTCACTGAACAAATCGTATGATAACCTCAAATTTTATATAAAATCGTTTGGGTTTCTCGTTCGTTACATAATTTCGATTTTTTTATGTTACATTTATCGAATGCATTCGAAATGTGTTCAATGACTCCTATTTAAGCGCATGCTTGCATTAAATTGACGTTCAAAGTGAAACTGCATTTAAAAAAAAAAACAACACCGTACGTAAGTATAACATTTAATTTGCACTTTTATTGAATATGGTAATTATACAGCGAAATAACATGTTAAAACATAAACATTGTACAACGTTACAATATCAACTATTATTTTTTATTATGTTTTTTAATAACATTACAAACGTATATCTAACCTTATTAAAGCACTTTAATAATACAAATACAAATATAAGCTATTTAGTGTTTTTTTATTTTTTAAATCGTCTATTTAATTGCTACACGAATCGTATTACATTCAAGCTACGTATTCGAACTTATAAAATATGTATATATAATTTATAACGTAAACAGTTATTCTTTGTTATCATCAATGACAGTGATTATTTATCGTGTACTGTATGTAGTAGTGCGGCACTTAAAGCCAACAGATTATAGACTGCAAGCGCCAGTCTCCGATGGTGTGTTCTAGTGAAATTGTTCGGTTCGAACGCCAGCAAAATTTATATTCGTGTGTCGTGAGTTCTGTTCGTGACCGACTATTCCGATGGAAGAGAAGTACATCGCCGCTTTGGACGTGGGAACAACAACAATAAGATGTCACATAGTGAATTCACGTGCCGAATTCGTCGGATCTGCATCCGACAAGGTAACGTGTGTTCATTCGAAAAATGTACATGCGATCTACATTCATCGTACGTTTCGTTCGGCTCGTTTCAATAAAACGGACTCGAACGTTTAGAAATATTTTTTTTGGGGATTATCGTATTTACACACAATCGGAATCATCACCCGATAGTACAAGAATAAGATAATCGAATGTCGATTAGTGTGAATTTCAAAAAAAACAGCCAGATATATTTCGTATGCCTTTAATTCTTTTCGTTCTATATATATAACATAATGTAAATTAATTCAGTTTGAATTAATTACACCCAATTGAATAGTCATCATCGTTCGCGCATCGCTGATATTGTTTTCTGTTTGAGAAGGTGAACCGGATGGCCTTTCGAAAGCCGTAAAATTCAGAATATCCAAAAATGTTAATTCGTCTATTTGTTTACAGATTCGTTAGACGAAGAATGATTATACAAGACAGAACGTTTTGAAAACGAACACAGCACTGTCTAATGAATATTAAACGAGTTTCATTTTAAAGCGATCGTTATTTGTGTAAAACATCTCGTTAATTAAAATAAAGTCGTACAGGGTCGATAGATCCATAAACTACCATTATATCGCATGTAAATCAGTTCCTAAATCCTTGCGAAATCCACAATGAAATCGGTGTTACTCATATGGTAAAGACAGACATACATTTAAAATGTCTAATAAGAAAATTCCGGTGTAAAGTAAACATATCAGTTTCAAACCGGATTATTTCCACCTCATTGATATCCTTTTTCTTATTTTAGATATTTTTCTTTTTGCATATCGTCCCTACATCACAAGATATTCATTTCAAAACTGTTTAGTTTCTCGTTTGTGAATCTGTTTATTGTTCATCCAATATCAAGCCACTTTTTTGTATTTTTTCAATATCTCAGGTTGAAATTCATCGATATACTTTATGGTTTTAAATCCGAAATCATTCGAGAGAAAGTACAAAAACATCGATTCGGCAATGGACAAAAATAAGAAAAAATAAATCGAATTTAGAACCGCGTTTGGTGCATGTAATGATAAAAAAATATTCGACGAAGATATAAAATTGTCAGTAATTAACATTGAAATATAAACGTCCGCATGTCATTTTCTTGTAATTAGTAGCGATTATTTGTCGAATAATGGCTTAGTCATCGTTTTTGAATGTTTTTAATGTACATCCGCAGTACATGTAATTGAATAATTTATTTTGATAAAAAATTAAAACAATAATAATAGAGGAATAGAATAGTCGTTTCTTTAATTTTCCGTTTGGATTTATTATATCTATATCATTTAATTTGAAAAAGTTATTTCTCTCTAAATAATCCCATTTTTTAATCATAAAATATTTTGAAAAATTTATCCACCATTTTAATACATACTTTGTGTGGATATTTTTTTTAATATTTAAATAAACGTAATCAATGGGAATCATAATTGTATAATAGTATTCATTTGAAATTTCTATCGCAAATTTATAACAGTTTGAATCAATTAAAATAAACTAATCAATTGAAATGACGATTTTAAAAAAGATAAAACAGTTTTTTCCTCGAAAAAATTATCTGACTTATGATTAGGCTGATAAAAAGAATTATAAAAAAATAAATGACCCATAGATTAAATGTTTTAATCTTATCATATTCTTTTATATTGGTTTATATAATCGAAACGTTTCAATGTTGGACTTTCAATTACAATTTATATTTTCCTAATTATCTTCCGTTCTAATCATGAGAACTATGAACGTTAAATATTCGATAAATTTTTATGTAAAAAAATAATAGTCAGATTAAGATAAGATTCTAGTTGAATAATTTATATACAGATATTGTGTTAAATATGTTTATTTATGTAAATCGAAACATTTCAATCTTGGACTTTCAATTATAACTCATATTTTCATAATTATCTTCCGTTCCAATCGTGAGAATTATAAATGTTAAATATTCGTTAAATTTTTATATATAATAAAATAATCAGATTAAAATAAGATTGTAGTTTAATAATTTATATACAGATATTATACAATGTTTGTTTATAAAAATCCAAACGAAGTTTGTTGGATATTTTCAGAACTTCTTGTTATCTAGTCATGAAATAATAAAGAACAAGGTCAATGACATTTCGTTATTTCTTCAACATTTAGACTTGTACACATCACAAGTACGTATAACTTGCCAGATCTCTAATAAAAAATTAATTTAACAATCGTATTATTTCATTTGTAAGGTGGATTACATGATCGGAATTATACGATTAGCCAATAAGGAATTCAAATAAAATCCAATGATTAAAATAGTACTTCATTGAGTTTAGATTCGGTTCCTTGTACTTGTCATGCATAATGAATTGTTATAGTGTTTAATTTTTGATAGAGAAAAAATATTTCTTTAATAATTTATATGACAATCAAATATGTGTTAATTAAAAATTCCTACAAATTATTTTATAAAATAATGTAACTGTTGATCGTATTTAATTATTTTAAAATCACAACAATTACTTTTTTATAAACTTTTTTTATATTATTCATTATTTAGTTCAGTTCTAAAAGATATCATCTTTCATCATTAAACAGTTTTTTTTGTTAGAAAATGAATTTATCACTAAATTATTATCTTTTCATTAGAACCAATCTCAAATTGAATTAGAATTTATATAAAACTACAATATCACTTCATACACATAACTGTATTATATACTACCGTTTTCCATTTCTTGTTTTATATTAAAATAATAAAAAAATACAAATAAAGGTAGTAGATTCTTTTAGAAAACTGGTTGATCCAACTGTACTCATTTGAATACAGTGAGTGTCACTTAAAATCGTACAACTAGTTTTTTAAGAGATTTTTGATTAACACTTTTTATTATTATATAGAGTCATCCAAATGTGACGCCTAGATTTGTGTTTTATTTGAAAAAAACATGTGTTTAGGGTGGTGTATAAGGAAGCATGTGTATGGTTTCTTGTTAATAAAACATAAGTCTGGGAGTCACATTTGGATTACTCTATACATACTTTTAATAAAATAAGTTGTTTTATATGTAATTATGTGTTACATTATAATTTAATAAGAAATAATTACAAAATTTTGTTTAAAATAATAAAAAAAGAATTCATTGTTTTTGGTACAAAATAATCGTTTAGTAAAAATGTATGGTAAAAAGAAACTCAAAAACGATTTAAGAGGGTATTCTAGTCTAGATGCACGAATTTTAGGTGTTTTTTCGGACGCTATAAAAAAGAACCAATAAATATTTTTAGTATCCATTTTTTATCAATTATTTATTGACATTTTAAAAGTATAAAAAAGTATTATTAAAAACAAAAAAATCAAAATTGAAAAAGGTACAGGTTGGCAAAGTGGGAGCTCGAAAAAAAAGGTGTCTCCTGGTTGACGTGGTTCCAACCCTTCCGGTCATGTGAAACAAATTTTTTTTTGAAATTATTGAAAAAGAAGGTTGTAGTAGTATCCCTGCCAAGGGAAATTTTTTAAAAAATTTTTTTCGCAAAATGGCGGCTGTGTGAAGAAACAGTCATTTTTTTGCCCTATTTTTTCAATTTTCGGAATTTTTTAAAAATAGTAAAAAACAAAATTTTCAAAAAATCCTAGGTAGGGACAATAACTGTTATATTGAGAAGCTCTATACCAAATTTCAAGTAAATCGGTCCATTAGAACTTGAGATATCACGTCAACCGTGTCGAAAAAAGTAGTTTCGAAAAAAACTCGTTTAAAGTTGATTCGTTCCTGCCAGACCGGATTGGTTGGCGCGTCACAAAAATAGCTATAACTCCGAAAATAATTTGAATTTCGAAAAAATCTTCTTAAAGGTCTAAACTTTGAAAATATGTAAAAAATCGATTTTTTTCGAAATTCTAGACTAGAATACCCCCTTAAAACAATATTTTTGGTATTCAATCAGAAACTCCTTGTTGTTTTCTACATCTTGTAGTCGTTTAGTCATGAAACCAACTAATTGTTCACAATAATCTCTCGTTATGTTTTTTTTACTCTTCTTTGTAGGATATTTTTAGATTATTAATGTTTGATATTGAATTGTGTTTTTTGTGTGTGAAAAATGAACTGGGATTTGTGTAACTTTTGGGCAGTTATTTAATATTCACATTCATGCAATGTGCGAATAATGCTTTGAAACATTGCCAACTCATAGTTTAAGAGTTTTGTGGATACCCATTCCTCCAACACTCTGTTTTAAAGTCTCCTTTATTATATGTAAATATGCCCACTTATCCATTGACTACTCCATATGTTGACATCCATTTTTCGACACGTTTCACCGATAAACATAAATTTTTAACATTTATTTCCTCATTTGGTTTTTACATTCTGTAATTTTTCCATCACAGACGAAAACATTAAATGTTGATTATGTAGTCCTTGAACGATCAGTTCTTCAATATATTGATTTGGAACAAAATGGCGGACATTCTAATTTGAAATTTCAATTTTCGATGAAAAAATTCTTCGTTCAAGAACTAGTTTTTTGTATCTATTAATCGTTTTTGAAAATGCGATTTTCAGAAAAATGCGTTTGAAGTTTCAAAACTATTCACTCTTAAATAACATATTCATTTTTTAAATGTCTATACCTCTCATCTATTTTAATCGGATTAATTGGAAACTTTCAGGGAATTATCAGATATACTTACAGAAAATATCAAAATCCAAAAATGGAATTTTTCAACCTCTTGATTGAGCATTACGCTTTAAGTGAAATTTATTGTATTTTATATGTATTGATATTCAAAAAGATATTTGTTTCTCGAAAAAGATAGAAATTTCGATATTCAAATCACAGATTTATCCTCAAAAATATTGTCTGGTTTTCTAGGAATTATTTTTCAATAACATCCACGCCATCATACCAGTTGCTTTGTCCAAAAACAAACATGATTGCTGATTCGTCTGTTATGTTCTTTAATCTGGGTCAATTATAGCTAATAAACACACCCTGCAACTACTTAAAATACTTGGAAATAAAATTCGTAAACATTTTATTGGAGAAAATCGATTTGGACATTTAGGCCGAGTGAAAGAATCGCCGCGGAGTCGTTGCAACGCACCCGCGCCAAATGAATTTCAGGATTTTCCCCGCTCAAACATTACATCTTTTCTGATAGTTTGAGTGTATTTATTGATATATTTTTTATTAATTATAGTTAATGTACATCTCTTTTGACTATTTTTAAATATTCGGATTTGGTATTAACACATTATCGCCCGGCCACACCTCAACGTGTGTTTCGTATTGGACTACTGTGAGTCCGTTTACGCGTTAACGCGTATTTCGTTGTATGAACTTTTTACACCAAAATATATATATATATATACATATTTTTTTCTAATTCCATCAAAAAATGGTGGTGTATATATATATATATATATATATATATATATATATATATATTCAAAATATTGGTAAATTACAAAAATTATGAAAAATATTTCAGATATTTTAAATAAAGAAATTTCTATCCCTAGCAAAGTTCTGTTTTTTTGGAATAAAATCTAAATTGGTTCTCTTATTTTTTTTTCTTACAACTTCTGTATATAGAATATATGTTTTACATGATTTATCATATTTTTATCCCTTATAGATGTTTTTTTACGCTAAAAAGTGTTTTTTTTTTTATAAACTATGTTTATTATAAAGCATCTCTTTTTTTGTATTTTATCATTCTGGTACACCCATTACAGATTGAAAACCACTATTATATGTACATATATCT
This sequence comes from Neoneuromus ignobilis, assembly GCA_029203775.1. Classification (NCBI taxonomy): domain Eukaryota; kingdom Metazoa; phylum Arthropoda; class Insecta; order Megaloptera; family Corydalidae; genus Neoneuromus; species Neoneuromus ignobilis. Next base: position 3,211,263 of record CP092096.1, on the reverse strand, counting down.
ATGCATCGAACCCTTTTATAGGCAGATATGAAATTTCATTTCAAAATGTTCATTGGTCTAAGAATTACATCGATTTTATGAAGAAGTTATTTTTTTGCGAAATTCGCCGGACTCTAGATGAAGTCTAGCGCGAAATACTGCGGACCGTAATGTGTTAATAAACGTTTTTTTTTTTAAAAAATGATATTAGAGATTTAGTCCAAACGACAAACTTTTATACAAGATATTACCAGACTCTTTACTACCAATTTATTTCTCCATTTTTTTCATCTTTTCCATTAAAACACTCATAACAAAAACTCTGAAATCTGAATGTTTTATAAATTATTATATACAACAGTTTTTATTTTATTAAAAATAGTATAAATCGTGAAAATAATTCAGTAATCACGAATATTTCGCAACTATATACAGACTTGAAAAAAATACTCTTCTTTTTTATAAAAAAAACTTATTAATTTTTTCTTATCTTCTGTTTAATATTTGTGTCAGATTTTTTTACTCTTTTAAAAGACCACAACGTGACTACCTGTTAATGAATGTTTAATGGCTATAAAACCGCTTATTATTCTTAGAAGCTCGAGTTGACCTTCGTGGTAACAAATATCTTTTTTATTGTAATTACATACTAGAATGTAATTTTATGAGTGTAATAAATATAGTGTATGAATGTTTTCTTTCTTTTATCATACAAGTGTGTTATTATATATATGTAGAGTATTCAAAAAGTTCTCGGAACGTGGTTATTGTTCGTAAACGGAATACTATATTTAGCATAAACATGTTTAAACTTGTATTATCAGGTATTCCTGACAGTGCTGCACAATACTTACGCGTGATGTTATATCAATTTGAAATGACCAAATCTGCAAACATGGATTCGGTTAAAATTCAATTGCGCGTTGATATTAAATTCCAGGTTAAATTAAGTTGGAAAAACTTGGTATTATTGAGGTCATCACAGATGTTTACAGAGTCAATGTACTAAAGAAAACCATTTTTTATGAACGGATTAATCGTTTTACTAACAGTTGAGAGAACATTAAAGACGACATTTGTAGTGGACCGTAAATTTCTTTTTCTGAAGAAAATATTCGTTCTGTGGAAATTTTAATGAAAAGGAATAACCGAATAATAGTGCAAATGGCAACTCAGACTCGTGGGATCAGCACAGAGCGTCCTGAAAGATAATCTGAATCTAAACAAGCTCTCGTCGTGATGGATACAGAAATTACATTGCACGTTGACTATCCGATTAGATTTTTAAATAAATTTGATGCCCATTCTGATGCTTTTCTAAACAGAGTTGTTATGGGTGATGAATGGTCGATCTACCAATTTGATCAACAATCAAAACAATGGTTACCAAGGGATTTAACTACTTCCATAAAGTCTAAAACAGAAATATCAGTTATGATTGTAATGATCACCATTTTCTGGAATTTCAATGGAATGTTGCTCATAGATTTTCTTGAATACCGAAGAACAATAATTGCAAGTTATTATGAAACAGTTTTAAGAAAACTGCATGCAGATCTAAAAATAAAAACGGGCCGAAAAAACTGCTAATTCTGCAAGTTACCAGGGCAGTATTGTGTGGATACCAATGGGAGGTTTTACCACACTCTCCATATAGTCCAGATTTAGCCCCATCAGACTTTTTTTATTTTCAAATTGAAGAAAGGACATTAAAGGCGTTCGCTGGGAATCGATAGATGAAGTGAAACGTTTTGTAGGGCAGTGGCTAGAATCAAAGAGCACTGATTTCCACTGGAAGAGCTTAAAAAATGGCTACACCGTATGGAAAAATGTTTTAACTTAAATGAAGCATATGTTGAAAAATAAAACGCTTAATTCAATTTACTGTTTTTACTTATATTTTCCTGGAACTTTTTGACCCCCCCCCTATATGTATATATATATATATATATATTCATAATGGATGTACTTACGAATGTTTGCATGTTAAAAGTAATGAAAAGATAAACATTTTTTATGTATGTTTATGTCAATTTATTAATAAACTTTTTTTATGATAAGTTGTTTATGTATATAAGTATATCCGCAAAAATGATACACATAGATATAGTTGTGACGAAAAATTCGCACATTTAATCTATATACAAATTTTGCAAAATATTTTATGCACACTGAAATTAATTAAATATCTAAAAATCTGAAATCGATTAATTTCGGAAATGTGAATTAATGATTTTATATTTATTTATTTTTTTAAAAAAATATAAGTACAAACGAGTCTATATTATAACAGTTTTTATATAAATGTGTTATTTTTTGGCTCTACAAAAAAAATTAGTAATTTTAATATATTTTTTTCTTGTAAATCTTAAATTTATGTACTGAAGCTCACATAACTGTCATATTTTTTTCCAAAAAATCAGTTATTATTTTATTTTCAAGAAGTTTTTGTAAAGAAATATACAATCATTTTTCATTTTATATATAGGTCATTCAAATGTGACGACTCGATTTGTGTTTTATTAAAAAGAAACATGTGTATAGTTTCTTTCTAATAAAACACAAATCTAGGCGTCATATTTGGACGACCCTATATTTTTTCATCTGATTTTTTTAAAAAAAGTTAAATACTTCAACACAAAAGAATTTTCACCCTCAATATCACAATATGTTATAAAGTTTTATAACAAAAAGGCTCTGATGATGATGGCATCGCCGTCATAATGCGCATTAATGCTCATTGTTGATAGAACAATAAATGATTATTGACTATTTTATAACAACATATTGTGGTACTGGGGGTGAAAGTTCATTTATATTAAAGTGAATTCGCCACAATTTCAAAACGGTTAAATATTCTCTTTTTTTTCTTCATGAATTCGTTTTTTGTATAATCACCCTTAAGGGGGTATTCCAGTCTAGAATTTCAAAAAAAACGATTTTTTTAATATTTTCAAAGTTTAGACCTTTAAGAATATGTCTTTAAGAGGATTTTCGAAATTCGAATTATTTTCGGAGTTATAGCTATTTTTGTGACGCGCCAACCAATCCGGTCTGGCCGGAACGAATCAACTTTAAACGCGTTTTTCTCGAAACTACTTTTTTCGACACGGTTGACGTGATATCTCAAGTTCTAATGGACCGATTTACATGAAATTTGGTATAGAGCTTCTCAATATAACAGTGATTGCTCCCGCTTAAGATTTTTTGAAAATTTTGTTTTTTACTATTTTTAAAAAATTCGGAAAGTTGAAAGAGGGCAAAAAAAGATTTTTTTTCACACTGCCGCCATTTTGCGAAAAAAAATTTTTTTTTCATTTCCCTAGGTGGGAATACTACTACAACCTTCTTTTTCAATAATTTAAAAAAAAAATTGTTTCAAATGACCGGAAGGGTTGGAACCACGTCAACCAGGCGACACCTTTTTTCCGCCTGTACCTTTTTCAATTTTGAATTTTTTGTTTTTAATAATACTTTTTTATACTCTTAAAATGTCAATAAATAACTGATAAAAATGGATAGTAAAAATATTTGTTTGTTTTTTTTATAGCACCCGAAAAAACACCTAAAATTCGTACGTCTAGACTAGAATACCCCCTTAACATTTTTATCAGAATTCAGATATGGATTGATTTTGAATCAAGGGAAAGAAGGTACCCTAACATTTGTTCATAGTGTTTTAAATTTAATTAAAAAATATATAATTTGAATTTACGTGAAAATTAAACACGTATTGAATTAGAAATTCTCACAAATCATTTTAAAGAGTGACACTTGACTAGAGAAGTTTGAGTTGGGATACTATTTGAATTTTTTCAAAACACTGTACGATATTAAATATGAGACTAAAAATCGTTTATTTAAATCCTTACAATTTTTATTTATTGTTGGAAAACTCATTAATTACTGTAATATATTTTTATTCAAAATCGTCATTATACTAATTAATTTATTTTGTTTCAGGTGGAGTTGTTATATCCGAAAATTGGATTTGTAGAAATCGATCCCGATGTTCTCTGGATTAAAATTGTTACTGTTATTAAAAATGCAATCAAAGGTGAGATTTAAATTTGTTTAGAATATTTTATATCAATATATATGTGTATAATTTTTTCCAGTGTCCAATCTCATGCCGGCCCAAGTTACTTGTTTGGGCATTTCTACACAAAGAGGCACATTTATAACATGGAGTCGCAATACCGGCCGTCATTTTCATAATTTCATTACTTGGAAAGATTTGCGCGCAGACAAACTAGTCAGATTATGGAATTCTTCGTTAATCATGAAGGCATGTAACATTAAGTGTTTTAATTTAATTTAATTTTTTTTTGGTAGTTGTTTTGTCCAACAAGTGCAGGTTTTTGAGACTTGTTGGAATTTAGTTTAGTTATAAACTTTTTGTAACACTGGATGATATTTTTAAATTTAAGATTTCATCTTTTCTAAACGAATTATTGGCTGAATTGTGTTCAACAATTATTTGTTGTACTTATTTTTATAGATCGATATTTTAGGATCGTTATTATATGGTGTCATTGAAATATGACGCCTAGATTTTTATTTTATTAAAAAGAAACATGTGTATAGGGCGGTGTATAAGGGAAACGTATGTATAGTTTTTTTTTTCTAATAAAACATAAATCTAGGTGTTACATTTGGATGAGCCTATATATTGCATTTTACTCTTTCTCAATTGTACTCTTATTATCATCATCATTGTTTTTTTATTGAGATCAAAAACGATCCTTATTTCAACCTTGAATTTTAAATTTTAAAGAAATCAAAGTTTTTTTTTAAGGGGTAACACCACTGTAATCGCGAAAAAAAAGCGTTTTTTTTGGGAATTTTTTTTTGAATGGAAAGGAAAGTTGGAAAGAAAAAATAATTTGATACGTTATTGATCTAACATTATACTATATTGACTAAAAATATAAAGTAAAAAAAATACAAAATGGCTGATTTAGAGCCAATAATTCGAGGCTCCTTTCATCGGAAGCGCTCCGCGGCACGCAGCATAATTGTCGCACACTTGAACTTGGAACAAAAAAAAAAATTCCACTTATTCTTGATGTCAATAGCTAGTGAATCACGTAGGGGATTTTGAAAATATTGATTTTTGTAAATTTGGCAGCGAATTGAAAAAAAAATTTCAATTTTCATAAAAAAGGCACGTTTTTGTTTATAAAAATTGTTTAAATCAATTTATTAAAAATCCCCTACGTGATTCACTGCGAAATATAATAATAAAATCATGATTAAAATTTCAAATTGATTGGAAAAAAACTGTTTAAGTTATGCTGCGTGCCCGTTGAGAAAAAGTCGTTTCGAGAAAAATCAATTTAAAGTTTCGATCGGCCGTTTCGGAGCGGCCGAAGACGACAGGTATAAGTCCCGAAATTTCAAAAGAAAATTTTTTTTTCAGAATGAAACCTTTTGTATTATATTCTAAAAGGTTCAAAGTATATTTTAAGCCAATAAAAAAAAATTGATTTTTTGAAATTTCTACAGTGGTGTTACCCCTTAAAAAAAAATAAAACTACCATTTTTCATTATCACAAAAGGTTATAAATATGTTCAATAGTTTCATAGCCATTTACAATTTTCCCGAATATAAATATTTCAATCTTAAAAGGTTTCTTAAAAAGTTCATATAATATTGAACAATGATTCATTTATGTAAAAAAGTAATTAAATACTAAGAAATCAATATTTTTTTTGATTTGAAATTTTTTTAAGGTGACACAAAATGGATTAGATACTGTGTAGACAAAATGCAAGTAATTCTTAAAAAAAATCAATTAATTTTCTGTTCAATTCTAAGAAATGTACAAACATGTCTATACTTTATATGCGAATATTATTACTGGTTTTTACCGATTATATCATATCCTAAATAAACACAGTCGCTCGTTTTGTTTATTTTCGCGATTTATAAATATCGACCACACGTTTCGATTGTAACAACGAATATTGTCAAAATTGAATTTCATTATGTTTTGTGTATTAAAATAAACCTCGATTAGAAAACACGACCTTTGCGACGACCAGATATTAATTATAATGTTGCTAATTATAATCGAATATATTTTGTAAGTCAGTTTTTATAGTCATGATTGCGATAACGGACCTATCGTTCTGTTTCGGAATGTACTTTTGTCCTAGTTCTAATTTAAGTTGATAAAGGTTGTTCTAAATTCCTATAGAATGTGTCGTTATCTTTTATTATCCATTCTTATAGTTGTAATTCGCATTGTAAATGTATTAATTATGTATTGTAGGCAACCAAATCAACGATTTTGTATTGTAAATAAGTATTGTTGTTATTGTAGATATTTTGTCCGTTTTTCTTCTATTGAAATTATTACCGATTCTTATGATACAATTTTGTATATACATGAAATGAATGAAGAAAAAGGTCCTTCAGAATATAACATATTTATCTTATAGGCTACGTTTTTATAATTTTTATAGTACGTTGGGATTTGTAATTAGAAAATTCTTATTAGAAAAAAAAGTTGTTTTAACAAGAACTACAAAATTAGTTTGTTACTATGAATATTTAATATTTAAATTTTATATAAAAAAAATATTTAAATAAACGAATCACTCATCTCAACAACATGAGATTAAAATTTTAATAAATATAATTCACTCCTTCCTCCAGTGTACATTTTTCAATTGTCAGGTATCGAACACCGATTTTATCATTTTTATGATAGTCTAGGATGTTTCTTAGGAAAATAAAATTAGTTTAACAAGAACAATAAAATTGGTTTGATGTTACATCTAATTCACTTTTACACAAACGAAATTTTATAAAGTGTTTAATAATAAGTATTGTTTACTCTTTCTCAGGTGTGTATTTTTCAGTTGGCAGTTATTGAACTCCGGCAAAATTTATCTACAGTGGCTCAAAGTTACAATGGAACAAAGTGAAAAAAATAGTAACTCATACATGTGTTGGAATAAAATTTGCAAGCCAATTTTTGAAAGATTTATTAGTTGTTGGTAAAAAATAAAACAGCTAAATTTAAATCGTTTATTATTAAAAATTAACAAAACTATGAAAAAAGTACAAATTAGTCTCTAAATTATAATGGAATACATTATAAATTCATTGTATAATGTTTATTTTGGAACTGTACCGAATTCACTTTAACAGAAATGAATTCTCATCCCCAACACCACAATATGTTATAAAATGTTCAATAATCACTTATTACTTACTTTTTTGTTCATAACAATAATCGACCAATGCGCATTTTAATAGCGATTGTTAGAGTCTTTTTGCAATAACAAAAAGATTCTAAAGATGATAGCATCGCCATCGAAATGTGCATTAACCAATTATTGTTATAAACAAAAAAAAATGAACAATGAATGATTATTGAACACTTTATAATATTTTAGGTATTGGAGGTGAAAACTCAATTGTGTTAATTGTATATTTTTAAATTAACAAAAATTTATTTCTCAAATTAACCAAATTAAATTACTCAAATTAATCCTTTTTATTTTTTAACTGCTGCAAATGATTAAGCATAGATTCTACTAATTATTGGAAGAAAAGGATCAATTTCTCTCCATTCTTCCATTAATGTCGATTTTAGTTTATTCTGATTAGATAATTAATGTTTTTTTAACTTTTCTTTCAAAAATCCATAAATTCTCAATAGCATTTTGATGTCTGGACACTGAAGTGGTGTTTCTAAAATATGAAGGTAGTTATATAAGAGTCAATTTCTAATTTTATAAGCCCTGTGCTTGGAATCATTGTATTGATAGAAGTAAAAATTACTTTTTATTCCCAATTTTCTAGCATTATCTTCAACATTAGACCTTAAAATATTCAAATATATGGTTTAATCCATTATACCGTCAATTATATGAAAGTTTCCAGATCCTGCAGCTGACATAAAACCCCATTCTCACACAGAACCAGCGCCTTGTTTTACAGTTGGCCGCTAGTTTTTTTCTTTGAGTTTTTTGTTGGGTCTTTTTTAAACATATAATCTACCATCTGATCGGAAAACGTATTTGCTTTTAAAAGATCTTTGCCACCATATTTTTTTTGCAAAATTAGCCTTTTTCTTTGATTAATCTAGCTTACAAGAGATTTTTCCTCGAAACTCTACCATTATAATCATGCTTTTGTAACACAGTCCTTATCTTTATTAATTTTTAATAATAAAAACATGGACTCAAATTTAGCTGTTTTATTTTTTAGTGCCAACTAGTAAATCTTTTGAAAATAAAATTTTAATTTGTATATACTTATGAGTTATTATTTTTTATTGAAGTTTTTTTTAACTTGTTCCATTACAACTTGGAGCTAATATATACAACACTGTCATCCGAAAAGAATGTTATATTTAATTTCATCAGAAGAGTCCAAATATATTCAAACGATTTATTATTCATTTGTAATTTTATTTTGAACATATATTTTTGATTCTTTCAATGTTTCAAATGTACTATTTTCTATTTTATTTTAATTAAATTCAGTGTAGGGTAATCTAAATGTGACACCTAGATTTGTGTTTTATTTAAAAAAAAACATGTGTATAGTTTCTGTTTAATAAAACACAATTTTAGGCGTCACATTTGAAAGCCCTATACATTTTTAATGACATTTATTTCGAAAAATAGACATATTATTTAATCGATCCATTTGAAATTCTACAATAAATGATTAAATCTTTTAATACTTTTTCTATTTTCTTATACTTTGATATCGATGATATTTGTCACATTGATTATTTTTCTCTTACAGTGCATTCATTCAACGTGCCATTTTTTGTACCTGATTACAAGAAATAAGAGATTTTTATCTGGTAGTGTCATAAAATTTACAAATGTACAGGTATGTTGATTATGAATTTTTTATCGTTCGTATTTCTTTTTCTTTCTGATTAGTAGCATGATTATTTTCTTTAAATCAGTTGCTGGATAAAATCATCTTCCAATTTTTTCCTACAAATTTCCAGTAACATTTTTCACTATCAATTATTGTCATAAATGTTTAAGTTGTATAAACATAATTTTAAATGTGATTAATATTTTTTGTTTAATTTTATCTCATGAAAAGTTAGTAACATTAATAAGTTTATATTTGTGATATGTTGCCAACGACATGAAAAATGTAAAAAAAAGTATTCTGTTACTGTTTATTTATATATCAATTTATATATCTTATTTATATATCAATGGCGATAAAAAGTAAAATATGCAAATAAATATTCTTCATGAAATATTTGTTTGTCAATATGTTTTTAACTGAAAATATTAACATCGAAATAAAATCATATACATTATAAAATATTACAATTTGTATTTTTCTAATTACATTTTTTTAAATTTATACAATACATGTATTCTAACAGACATGTAAGAAGCACCTCTTGGATAAATTGTTTAAAAAATAATTTATTACGAGACAATCCGATATAAAATTTCTTTAAAACGTTCGAATAACACAGAAGTAATTCTATACAAAGGGAAAAAATAATACAGATTAATTTACTTTCACCGTTCTATCGCATGTGCAAGTGACACGCGAAACACAAAGTAATTTAGTAATTAAGATATATTAGTTAAACGTGATTTTTAACCTTGGTATTTAAATCTGTCGAACGAAACGAAAATGAGATTTCGCTGTTACAATGTGACAACTCAATCTGCATAAAATGTTTACTTCCGAATATTTTGTCATAGTCATTGTTCTGCAACAGTGTTTTTTGTATTAAAAACTAACTTTTGTCATCATATGTTAGACTGGTCGAAAAGTTCGTTCGTTTTAGATAGTCTTACACAGAAACATTTTAAATATAGCTAGAGTACAACGTTCAAGATTTTTTTTAAATTTAAATTTGAACAATTAACTTTTTTAAAATGAAAAAACTTAATGTGTTTTTTGTCATTTGTCTCCATTTTAATTACGAAGAGATAAAAATATACAAGCACTTAAAAAGTTCTGTACTATTTATGGAAAATCAAGATGGTTTAAAAATAATTTACATTGTTCTATACTGGATTTTTTTATATGAAAGAGGCCATATAATTTGGAAGACCTTTCAAGGCCGATTATTATAACAGATCGTGACATTAATTTAGAATAATCCAAATAAAAAAAATTGAACAAATTTTCTGATCAAAGTATATATACACCGCTGGCCAAAATAATAGGTACATCATCAACTTACTCGCTATTTTCTAATAGAACTGAAGTGATATTAAAACACTATTGCAATTTGTTTGCATCACTAAATGCTCCATCTTGATATAAAAATGGCATTTTCAGAACATTTCCCATCTAAGTTATAAATAATTCAGTGTCGAGTGGACATAAAAAAGTACAGTACAAACAATTGTTTATTTTCTCTAAATAAATAATAATTCGTTTTGGATTTTTTCTAAAAAAAAGGTAATGCGTTTTGAATTAAAAACAAGCGAGTTGGTGATTATTGTGGTGAAATTTTAGATTGTTATGGGACAAGCTAGCCATTGTTCTGTTGAGGAAAGAAAAATTATACTAAACTTGAAAAAGTAGAGAAAGAATTATGGAGGAATTGCCAAAATTATTAATCGACCAGTAAATTTGGTTTCAAGTGTCTTTAAATATGAACAAATATATGAATTTAGAGACAGAAAATAGAAGTCAAGCTGCCAGAAAAATCATTTTAATAAGTGAAAAAGAATGTTTTCAAACGGAAAAAGATATTTTACTATAAAGTGGACTTAATTTTAATGCTAGAACTATAAAGTACCTTATGTCAGCAAAAAACCATACAAAATAGAATGAAATTTGCTAAATAACATGCAAATTAGAGAGATTTGGAGAGCAGAAAAGGTGAAAAATATTCTATTTTCCGATGAAATAAAAATGAATTTATTTGGGTTTAATGGTCGAAAATTTGTAAGGCGAGTTCCAAAAACCAAATAGAAACCATACCATACTCAGAAAATAATAAAACATGGCGGTAGCAGTATAATGACATGGGATTATTTTTCGTGGTATGGTGTTGGGCCTGTATATTGGGCTCAATAAAAAATGACCCAATATATTTACATGAATTTGTTAGAGAATATCATGCTACCTTATGCCAAAGAGAATATGTAACTGATTTGGAAGTTCCAACAGGATAATGACCCCAAATTTTTTAATTATTTATAAATCTTTTATTAAACCAAATATGTGTCATTTTGATCTATGACCTTCTGCCATTTTCTAGGTAGAGTCATTATTCGTTCGGTGTAGAGCTTCAGAGGTTTCTGATGATGATTTGGGATTGTTTTCCAGGCCTGTATATTGGGTTCAAGAAAAAATGGCCCAATATACTTACATAAATTTGTTAGAGAATATCATGCTACCTTATGCCAAAGAGAATATGTAACTGATTTGGAAGTTTCAACAGGATAATGACCCCAGATATAATTCGAAAAATGTCAAGAAGTTGTTTAGAGATCAGCTTGTTTCAGTTATGGGTTAACCTGCTCAATCGTTAGACTTAAGCCCGATTGAGAATTTGTGCAGTGATATCAAAAAAGTAATTGGAGCGAAAAATATCAAAAATAAAAATCACTTATGAGAAAAAGTGCAAGCTTTATGGTATGTAATTCTTATAGAGAAATGTTAAGAAGATGCGATGCAGTATTAAAATATAAATGATCCCCAGCAAATTAATAATTCAGAACGATAAAAAATTCCCTAACATTTTGCTTTTTTAAATCTCCTTTTGTAAGTTTTCAATAATTTCTATTACTGTATCTATTATTTGATCCAACGAGCTAATATTTTTTGTCTCTGTTTTTATATTCGTTTGAATTTTTAATTTTTATACTATGTGGAAAAATTTGTTTTTGTCAGTATTATTTAAAATGAAAATAAGTTAATAATGTATCAATATTTTCTATATTTTAATTTATATTTTTTAAAAAAAATTGGTGCACCTTTATTTTGGCCAAATGTATATATATTGAAAATTTGATTAATTTCAATTTTTATTTTAATACCTTATAATTATTAAACGTAAATTCTAAAAAATTCATTAAATTATTATGTGTATGTATGTATGTATGTATGTATGTATACGTGAGTGTATGTGTGTGTGTGTGTGTGTACATGAATAAAGTGTCTATGTGTACATTTAGAACCATTGCGTATATCCATTTCGAATAAAAAGAATGCAGCAAAATGTTTCCAAATGACTTTTGAATTACTTTAAATAATATGCATATATTTATGGTGCCGCTGTTGTGGCCACTTCGGACGTACTCTCCTGAGCCATTGTTTCCATTGATCCAGTTGTCGATAAAGAATCGGCGCTTTGCGTCGTAGACTGATTATTAGCATCGGTCGACGACGCACCATCGTTCGATTCTGTAGCCGCGCGGCTATTCTCAGTCGCACTTTCCGTCGACGCCATTTCCGAACTACTAGCTGGAGCATCTGTTGTCGTGCTGCTCGAAACCCCACCATTTCCGTTCTCAATCGAATTGCTGTTCGTTCCTTCTTCCTGGAGAGCGCCGCTCCTCGAACTCAGATCAATCAATTCGACATTGTCTTTAGCATCGTTCGATGGAGCGATGATCGTATTATCGACTTTACTTTCTTGCGGCTCGTCTCCGTTTAAACTTCTCCCTGTTATTTCTTGATCGTTGGTCAGACGAGCCGCTTCGATTGTAACAGAATCAGAATCGGCATCGGTCACGTTCGAATCATCTCGTCGGACATAAAAACCGCGGACGAATGGAAATCCGGCGAGAGGGTACGGTGGTAATCCGAATTCGTGTGCGAATGGAAATTGAACTGCAGTGTAATGAGGTGTTAAAGTGTACGGTTGTACTAATGGCGTGCTATCGTAGAATTGTTGTATGGACGATGTTGGGTCGTAAGGTTGTTTTTTGATCTGTTCTTCGAGCTGTTTGCGTAACGATAAGATCACCGGATCGTTCGTTTTGAAATCGGGAGAGCCGTACGAATCTTGGATTTCTTTAGGTAGAGACGAGAACGGTTCCGTGTCTGTTTTAGTTGTCTCTTCAGCTTTTGGATTCGGTGTAGTGGTCACAGCGTCAACCTAGAACATAAGTTTTGATCATTGGAAATGATGATAAATCTGTTTATAAATTGTGAAAGACGAGATCAAAATTTTACATTTTTGTCATCATTAGAAAAGAATTTGGCCAAAAGTTCCTGTTAAAATTGTACATTATGTTTGAATTAATTTCTTGCTAATCGGTTAATCAAAAGTGATTATTATGTTTTTATTTTTATACTTAAACACCCAATCACGTTTTATGATTGGTTTATAAAAAGCATTATTCGATAGTGTCTTTCAAGAAATTATTATAATATCAAATTTTCTATATAAATCTTTATTTGTATTTTAAACCAACATTACCAATGATGAAGCAGCTGTCCTGGCTTCTTTAAGCAGATCGTCAATATTTCCAGTGTAATTATTGAGCCCTACGCGGAAGAAATTTCCTTCTGGAAGTGTATTCAACGTTTTTGTCATCAATTCAAACGATTCAGGTCCTGTGAAAAAGATCACATTCGACGATGATCCATGCTGATTATCTGTATGGTACGCGAATCCTCTATATTGTTCCAAAGATGCACTAGGCACCGTTGTCGATTTAACTGCCGGATCTGTGTTGCCAGCCGATTTATAAAAATAGTTAGTGGGTGCAGCAGGCAGAGAATGGTACGGATTAACAGCCGGAAAATGAGGAACTACGTGCGGTGTGGGATATAGATGCGGTCCAAATGCGCCATCGTAAAATGGACTTATGTACGGATTACTGTATAATGTTGGTACAGCAGGTTGATGGAAGTATCCTCCTAGTGTAGGTAGTACTAGTTGTACCAACACGGACGCAATCTGGAATAAATTGGTAGTTTAAAATTATGTTCACTTAAAAAAATCTGTTCAAAATATTCCGGGAATTGTTTATTTAAAAGACGCAACAAATGTACATATCTACTATAATATATAGTAATACCTCGCATAGTCCGGCTTCGATTAGTCCGGTTTTACTATAGTACTGTTTGAAATTTCTAAAAAAAAAAATTCACTTGAAAAAAAATCCTACTAAAAAGTTTTTCTTGAAAAAAATTCCGAAAAATTTAATACATAAAATTATTAGGTTGGCAAATATCTCCCTTCCGCCTTCTGGTCTTTTGAATTTCGCGGCTATGTACAAAAAAAATAAAAAAAAAGCGGAAGGGAGATACTTGCCAACCTAATATTTTTATACGCAAATTTTCAAGTTTTTCCCTTTATTATGAAAATATAATAAAAAAGAAAAAAAAACGAAATCGTATATGCACATTATGCGCAGTTCTAGTTTTATGGTCTTTTTTTCTTTTTCTATTAGTTTTTGATTCGCAACTCTAGAGTAAAGTTGATTTTTTGATAATTAAATTTTAATTTAAAATGAATATATAAACCTCTGTTGATACATACAAACATTTGAATATATTGTCCTCGTTTTATTTACTGAAAAATAGGAAAAAAAATTGTTTGGAACCAATTAACGTTTTTTTTATTTAGTTAGTGTTTCGATTAGTCCGGTTTCAAATAGTCCGGCTAATCAGTGGAACCGATTAGCCGAACTATGCGAGGTATTCCTGTACATTTGTTATCGAACGCCATATCTTTTTAATTACATTAAAAATTTAGATTTAATGATAACAACGCTCGTTACAAGAAATTAATCATATTCTTGCACACTAATTGAACAGGTTTCTATATCACGAACTGCATGAGCAAACATCTAAATGCAGTTTATGGAAAATCGACCGCGGGCGTATATGACATACGTTCTTATGCAACTATCGCGATGACATTTCGAATACTTGTACAAAGAGGACAACAACAAACCGACGTCGACCAAACTGGAGCACCGAAACAAACGACAGTTTTCTCTTAATTTATTAACCTTGCGTACGCCTAACGTAAATGTCATGGCATTTCGTGTATTGGGCCGCAGACTCGTCAGCTCGAGGGCTATGCTAACGACCGAAACGTACGGTCCGAAGCTTCTTGAATCTTGGACCGGTTTTTTTGTTGTCAAGGACAGAGTTTCGATTTCGTTCGGTTGTGCGTGCGGACGAGTATTTGGATCATTTGCGTATATAGATAACAAACATTTTTATTAATAAATTTACATAGTCGATAGATTGTCAGTATTTGTTTTATTAATTAGTTACGGATTGCAAAAACTGTCTTATTGGGTATTAATGATCTGAGCTATTTTTTTTTTGATTGATTAATTTACAAACATCAAAGCAAAGATTTATTAACTTTCCATGTACTGTAAAATAAAATGATTGCTATTAATAATAAGGTGACCAACTTTTTTCCAATGAAAAGGAGGACATAAATAAATTAAAGAAACAAATATTGCAAATAAAAAAAATTATTCTTTGCAACAATAACTAAACAGAAAGTATTATAATATAGTAAATAGATAACGCAGGCGTATTATGATTAATTATTATTTAAATATGAATATTTTTCGATTCAATGAATATTTTTTGTTAATGTGTCATTTTCTAACAAAATATTAGAAATATCAGTACAAGAACTATTTTTCATATTGAAGTTCACAGCAAGTGCTGGAGCTAGAGAGTCAACATTCAGTCTTGATTTTTCAGTTATCCAAAAATCATTAGCAGTTGAAAGGATATTTTCAATTGCTAATGATTTTTGGATAATTTTTAAATATAATTTTTAAATCAATAATTGTTGTTATTAAATATTTAGAGATTTACAAATTAGCTTTACATATCGAAAAAGAGGACATCTAGGAGGACACTTTTCGAGGGAGGACAGAACTTTCAAAAGGAACACTGTCTTCCCTAAAGGAGGACGGTTGGTCACCTTATTAATAAATCCATTTATTTTTCATATAAAAACACACTCATTATCTTCTTTTAATAAATATTCAAAGTTACATACATAATTTTCAACTATAAACAATATATATATATATATATATATATATATATATACACGAGGGTCGTTTGATAAATATGGTAAAAAAGTAAGAAAAACTAAATTGAAAAATTTAATTTAATTAATTAATTCAATTAACCCGTTCGCTACCAGAGCCTCAGGAGAAAATCCGCCACCATAGCCCAGACGTTTTATTTTTTAATTATGATATCAAATTGTCATTAATTTTTTACGATATATTTATAACGTTTTAAATGATTAAAAATGTAATTATCGGCAGACCAATAACATCATGTATCTATTTTATTGTTTTTTAACATAATCCATCTGTTTACGGCACGATTTGGTACAAAATGTTATCATAAACTGATAATGAACACTCGTCACATATTTGTGACGTCGGGCTCAGGTAGGAAAACCGGGTCGTCACATATATGTGACGGTGGTAGCTAACGGGTTAAACAATAAATAAATTTACCATACTTATCAAACGACCCTCGTATATATATATATATATATATATATATATATATATATTATACACTAGCAAGAAAAAGTCTGAGCACACCATTCATCTTTATTAATATCAAGTAAAACATAAAAACACAATTATTATTAATAAAGCAATTATTTTTTATGTTTTCTATAAAGTCTCAAAAATGAAAAAAAAATAAAAAAACATTTTTTAAATATTAATAAAAAAAGAAAAACAACAAAACAGACGAAATTTTTTTAAAAAATATGTCAGAAAAAATCTGCCCGCACCTAATTAAAAACTAAAAAGTATGATGTAGGGTAATCTTTCCATTTTAAAACTTTTTTCAACCTTTTTTTCATAGATTGCACTAATCGTTCAGTTTCTTCAGAACTAACTTTAACACATTTTTCAATGATGGTAGTCTTCAACATTTCTTTTGATGTTATATTGTGATACCGAATTTTGCGTTCAAGTAAATCTCACAGATGTTGTATGGGATTTCAGTCAGGAGATTGTGGGGGCGTATGCAACTGCTTTGGAATCTTATAAAATATTCAAAGCTTGACAATTTCGGTTGTATGTTTGTGATCATTGTCCTGTTGGAAATAAAAATTATTGCCTAGTCCCATTTTTTCTACAGATTTTTTTTAAATTTCGTTTTAAAATATTGAGATAGTCGAACTTATTTATTGTTTACTCTATAAATTGATATTTCCAACGCCTCTATTTTACATACACTCCCATACCATTTCTCCACCACCACTACGTTTCACGGTGGAAAACAATTTTTTCTTATCTAAGACTGTATGAAGCTTTCGTCAAATGAGCTTTCGTCCTTTTATGCCAAATATACAAAATTTACTCTCGTTGGAAAATAATATATTTTTCCAAAAGTCCTCCGACTTATTTACATGCTCCTTTCGTGAGAGCAATACGCTTAATTTTATTCACTCTTGAAATGTACGGATTCTTTCTTGCAATCCGACTACCAGCCTTTATTAGAATTTTCCTTATCGTATCATCACAATTTCTTTTATAAAATTGTACGTGGAAACTTTCAGCAATGGATGATCATGAATTAGTTTTAACTGTATTTATGATGAACGTTTTTTCCCCTTTCAGATAACTTTAAAGGGCGGCCACAACGAGATTTTGATGTTATGATATCGGTTGTTTTTTAAAAAAATTATCACTCTATAGATTGATGAATGCTGTGTTCCTAAAATTGTTCCAATATTTCGATAGCTATTTCCTCCTTCCCATAATTGTATAATTATTTTTCACTTTGATATATTTATTTTCTTCTTTTTAAAATCACACACTATATTTTCCATGATTATTTTTAATTATTTTCACTTGTATTACCTACTTGACAAAAACTAAAGTTAAGAATAACAATCTGCATTGAATTTTCTATAATGGCTTAGCTAATTGTAATGCTGTAATTAAAAATTTAAAAAAATCTACAGCTGTTCACACACTTTTGCTTCCTAATTATTGAGCTGTTTTTTTGTTATTACTTTAAATTTTTCGTTTTAAAATTCTTTATGCTGGTTGATGTAAACATCACATTCCATTGTAATTAAATAAAATAACTCAAAAAATTGGAAAAATTAATTTGTGCACAGATTTTTTCTTGCTAGTATATATATATATATATATATATATATATATATATATATATGTGTGTGTGTGTGTGTGTGTGTGTGTGTGTGTGTATGTATGCGTGTGAATAAAAAAATAAAAATAAAATGTGTGCACAAAGACTATTTATAAATGAATTCGAAAAATCAGAACACATCTGTTACAGGAAAAGATTTAACTATTTATTTATTATTTTTACGCAAGTTTTGACCATGAACACTCCTCAAATCAAGCATATACCGTTTTCTTAATAAAATATTTATGTGGTGTAAAAAAGTTGTTTATTAAATTTACTGATCGGTGAAGTCCATTCCTCGTTCACTTATTTACAGCAATTAATGAAATATTTCAAGTATTTGGCCAGTCTAGTAAATTGAATATATAAGTAATATCGATAATTATGTTTAGTTATTCTTATAAGTATTTCTTTATGTACATTTCGAGGAAAAATTTGTCCAAAATAATTTTAATTACTAGGTCGTTTAGGAAATTGTAGTGTAGGTCGATATTGTATATTTTATTAAGAATTCCATTTAGATTATTATCGAAAAAGGTAATGTTTTGAATGTACTTGTCCATGTATAATAAGTAAAGATAATTTCTAATTTTCAGAGTTTAATAAAAATATGGCTAAATTATTATTTTTTACATAAATGAGTCACTCGTTTTTTAGTAATTACTTCCGAGTATTGTAAATACACCTAGGTCTGTTTTTATGCGGTAGATACGTTCCGCAGAAAATCGCATTAAAAAAAATCGCACAAAAAAGACTTAACTTACATTGAAAAATTAGGGATACGTTCCGTAATTTTCAAAAACTGCATAAAACCAAAGCTATAAAGTGAAATTATTCTAAAATTCGCATTAAAAAATCAGGAAATAAAGAATGCTTAAAAAAATTCAAATATCTGCAGAAAATTGATACAAAACAAAACTTTTTTACTTTATTTTTTAATCAACTATTAAATTTTATTCAAAGCAATATGTACATATGTGTAATTTATTTTAGAATTTTTCATATATATTTTAATCATCATCGCAATAATAGCTGCACTGTTTAGAATAAAAAAAATAAACTAAATAGCTGCACTGTTTTCTAGACATGTAGGTCAAACCTTTTTCCAACAGGCATTTAAAGTGTGTGGTTTTATTTGAGTAATAGCAAATGTAACATGATTTATAAAGTCAAAAATAGAATTTTTTTTTCCAACCATCAGTTAGTGTTATTGACTCATTTTCTAGTTTATCCAATATAAATTGAAAAGTGCGTTTAACATAATATTGTTAAATATTGCAATTATGCCTTGATCTAATAGCTGAATAATTCTTGTTGTATTGGGTGGAAAAAACATCATGTTTACATTTGGATATTTTAAACATGGATGACCTAGTGCGTTGTCAACAAAAAATTTGGCAGCTTCTTCACCTACCGATGCAATCGCGCCCGTAATCTTCACGTTATGCAGTGCATTCCTTTTTAAAAACCTGGTTAACCACCCTTTGCTAGTCGAAAATTTCTTATCAGTTTGAGAAGTGGAAGTAAATGGCTCTGATTCCTTCATTTGTTCATAAAACTGAAGGACTTTTCATTGAATTAAATAACCGCTTAAAGAAATTCTTAAAAAAAATCATATAAAAAGATACTAAGAAGAAATATGAATCGCATAACTTAAAAATCGCATTAAAATAATCCGCACAAAAACAGATCCAGCTGTATTTTAATTCGTTTCTTTTAAAATAAATCATCCACATTGCTAAATCACTTGTGTTGTATTTATTAATTATTTTTCTTTTTTTAAAAAAAACTAATCAGCAGTTATTTCGTTTTTATTTTTTTTTTTTAATATTTGAATAATTGATATCCTATAATTATCTTCGAAATCTTCATAAAAATTCTAATAATTTTATAGATTTATATCATAAAACGAATCGACAATGTGTGTTCTAAATTACACACATTGTAAATAAATCAGATCTGTTACAAAAGTGATATCGAAAATGGGCGTCATAATTCCAGTTCTTGGTCCGTCAAGGACGTCGTACAACTGTACTGCATATCGCCCAATCTTTTAACAATTCATCTAGTTCATTTACAATGATGCATGTTGAATAAATGTACGGTTCATTTATTTCGCATAACCTATTTGCATCAGTAATGATCGCGAGGTGGGCAACATTGGGTCTGTTATTAATTTTTATCAGATTATTCCGGTTTATGATTTTATTTTACATTGTTTGCAAATACGTTTATCGCGATTCATTTCTGATTTTTGTACCCAAATTCGAACGACAAATGTTTGACACGAGTAAAAGTCTTGTTATTTTTTTTTATTATTTACTTAAACCCATGTAATTCATTAAAGTTAACATATAATAGTTATAAAAAATCTTTCTATCTATAGGCCTCTTTTTAAGATTTTTTGTAAATCTCGGCTTTATATACAAGGCGGTACAAGGACTTTAGTACCGAAGTAATAAATACATAAAATCATATAGAAGAATAAATATTTTCAGATCATGATTTGAAAACAAGTCTAACAGTTTCACAGAGTGTTTGAAAACAATTCACGTTTAATAAATAATATTTTACTGAAGAATTTGAAATCCTGTTCGACAAGTAGCAAATGTAATTACATACGTTTATTGACTCATTATGTGTCATTACTTGGAATCTATTTTTTTATTTTCCAACAGATTCAACAAAATTATGTAGTAATATCAATTCATTACATAAATGGCATAATTTCGTTGCGTGTTTCGAATCACTTGTCTGATTTCAGTAAAAAAATAATAATGTACATGTAATATTCACTAAGATCGCAAGTTTGAAATTACATACCAGAAATTCAATTAGAAATGTTTTTATTTTATAGATTAATATTTATTATTTTTTTATGTTTGTTACCGATCAGTTTTTATTTACTGTTGAATTCAAAAAGTGTTAAAACAGTAATCAATTTTATTGTTATGATCTTGTTCGTTTTTTTATACAGTAAATGGAATAAGATGAAAAAATCTTCAATTGAAAAATAGTAACTCATACTTGTATTCGAATGAGATTTTAAAGTTTCTTTTTGAAAGATTTATTAGTTAGTACTAAAAAAAGAAAACAGCTAAATTTTAGTCACCGTTTTTATTATTAATAATTAACAAAAATAAAAAAGTAAAAATCAACCTTAAAGTTATAATGGAATAAAACCTAACAAAGAACTGAAAGAAAAAAACTTGTGGCCAATTATAAAGCACGGTGCTGGTTCTATAATGAATGGGTTTGTTTGTTAGTTGTAGGACTTGAAAACTTTTACATAATTGACGATATAATGGATCAGACGATGTTTTTGAATATTTTAAAGTCTAATGTTAAAGAGAGTGTTCGAAAATTGGGAATAGAAAGTAATTTTTACTTCTGTCAAAATAATGATCCTGAGCACAAGGCCTATAATGTTAGAAGTTGGCTTTTATATACAGTGAGTCAAAGTGAAACTCATACAGAGTTGTTTCCAATAATTGTACACATATATTTTAATATAATAACAATTTTCTTTTTTTTGCTTAATTTCTTTATTAAAGTTATTTTTATTATATTTGAAAATTTCAATCGTAAATCAATACTTCTACTCTAGAAAAAGTAACCATTTCTGAAAAATGAACAAACAATACATCAAAATGAAACTCATACAACGAATTACTCTCGCTTGAAAACTGCTGTGTTAAGAAAGTATTCTCTTCAAATATGTGTTTGGTCTTTTTGGTTACAAAAAGAAACCTACTGTTAAGTCGTTTGTAATCATTTTGTAAAAAATACAAGTTGGATTTTCACTTTGAGTAGAAAAAGGGGACAATCATCGACAGACGAGCGAAAGCTAATGATATTTCATTACAAAAATGGAAAAACTTTACGGGAAATTGGGAAAATAGTTAATAAAACCCATGCTACAATGTAATCTGTAATAAAAAGATTTAAAAACGTCCAAAATATTGACAATAAAGTCAGAAAGAGTCTCCGCAAGATTTTTAATGACCATGACGAGCGTTGGATTCTACGAAAAATTAAAGAAAATTCGAAAATTAGTGCACCCCAAGATTATTTTAGAAGTTAAAAAGTATCTAAATAAAAAATTAAGCCCCAAAAAATTCGCAATATACTAAATAAAAATGGGTTTCATGCTCGTATTACCAGGAAGAAAAATTTCATAAATCTAGCTAATGGCAACAAAAGTTTAAGCTTCGTTCGGGAACATATTAATAAGAGTTTTGATTATTGGAAAGATGTTTTATTTACGGACGAGAGCAAATATAATTTATTTGGATCCAATGGGAGAATTATTGTATGGCACAAACCAAATACAGAAATGTCTTTAAAACACTTACGTCCTACAGTCAAACATGAGAGCGGCGATGTTATGGTATGGGGGGTGTATGTCTGCGAGAGTGGTTGGAAATTTAATTTTATAGATGGCATTATGAATCAATATGTTTATATTGATCTATTAAAAAAAAATGTGAAAGCCAGTGCTCAAAAACTTGTGATTTTACAAACATTTAATTTTTATCAGGACAACGACCCCAAGCACAAAGCTTATAAAACACGTAGTTGGTTGTTATATAATTACCCCAAAGTACTGTAAACACCACCAAAATCACCTGATATAAGTGTGATTGAATATCTATGGAATCACATAGAAATTGCTATTAGAACACACACTATTAGTAATAAAAATGATTTAAAAAAGCGTTATTAGAAGAATGGGAAAAAATTGATCTAGCTTATTGTGAAAAATTAATTAAATCCATCCTGAATCGTTTAAAGGCTATAAAAATTAATAAAGGCTACTCTACTAAGTACTAAAATAATTCAATCCATTGTGAATTTTAATTTAATAAATAATTTGTTAGTTGTATGAGTTTCATTTTGATGTGTTTTTGAATGATTTTTCAGAATTCGTGCTTTTTTTTGTCTTTAAGTATTATTTTATGATTTATTTATTTTTATATGATAAAAATCCTTAATAAACAATTTAAGTCGAATATAAAAGGAATTATTTTTTATTTAAAAATTTATATACAAAAATTTATTGAAAATAATACTGTATGAGTTTCACTTTGACTCACTGTGTATATATATCTATATATATATATATATATATATATATATATATATATATATATATATATATATATATATATATAAAGCCTTTTTTTAGTTTAGATAGAACTTTCAATAGGAATTCAATTTAAAGTTCTATCACATTTAAAATTTATAAACAGATTTTTTAAATTTATTCCAATATTTATAAACAGATTTATAATAATAACATGTGAAATGAAATATATGTGTTTTTCCACGAACGAGCCACTCCCATTCGTTCCAAAACGCATTTATTAACAATTCGAACAAAGCGTAATGAGTTTCATAATAGATTTTTTTAAAAGTTCATTCGAGATTTACCGGACATTGTTAAAATCATTCGATGATAATGTACAAGTAGCTACTCGTAGTTGTAAAAAATCAGTTATATAAGTATTCGATTTTATGCATGACATTAAACACTTGTTGAGATTTTATCGTCGATGGACGCCTGCAGGTGAAAGAACTAAACTTAATGCTATTGATGTGTGAGTAATATGTTTCAGTCATTATACACTTCGTGATTTATTAATAAACATAAATGTTAATGCATGTATGTGTACAGTAGAGGCATAATCATTTGAAGAGTTGAAAAATACAAGTATTCATATTACAACAATTGCCAGACTAGTCCAATGTTCTATATAAAGAATTTTATATTAAAACAGTTTTAGAAAGAAACATGTTTTTTTCATTGAAGTTGTTTAATCGACCTTGATGAACGTCTTTGTTATCTTGTAGTTTTATTTATATAATACTTTCTTATTACTGTTTCTCTAATTATCTTCGTTGATACAATTATTAATGTTTTTATTTACAAAATAAATAATTCATCTACCAAGATATTTAATAATGATTTATATTTTTCATTTTCTAAAGGTTTTTTTAGTTCTATTACTTAATTGATGTTAATTAAGGTTAATAGTTTTTAAAATTATTTTATTGACTGTATTGCACAATTGATTTGCATTTTATAAGATCATTACTTGGACTTGATGTATATTGATTCTAATTTTATTTATCGTATAGTTTCGTAACTTATTTTTTTAAAAATCAATTACATAAACCAGATTTGAATTATTTATAGAAAAAAATCAGTCATTACAATTTATATTTATTAAAATTGATTTAAGAGTCCATGCTTAGCCAGAAAATCGAAAAATTCGATTTTTATATTTTGACATTTTCTGTGTGTGTAATATCTGGAAAATATCCCCTGAATGATTTAAATTAATCCGGCTAAAATTGGGGAGGTATATGCATTTAAAAGATAAACATGTTATTTAGGTGTAAACTAATTTTGAAACTTTAAACTCATTTTTTAAAAAATCGCATTTTCAAAAACGATTACATCGATTTATTTGAAATTTTCTAAGTTTATTATAAATACAAAAAACTAGTTCTTGAACGTTCTTGATTATTCCTTTGCATAGTTTCTTTTTTACTGCCTAAAAACAACCGATTTTTTCATCAAAATCGAAATTTTAAATCAGAATATCTGTCATTTTGTTCCAAATCAATATTTCGAAAAATTGATCGATCAGGGGTTACATAATTTAATGTATAAAATAAATCTTCATTTTTTGATTTCATACGATTTGAATCTGAGTAATAGTGGTCATCGTAAACGTTCTTTTTTCAAAGGATCTACGAGAGAATGACAATCTCTTTTATATATTTTTGTTTTGGAACTGTGGCTGATTCACTTTACACAAATGAATTTTAACCCCAACACCACAATAATTTAAAGTGTTCAATTAATCATTTATTGTTCACTTATTATTTATAATTATATCGGCTGATGCATTTCGAAGGCGACGCCATCATCGTCAGAGTCTTTCACCCATATTGTAGAAAGTCTCTGACGATGATGGCGTCGCCATCGAAATGCATCAGCCGATATAATTATAAATAATAAGTGAACAATAAGTGATTATTGAACACTTTAAATTATTGTGGTGTTGGGTTAAAAATCATTTGTGTAAATCTCTTTTATTTTTAAATATTGTTTATTGAAAAAATTATATATACTTTCTTCAAATATACGATTTGAGATATTCTAACATTTGTAGAAAAATGTATTATAGTTCTTGAAAAAATAATGTTTTTTGACCTGCTGACTGAGCATGACCTCTTAATGTCTAATATTTGACTTTAAATATTTTTTTTAATGGAATTGCATTATTAAAAATATAATCTTTTAAAAAAATAAAATAAATCTTAATTTTCAATTTAATATAAACTAATGTATGTGTACTGATGTATCATTCGACATATATTTTTTTAATAATAGGATAATATGAATTGATTTTAATAGTAGAATTATTATCCTTGCAATTTATTTAACACAAATTAATTATCACCCCCGGCATCACAATTTGCTTAGAATTCAACAAGTTAAAAAATCAAGTACTTTAACACTAGAACTACCAAGAGCATCATTTTGACAATTTTCAAATTTCGTGCTTAAAAATTTCGATATGATTTATGTATTGTTCTAGAATTTTATGACGACTTTTAATGAAATATAAGAACAATTAAATATTCCTATTCAATTTCCACTTAGCTACTTTAACTTCCATAATTAGTATAACCTATACCTATTTATACCAAGACACGTCAAATTGACGACATTAGCAATCTCAAAATTTATAATAATTTATATTCAAGTGAATGTAAATACGTATCGATGTCCATCCCTGCATACACATATATCGCTTTCAGATATTTCCTGGAAAAATTTTAGATACATTTTTCATATGAAAAATAGGTTGCAATCATTATCAGTTGTACTTCTAATGTGATAAAGTTCTTGGTGCAAAGTGTAATATGTGAAAAGTCCAATCTGGGAAAAAAGTATGAACATATTTTATTAAAAATTCAAATTTATTTCTTGTAAATCCTAGGTAACAATGAAACGATTTACAGGAAGCAAAAAATTATTCGAAGAATTCAAAGAACTCACTTGTATAAATGAAGACAGATCGGATACTAATTCAAGTAACAATGATTTAGACATATCTTGCGTGGAAAATAAAACTGATTTTTCAGACTCTGAAGAAGCTGAGGATGAAATTGAAGTACGAGATATTGAACAAAGTGAAGAAGATCAATATGAAAGTGAAGATTCAAGGAGTGAAGATGAAATTCCCCAAAATAGCCACAAACGCAGTAAGCGATTGCGAATATGTTCAGATACTGAATCGGATAGCCAAACAGAAACCGAACCAAGACAGCAAAAAGACATTGCTGTCGACAATACTGAATGGGAAGAATTAGGGAATGGTTGTGTTGGTAGATTGCCATTACATACTATATTCAAGGATACTTCGGGCCCGACTGGTTATGCGAAGCGAAACCTTATGCTTGGTAATGTTAGTAGTGTATTTCGGCTTATAATTGATTACAGAATTATGAGCCACATAAAAGCTTGCACTGAGCTACAGGCCAAAAACATTTTACAGAACGACTGGAAAATTACTATGGACGAATTATATGCTTTTATAGCCATTTTGTATGCTCGAGGAGCCTACGAAGCAAGAAACATGAAGTTATCGTATTTGTGGTCCAAAAAATGGGGACCTTCTTTCTTTGCCGAAACTATGAGTAGAAACAGATTTTCGGAAATTATGAGATTCATTCGTTTCGACAAAAAAAGCGAGAGGAGTGTGTTCGCTTACGAACTGACAAATATATTTGTGGCAAGTGTTCATCACAGATAACATGTATTTGTAAAATATGTGATTCATAGTTATTCCATACATATCAAATGTGCTATAATATAAATGCAAATAGAAAGTGTTTTTGTTTGTTTTTTTTTTTGTATTAATAATTAATGAATTATTATATTAAGTGTTGTTTTTGTTAAATTATATTCTTTTATTTACATAAACTAAGTGAAAAGTTAAAATGAAAGCCATGATCAAAAATACGTCAATTTGACGAGTGCTGTAAAACTAGGTATATATTTAACATCGGTAGTTCTAGTGTTAAACATAAGTTTGATTAAATTAAAACAAACCAGGATAAAACTATTGAAAAATATAAAAAAATGCTTTAATCATAAATCACTCATATTGTAGTGTTGGGGATGATTATTCATTTCTATTGAAGTGAATTTGTCAAAAATTCAAAACAGCTATAACTGATTTTATGAAGTTTAATAAATCATTCTCGACTTGTTTATAATCTAGATTGGTTATTTGCATTGGGTAATATATTATAACATAATTTCTAGTAAAGAAATGTACAAATATTATTTATCAACTTAAAATGATAATCAAATAAAAAAGCAAAATGTATTTATTCCTATCTGCAAATATATTTATGTTTCAAGAGAGACTTGACATGTGCACTAATTAAAGTAATAAGAAAGTAACACAAATTCAACACAACCACTACTATTGTCGATTATTACTTGAAAATCTTATATATATATATATATATATATATATATATATATATATATATATATATATATATATATATATAATGTATTTTTATGTCTATATACATTCATATACACACAGATCATAAAATTAAATTAAACAAAGTGCATATAACAACGTTAAGAAATGCATTCGGCCTTCTATTTTTGAATGTTTTTTTTCTTTTTTAATAGACAATTATATCCAATATTAGTTTACAAAATAATAATTTTATCGACTATAATAAATCATTATTTCATATCCTTTCTTTTCGATGTTGTGCCTTATATACACTTGTATACTACAGTAAATAGTCATAAAAAAATATTATTCTTTATAACTTTGTACTCCTTGTGTAATTGTTAATAATTTAATTATGTTGCAAAATACAGAGTCGTATTTAGTATCTATTTATATATATATATATATATATATATATATATATATATATATATATATATATATATATATATATATATGGTCATCCAAATGTGATTCCACGATTTGTGTTTTATAAAAAAGAAACATGTACAGTAATACCTCGATTAGTCCGGTTTGAAATTTCCAAAAAAAAATGTTTTACTTGAAAAAATCTTACTAAAAAGTTTTTCTTAAAAAAATCACAAAAAATTGGTACATGAAATTATTTTTATACGTAAATTTTCATGTTTTCCCCTTTATTATGAAAACATAATAAAAAAGAAACCCGTAATCGTATAACGCATACACAGTTCTAGTTTTGTGGTCTTTGTTTCTTTTTCTATTAGTTTTCGATTCGCAACTCAAGAGTAAAGTCGATTTTTTGATAATTAAATTTTAATAACCCATTAGAAAATGATTTTGAAATGTATTTAAAATGAATATATAAACTCCTGATTTCGTTTTGTTGATAGATACAAACATTTGAATATATCACCCTCGTTTTATTTACTGAAAAACAGGAAAAAAATTGTTTGGAACCAATTAACGTTTTTTGTATTTAGTTAATGTTTCGATTAGTCCGGTTTCAAATAGTCTGGATGATCAGTGGAACCGGACAATGCGAGGTATTCCCGTATATATATTTTTTTCTTTTTAATAAAACACAAATCTATGCGTTACATTTGGATAACCCTATTTAATCAACCCATTTCGATTTTAAATTTCTCACTGTTGTTATAACATCCGTAATTTTTATTTTCTTCCGCTCGTTTTTTTTTCAATGTCTTTACGTTATTTTTAACATGTTTATGTTATCTGGAGTCACTGAATTATTCTAGGATTTAAGACTCGTGTTTTACATGTTTAGATAAGAACAAATTAATCAGAATATTAAGTTTTCTTTAAATATAGAGAAATATTCGACTTTATATTATATATATATATATATATATATATATATATATATATATATCATTTGAATTTGCACCAAATATATTTATAAAAAAATTAAGACTTGTTTATAAAATTCACGGTAATTAATTGCATTTCAGACTCGAGTCATTAGAAAAAAAATCAATTTTATATGGCAATCAAGGTTGAACGAGTGGTGTATTATATACAGATATAATTTCAAAGAAATTTACATTATTATGCGTTTTACATACACACATAAATAAAAAAAAAACGTATATGACATTTATAGATAAAACTTTTTAACGAGTTTTTTCATTAATCTTTAAGAAATATATTAAAACAATCAGAAAAGATCATAAATGAAAAAACGTTTAAAGTTCGATGTGAAAGGAAATTTAAGTGTGGGTAGTATTTTTTGAATGGTTTATGAATCAACTGTTTAGAAATTATAAATGATATAGTTAAAAAATTCATGAAACCGGAAAATAGAATAATTAAAACACACTTATATCTAATTTAGTATAGTTATATATATTGTATATTAAAATAAAATAAACGATTTAATCATTGATATCAAAATATAATTGACATATACAAGTTGCTTTATTTCTACACGTGATATTTTTTCAGTGCATAACTTGTTTGTTTATGTACAAAAATGATCGATTTCAAAATTTCAGTTCTATATAGTCATTCTATTTCATTTAGTTTATCACTTGCTGTTTCATTTGTGTCTAAATCAGGCGCATGTAACCTTTTAAGCGAAAGGGTTATTTACAAATTTTATGAAATCCGGGCTGCACTACTTTCTATCAAGGGCAAGGGATATGATGTTTCCTAGGTGTGGTAGGTCCAGAGATATTTTCAATAATTAAATGCAAATGTGTTAATCTTGAGATTTGTGATTTTATCATAGAAAAAGTTAACAAAAAACATTTCTTTGGTAGAAACATTGCACAAAAATGGTATTATAAAACATTTGTATACGAGGTTGTTTGATAAGTCCGTGTAAAAATAAAAACTGCTTCATTTTTTTGAATAAATCGTTTTTATTTTTCAACATAGTCTCCTTTTAGGCTTATACACTTCATCCAACGCTGCTCTAGTTTGTTGATCCCTTCCGAATAATAGGATTTGCCCAAGTCTGTAAAATAGTCATTCGTTCCTGCAATCACCTCTTCGTTCGAATAAAATCTTTTTCCCGCGAGCCATTTCTTCATATTAGGGAACAAATAATAGTCCGATGGAGCCAAGTCTGGAGAATAGGGGGGATGTGAAACGATTTGGAACCCTATTTCCATTAGTTTTGCGGCCACAACTGCTGAGGTGTGAGCTGGTGCGTTGTCGTGATGAAAGAGGACTTTTTTGTGGGCTAATCGGGGACGTTTTTCTTGCAACTCGGTTTTCAAACGATCCAATAACAATGAATAATATGCACCTGTAATGGTTTTACCCTTTTCCAAATAGTCGATAAAGATTATTCCTTGCGAATCCCAAAAGACAGTCGCCATAACCTTCCCGGCCGAAGGAATTGTCTTCACCTTTTTCGGAGCAGATTCCCCCTTGATAACCCATTGTTTAGACTTCTCTTTGGTCTCAGGAGTGTAGTGATGTATCCATGTTTCATCTACAGTGATGAAACGACGCTTAAAGTCCTGCGGATTTCGCTGAAACAGCTGCAAACCGTTCTTGCAACACTTCACACGACCTCGTTTTTGGTCGATCATGAGCAATCACGGCACCCACCTGGCGGATAGCTTTTTCATGTCCAAATGTTGGTGCAAAATATTATGTACCCGTTCACACGAGATGCCTACAGCACTAGTAATCTCACGCACTTTCACTCTTCTGTCATCCATCACCATATCATGGATTTTATCAATGATTTCTGGAGTGGTGACCTCAACAGGGCGTCCAGAACGTTCAGCGTCTCTTGTGCTCATATGGCCACTCCGAAAATTTTGAAACCATTTATAAACTGCACTAATTGAAGGTGCAGAGTCACCATAATGTTTATCAAGCTTCTGTTTAGTCTCCTGAGGCGTTTTGC
The DNA here is from genome assembly GCA_029203775.1 of Neoneuromus ignobilis. Taxonomy (NCBI): domain Eukaryota; kingdom Metazoa; phylum Arthropoda; class Insecta; order Megaloptera; family Corydalidae; genus Neoneuromus; species Neoneuromus ignobilis. The sequence continues at coordinate 3,180,260 of CP092096.1, read as the reverse complement.
CTTTAATGAAGTAGTGTTTAATCAACACGCGAAATTCTTTTTCGTCCATTATTTGACAATCACTCGATTTCCTTGATTCCAACGATTGTCAAACACAAAGGAATAGACCGATATGGCTGAAACTTAATGTGTGTTCTTCCAAGAGGTGCTACTAATTAAAAATAACCTCAATATGCACCAGTGGTGCGATCTTTCGGAATTTACACGGACTTATCAAACGACCTCGTATATTGCTAACGATGTATTTTATGTATATCTTGTTGAGAGACGTTATTATATTTTTCTAATAGAAATAAATTTCAGGCAAATATATATCTAAATAAATTATCCCAATTTACATTGTTGCTTTTTTAAAAAAAAAATCAATCTTGTCTTGAGGGCTACACAAAAATGTCAAAGAGGCCGCAGGTTGGACGGGCCTGGTCTAAATGATTATTTTTCTCAATACCATAAGATTTAGAAAACAATATAGACAATGAGTGATTATTGGACATTTTTATAAAAACTTTTGTTGCTTAAATCACTGATCGTCCATGAAAAAAATATTGTTTTAAATTGTGTATTATTTTTTTAGTTTTAAATAATAATAAAATTTTAAAAATTCATTGTCATCAATCATGTACTTGGTCATTAAAAATTATTACTACACACAGTAATTTAACTTTCACACATTATTTAGGATCTCATGTTTTCATTCAATTATAGAAATTCTTAATTTAAAAACAAACCTTTTTATATGTACATATTTATATATATATATATATATATATATATATATATATATATATATATATATATATAAAATAATTAACGAAATATTACATAACTTTTACAAATGTAATTATAATTTGTGGTTTGGTGTTGTATTGTTGTGTTATGTGAATCTATTGTTAGTACAGATTTTCTTTTAGTATTGTTTTAATTAATAGTTTTTTAAATAATTGTGTATATATATGTGTGTTTGTGACCTAAGAATATTTTTTTATTCAGACACTGTTTAAAAATATAATTTTCTATTATGAAAGTAAATTGAGTACAAGTTCGTTTTTTTTTCTTAACGAAGGTTATTACCAGTTTTTTTTTAGTAAATAAAGTTAATTTTAAAATGGATTACCGGTTCTATTTGTATATATATATATATATATATATATATGTGTGTGTGTGTGTGTGTGTGTGTGTGTGTGTGTGTGTGTGTGTGTGTGTGTGTCGAACTCATTTCTGTCGATTTTTAATTTACTGTTGATAAATGTTTAAATTTTATTATAAATAAAACAATAGAGAAAGGTTTATATTTAAAATTAAATCAACGTTCTTTGGTGTTATTTTGAAAAATATTTGGACATTAAATAATATACAAAAATAGTTCTGGGAAACATATATATCCAGACCTGACTTTTTAATGATGTAATATGTTCAGTGAATGAAAATTGTAAAAATTAAAAAAATACTAGATAATGTATTTGTCATCTTTTTATATCGAATTGTAAATGTATTTTATGAAATGCAAAAATAACAGTATTTTTTTTAAGAAAAAATGATGAAATATTTTGTAGTCAGATGAAACAACAATTGTATTTTTTGATTCTGAAGGTTAAGGATAGTTTATAAAAAGAGGTTCGAAATAGTCAATATATAAAAGAAAAGACAGTATGTTATTTGAAAAAAAAAATTTTTTTTAAATGGCAGGACATTTTGTGGTCAGACGAAACAAAAATTGTTCTTTTTGGTTCCAAAGATCAGACAGTTTGTAAGAAGAGGCCTGGAATAGTCAATACATGAAAGTAAAATAAGAACATGTTTTTTTTTAAAAAAAAATTTGAAATATCTTGTGGTTAGATGAAAAAAAATATACTTTCTTTATTGTTCTAAAGGTTAGAGACAGTTTGTAAAAAAAGGCCTGATTAGTCAACATATAAAAATAAAATGACAGTGTGTATTTTGAAGAAAAAAATATTTTTAAGAAAAATAGCAGGATATATTGTGATCAGACGGAACAAAAGTTGTATTTTTTAGTCCTAAAGAACAGGGGTAGTTTTTAAAAAGAGATCTGGATAGTCAACACGACCCAAAGTACGTTGTTAAAACTGTAAAACATAGAATACATTTTTTTGTTCTAAAGATCAGAGACAGTTTATTAGAAGAGATCTGAATAGTCAATACATAAAAGTAAAATGGTAGTATGTTTTTGGAAGAAAAAGATATTTTTAAGAAAAATGGTGAAATATCTTTTGGTGAGATGAAACAAAAATTGTACCTTTTTTATTCCAAAAGTCAAAGACAGTAAGTCAGAGTTTGTAAAAAGAGACCCGGAATAGTCAGTATGACCCAAAATACTTTATTAAAACTGTAAAACATGGTTGAACGAAAATCAATGTTTGGGGTTGTTTTTCATATAATGATACAGGGCCTATATTTTTCATTGATTGTAACATGATGACCCTTTTTTATATAGAAATATTAAAAAATACAATACTTCCATATGCCGAATAGGAATATGAATTCCATTGAAATGGATATATCAACAGGACAAAAACCCTAAGCATACAAATAAACTAGTAGAAGACTGTTTTACCTGTACTAAGATTAATGTTTTAGAGTGACCAGTGGGAGTATATTTTTGTTAAAAGATGCCAAAAGTTAATTGTTGCAATATTGACCAGTAAAGGATATTTGAACAAATATTATGTTCTAAGGCTTTAAATCAATTTTTATTAATTTGTTGTTATTTTTGGCTTAATACATATTATCTTTTAAAGGGGTATTCTAGTCTAGAATTTCAAAAAAAATCCATTTTTTTTTGCATATTTTCAAAGTTTAGACCTTTAAGAATATGTCCTTAAGAGGATTTTTCGAAATTCGAAATTCTAGATGTTCTAAAGTTCTAGAAGTTCTAATGGACCGATTTACTTGAAATTTGGTACAGAGCTTCTCAATATACCAATGATTGCCCCTGCCTAGGATTTTTTGAAAATTTTATTTTTTACTATTTTTAAAAAATTCCGAAATTTGAAAAAAATTGGGAAAAAATGACTGTTTTTTCACACTGCCACCATTTTGTGAAAAAAATTTTTTTTTAATTTCTCTAGGCGGGGATACTACTACAACCTTCTTTTTCAATAATTTCAAAAAAATTTTGTTTCGCATGACCAGAAGGGTTGGAACCACGTCAACCAGGAGACACCTTTCTTTTTCGAGCCCCCACTTTGCCAGCCTGTACCTTTTTCAATTTTGATTTTTTTGTTTTTAATAATACTTTTTTATACTCTTAAAATGTCAATAAGTAACTGATAAAAATGGATAGTAAAAATATTTGTTTTGGTTTTTTTATAGCACCCGAATAAACACCTAAAATTCGTGCGTCTAGACTAGAATACCCCCTTAAAAAGATCATTTTTTTTTTGTATTGTCAGGGATACATAAATTTTATTATTATTATCTTAAAATGCATAAAAGATTGTTAAATTCATCATTGTTAAAATAATTACATATCCTTATAGTAGAGAATAAAAAGAAATTATCAAATCCTGCAATTTTTTGCACATAAGTGTACATCTTTAGATTTTATGCCCTGTTAGTAAAATAAGCTCGATATGGTACCATGTTATAAAATTACTAAGCAATGGGATAAGTTGTATGTATCTACATTCATTAACTACCCTTGATGTGTATTCCCAAAAAAAAAAATATACGTCAGCAATAAAGTCGTTGGTCGTACATGTATATTTATAAGTTGTTCGTACAAAAAAAGCTTTTTTTACCCTCAATACGATTAATTATGATTCAACTTTTGACGTATGAAAAAGTAAAACACATACGTAAGTAAAGCACTACGACTATGTATTTATAGTCAAGGGCGTTGGTTCTTTCGGAAAGTACCGAGAAAAAGTAATGAAATGTGGTTCAATATGTGATCAACGGTTTGTATATTTTATGTCTGTATTTCACATTCACCGAGTTTGACCTCTTCGTCACTGAACATTGTACGTTACAATTTAATTATTTATAAAAAATCTGTATACTGCACAGAACAAAGTTTATTTGTACGCGTGCGAGAATGCATGCATACATATGTATATTTTTTTTATTGCAACGATCATTGTAACAGGATTAGTTTTTCAATCATTTTTTTCTATTTTACTTATAAGTCGATATTATTTTTAAATGCAGTGGACGAAAATATATGGTCATACAAATGTGACGCCTTGATTTGTGTTTTATTAAAAAAGAAACCAATCACATGTTTCCCTATATACCATCCTATACACATGTTTCTTTTTAATAAAACACAAATCTAGGCGCCACATTTGGATGACCATATACAATTTATTTTTTTATAATTCAATGTTATTAAAATATGTAATGATGTGAGATGTGATTAATCTTGGAAATCTATCAGATAATGACTAGGATACTAACATGACTGATCCATCAGCTCGAATTGGATATGTGTAAAAATTGGCTTGACCATTTTAGATCATTACAATGATATTTTTTTAAGAATGGAATAATAAAAATGTTTGATAATGAAAAATTTATGTATATTGTAAAGATAGGCCCATGCAATCTATAGACCCTCCGACGTTTTTGTGTGATCTGCGGCACAGAATTGAATATTTAAAAAAATAAAAATTTTATGCAATAATTTATGTTTTTTTCAAAAATTGTAGATATATTATTTCTTTTTACACATACAAATGTAGAAATATTTAATAATGACGTTTTTATGCAATGTTTCTACCAAAGAAGTGTTTTTATTAAGGGGATATTCTAGTCTAGACGCACGAATTTTAGGTGTTTTTTCGGGCGCTATAAAAAAAACCAACAAATATTTTTACTATCCATTTTTATCAGTTATTTATTGACATTTTAAGAGTATAAAAAGTATTATTAAAAACAAAAAATTCAAAATTGAAAAAGGTACAGGCTGGCAAAGTGGGGGCTCGAAAAAAAAGGTGTCTCCTGGTTGACGTGGTTCCAACCCTTCCGGTCATTAGAAACAAATTTTTTTTTGAAATTATTGAAAAAGAAGGTTGTAGTAGTATCTCTGCCTAGGGAAATTTTTTAAAAAAATTCTTTTCGCAAAATGGCGGCAGTGTGAAAAACAGTCATTTTTTGCCCTATTTTTTCAACTTTCGGAATTTTTTAAAAATAGTAAAAAACAAAATTTTCAAAAAATCCTAAGCGGGGGCAATCACTGTTATATTGAAAAGCTCTGTACCAAATTTCAAGTAAATCGGTCCATTAGAACTTGAGATATCACGTCAACCGTGTCGAAAAAAGTAGTTTCGAGAAAAACGCGTTTAAAGTTGATTCGTTCCGGCCAGACCGGATTGGTTGGCGCGTCACAAAAATAGCTATAACTCCGAAAATAATTCGAATTTCGAAAAATACTCTCAAGGACGTATTCTTAAAGGTCTAAACTTTGAAAATATGCAAAAAAAATCGATTTTTTTTCGAAATTCTAGACTAGAATACCCCCTTAACTTTTTCTATAATACAATTACAAATCTCAAGATTAACGTATTTGCATTTAATTATTGAACATATCTCTGTACACACCACACTTAGGGAATACCATATACAAGTCCTTGATAGAAAATAGTGCGGCCCGATAAGATTTCACAAAACTTGTAATTGGCCCTTTCATCTAAAAAGTTGCACGGGCTTAATTTAAAAAGTAACAAAGATATTAACATTTTTGTGATGTTAATTAAATGATTTTTATATAAAAAAGAATTAATTACAATGTACTATTAAATTAGTCAGTTAACAAAGTTTGAACAACTTTTATAAAATTGAACTTTTGTGTGCTGCTTGTATTATTAACAACTGTAAAAAAATCTTGTGATGTTGAAAAATAATACATTTAAAATATTGAATTTAATTCTTGTGTTTTATTATAGGATCATCCAAATGTGACGCCTGTATTTGTTATTTTGGATTTTTAACAGAAAGGCTCTGATGATGATGGCGTCGCCATCAAAATGCATCAGCCGATATAATTATAAATAATAAGTGATTATTGAACACTTTAAACTATTGTGGTGTTGGGGTTAAAATTCATTTGTGCCTATATTTGTGTTTTATTAAAAAGAAACGTATATAGGGAAATATGTGTATAGTTTTTCTTTTTATTAAAACACAAAGCTAGGCGTCACATTTGGATGACACTATATTTTTAATCCACATATGAATCATTTTAATTTTAATTTTTCGTCATTGTAATGGTATGATAGAATGGAAATAAATTTATATATATATTTGTGTGTGTGTATGTTTGTAAAATACAATAATCTGATTGTATGATAAATGAACTACCCTACATAAATATATTTTGTATGTACAAAAACGAGTTTTGCATTCGTTATCTGTGTATTAAATCCAGAAACTTCAGTTAAACAAAAAATATTAAATTATTATCTCGTTTTGACCCAGATTATATGATTTTAAATAGTAGAACTTATTACCATAATGTGATTATATATTACTATTTATTTTGATACTACGGCAAATTTACTGTAGAATAAATTAATTATCACTCCAAATAACATAAGATGTTGGTATTAAATGATAATTCATTTATGTTTTTTTTTTTTTAATATAACATTAAATTTCAACAGACATGTATATGTATATACATCAGGACCGTGCAAACTTTTAAGCGAAAATTTTTTTGGAATCTTAACCGGCCGCACTACTTTCTGTCAAGGAAGAAAATATGATGTTTCCTGGATGTAATAATTCCAGAGATATTTTGAATAATTAAATGCAAATGCGTTAATATTGAGATTTGTAATTTTACGAGTATTATAGAAAAAGTTAACAAAAAACACTTCTTTGGTCGAAACATCATACAAAAACGTCATTACTAAACACTTGTACATTTTATATATTGTTAATAAACATTGTATTTTATGTGTAGTTCGTTGAAAGTGGCGTTGGTACATTTTTTTAAAAGAAATAAATTTGAAACATTCTATAGGATCATCCAAATGTGACGCCTAAATGTGTTTTAAATTCCCTGTACACACGTTTCTTTTTAATAAAACACAAATCTATGCGTCACATTTGGATGACCCTATATATTTAAATACGAGGGTCGTTTGATAAGTTTGGTAAAAAAGTAAGAAAAACTAAATTGAAAAATTTAATTTAATTAATTAATCAATTAAATTAAACAATAAATAAATTTACCATACTTATCAAACGACTCTTGTAAATTATCTCAATTTACTTTGTTTTTAATTTTTTTTCAATATTCAATTCTGTCCCGCGGGCTGCACAAAAATATCATAGGGGCCTCAGATTGCACGGGCCTGAGAAGTATTTATTACTATTATATGTTTTTATGCTTTTATATTAAATCATCCATACTGAAAAAAATGTATGGTGTAAATAAAAATTATTTTGTTTAATTTATATATCCTAGAAATTTTAAATTTGGATGTAAATACAATTTTTCATTGTCTATCGAAGGAAAAATTTCATATATCGAATTTCAGTACATTTACAAATACATACATACATACATATTTAAATATATATATATATATATATATATATATCTGTGTGTGTGTGTGTTTGTGTGTGTATGCACACATAAATGATCCTATTTGAAATTAAAACACTTCATTTCAATTCCCTACTTTTTGCGTGCATTCAAACGATCGACGCAAAAAATGTTTAAAAATACTAATACCATTTATTACGGTCCGTCCTTGTACTTGCAACATGAAAATATTATTAATGTAAATATATGCGGCATTTCTAAATATAATTTAAGCTGTCTCTTATTTCCAATACTTTCAGTACGATGATGAATGACAGTTTAGATTAGTTGCGTCATTTCAATATTATTTATATTAGATTCGAATTTTCGACTAATAAGGAACGATCGTCAAACTAAGTCGTCCACTCGTCGCTGTTAAATTTTATTGAGATATCTGAATAGATGTTCTGTGACTCGGTCTATACAAAACTGAGTGTACTCATATGAAGTATCTTTAATTGTTCAGACATGATTTACAGGTTTTTGTTCATAATGAGTTATCCAGGAGGGTAAGAAACGAAGAAACATGTTTTGTATTTTGTTGTGGAATTTTTTGATTCGAGTTCTTCGATAAACTTGAATCTGAGAATCGAAACAGTTGTTTTTTATAAATTAGATCAACATTATTTATCTCTACTTTTTTTAGTAGCAGATTCTCAAATCAGATCTACTAACTTAGTATAGTAATTTTAGACCATTTTATTTCTCTCAAGTATGGAGTCCGATAAAAATCTCTTCGTTATTCCACTCATCTTAAAAGTTTGATAATTGTTTCTAAGACTGTCAGTTCCTCTGGACTTAGATTCAGCTTTTATGTCTGTTATATCCATAACATTGATTCTTGTTTTGATTAGAGTTCGTATTGACAAATCGACATGTCTTCGGATGTTGCAATCCGGTGATAAATCTCACTTGAATCTTCCTCGCATGAATAAAAAAAAATCACACAGATAGCTGATTCTTCAATTGTAATTCGTTTGAGATATCAAATTTATTTGTAGATGATTGTATAGAATTTTTACTAAATTCAAATTCCTCTACTATTCAACGAACTTGAATTTGATAATTAATTCACAAGTCTAGGATACTTGTTCAATCGATTTCTCTTTTGAGAGATTGTAAACGAGTTTGGTCAATAATTCCTCTTTTGCAATTTTTGAGAAAATTATTTTTTCTTATCTTTAGATCAATTGATTGATTGATGACTTGTCGAGCTCTAAATCTTGATAAATATGTTGTTTGTAAATATAAACGATTGTAGCTAAAAGATGAAAATCTAGAAATATGTTTCCTTTTAAATCTTTTCTTTATTTGTTCCTTTCTTGTTTCAGATTAATCAACAATTGTTCAAAAAAATTTATACAATATATTTATCACTCCATGAATGTTGTAAGTAAAAAAATCAAAGAACAGCAATTCTTTGTTGTTTTTTTTGATAAAATTAAAGAACGTTATTTATAACAATATCTATGTAGTAGGGTTGAATAATTTATTCTAGTGAAAATATCTGATTAGAAAATGAGAATTTTTTTTAATTATTGAAACTTTTTATAATTTATTCAATTTTATTTGATAGTATCAAATAGAAAATAAATACACAAATATAAAATAGTTTCAAATTACCGAAATTGAAAGAATTTATCTTTGAAAATTTTTTTTTTATATATAGGGCTATCCAAATGTAACGCCTAGATTTGTTTTATTAAAAAAAACTATACACGTTTCCCTATACACTATCTATCTATCTATCTATCTATATATATATATATATATATATATATATATATATATATATATATATATATATATAGTCCACGCTGATTGTTTTTTTTCGGGGTTTAATAAAACACAAATCTAGGCGTCACATTTGGATGACCTTATATATATATATATATATATATATATATGTATATATATATGTGTGTGTGTGTGTGTGTGTGTGTGTGTGTGTGTGTGTGAGTGTATGTGTATACAGGTTTATATAAAATGACAAGAATTACATTTGATTTAATTGCTATACAAGTTAATTATAAAAATACGTTAAGAAATACGCGTGACAAATCGTAAAAAACCCACCACCGTACCAACTCTAATGACATTGAAACTGTTGTACTTACAACAATCACTGCTTTCATGATATCTGTCAGACTAGAGAAACTGTTAAACGTGGAAAAGCACTCGGACAATAATCGTCAAATTGACATAATAACTACGCGCGTTGACAATCAGCGCCGCTTATATATAAACCCCTCTCTAGCAATTTGCGGCCGCACTTTAACAGCCCCGTTGATAATACTCGACCTATGAAGGTAGCACACATGCACCCATAAATAAATCCATAATCCATAACCGTACACACACACACACTCACACAGAGACAATTAATTTCGACACTAGCCCGACTATATAATATATGTAATTACATATTTCGAATGTTGCAATCTTTTATTGACTATATTGTTTGAATTATCTGTTTCATGATTTAATTCGTACTCGTTCTGTTGAGATTTGCACGGATTTTGAATATTGGTTGCGGTTATTACATCATAATCTCTTTTTCTAAATTTTAATCGTTTTTTTTTGCAATGAAACGATTATATTTATATAATCTATTGAAACATTTTCCAAATTACCTTTTCTTGTCAAAACACACACATACACATATTTATCTTCAAGTACCTTCGATATACAGTAATACCTCGCATAGTCCGGTTTCACTATAGTCCTGTTTGAAATTTCCAAAAAAAAAATATTTACTTGAAAAAAATCCTACTAAAAAGTTTTTCTTGAAAAAATCACAAAAAATTAATACATAAAATTATTTTTATAACGCAAATTTTCAAGTTTTCTTCTTTATTATTAAAAACAATAAAAAAAGAAAACCGAAATCGTATATGCACATTATGCGCAGTTCTAGTTTTGTGTTTTTTTTTTCTTTTTCTATTAGTTTTCGATTCGAAACTCTAGAGTAAAGTCGATTTTTTGATAATTAAATTTTAATAACCCATTTTAAAATGAATGTATAAGCCCCTGAATTTGTTTTGTTGATATACTCGTCTTATTTACTGGAAAACAGAAAAAAATTGATTGGAACCAATTAACGTTTTTTGTACTTAGTTAGTGTTTCGATTAGTCCGGTTAATCAGTGAAACCGATTAGCCGGACTATGCGAGGTATCCTGTATATAAAATTCGAAATAAATTTCATTTATAACAATACACTTTTATACAACCGTTTAAAATCTTGCTAAAAATCTTAGAAAAGATTTTTTCTGAAAATCTTCCTGAGCATTTGAAGAAATTGTTCTGAGTTTTCTGAACATTTTTTAAATTATAAACATTTTTAATTTTCGATTTTAATTCAGAAAATAAAAATAGTACTGAGATATCAAAGTAGATTAGAAAAAGGATAATCAATCCTTAAATAATCTTCATTTTTTTAAAAATACAGGAAAGGAAAACATTTTTCTTCAGATATATTTAACAAGATGCATTGGTTATCTCATTAACAATAAATGTATCTTATCTCCTTCTATGCAAAATTAATAAATATTCGAATATTTTAATCGTTTCTATAGTAAAAATATTTAAGGTGAATTAAAATTCGACTAATAGAATATTTATAAACAAATGTTGATATATTGATATAAAATAAAATGCAAATTAAATTTTAAATATATGATATAAAAATTTAAATCAAATAAATAATAAATCATTTTTTTTTTGTATACACATTATAATAAATAACAGCTTTTTATTTTTCTATAATAACTGAGTGTTAAAGTACTTATCGCTATTTTAATAAGAGGAAATTACACATTAGTTTGTCATACTGAATGATGTTATTTTGTAGAAATCTTTACAAGTATTTAACACAAAAGAATATAAATGCTAGTATAGAAAAACGATATAGCTCGTTTAGTAGTTCAGTATCTGTCATTAATTTAATTTCAGATATAATTGAATGTATCTAAAGAAAGCATATGCTCTTTCTTTGTTGTTTGAGACGCGGAAGAAAAAGTTAAACACTTCATACACTTGAAAAATTATATCAAGAACACATGTCATTTACGAATATAATTATTTTTAAAAATTAATACGGAAATTATATACTTATTATATATATATATATATATATATATATATATATATATATATATATATATATATATATTATATTGGGTTGACAAATAAGTAATTGTGGTTTTAATAAATATATATCTTTAGCTAATCTTATTCTAAACTGTGAATTTATTATGAAATTTGACAGGTGACAGTTCAGGCTTAATTTAGAAAAAAATTTTCGTGATTTAGTTAAAAATTGTTTGGCATCAGTTGAAGATAGGAAATCAAAACGAGCATTATCGTCATATTTTGCTTTATTATTTCCATAAAGAAAAAACGCAATGCTAGCTTATAAAAAGTTAGGTGCTTTGTATGATGGTGATGTCTTAAAAGAACGGCAGTGTTAGAATTAGTTTGCTAAATTTCGTTCTGGTGATTTTTTTACTTAAAGGTAAACATCACTCCAATTGTCCAGTTGAAGTTGACAACAAAATCAAAGCATTAATTGAAGCAAATCGTCGTAGCACCTCTCAAGAGATTGCAAATAAGCTAAACATATCACATACTAGCGTTGAAAATCATTTGATACTACTTGGATATGTTCATAAGTTCAATGTTTGGATACTACATGAACTTTAGGGGTTATACGCAGTTAGAAATTTCAAAAAATCGATTTTTTTTTTGCATTTTCGGAATGCACATATATTTGAGTATATTCTCTGAAAATTTGAAGTGAATCCGATAAATATTTTCGGACATACACCTGAATTTGTAAAAATTTTTTAACTATGTGTAAACTACTTCCGAAACTTCAAACGCGTTTATCTCAAAACGGTGTTTTCATAGTTGGTAATCTTGATATCTCAGAAATGGCTGAACCGATCGGTCTCAAATTTTCACACAATCTTCTCAAATATATTCCTCAGGTATTGGAACGAAGGAATAAGGTTTACAAAAATTATTACTATTTTTTTTAAACAATTTGGAGCGAAAATTTTAGTAAAAAACGAAAATTTTTTTCAAGTAGACGCCATTTTGTCAAAAATGAAATTTTTTATTATTCCTTCGTTCAATACCTGCATTAATCTATCCTTTAAAAGAAATGACCATATTTTTTGATTTGAGATAATCCAAACCGCCGATATGGAGATCACCGCCAAGCGCTTTTTTTTGGAGGTCGTTCGGGACATCGTCTGTAGGACTTTAATATTTTTTTATGGTGCACTTCAATATTTTTTTATGATCGACATGTTATTTTATTCTTGAAAGTAGGATCTATTCAAATAACCATAATTTGTAATTGCAAAATAAATACTGTTTCTAAAAAAAAATCCTAAAAAAACGTCGTTTTTGCGCCTCGCAACTGCGTATAACCCCTTAAAGAAATTCATCTTATCCAGTATATAAATATCTGCAATTCACTCATGAACATTCCATAAACAATAAAAAATAAAAAGCATTTTTAGCTCATAACTTACAATTTAATATACAGTTGAATTCTTTTTATAAAATGACTTAGTGCATAGACAGTCTTTTATAATACATGTTCATTCTAAATTCTTGTAAACCAATTTTATATACCAATAAAACTTTCTTGAATCTTGAAGCATGAAATGTAACGAAAATGATCAATTTTTGAAATAAGTAATAACAACCGATGAAAAATGGATTGTTTACAACAACGTTCAGCAAAGAAGATTGTGATTGCACCTGGTGAACCAATTCAAAGCATATCAAAAGTAGATATTCATCAAAAGAAGATTTTATGATCAATTTGGTGGGATTATAAATGAATTATATTTTTTGAAATGCTTTCAAGGAACCAGACGATCAATTTGGATATGTACTGTTGACAGTTAACCAAATAAAACGTCCATAGTTGATGGAATCATAAAGATATTTTGTTCCACTATGATATACATCTTTGGTCATTCGCCAGAAATTATTGAAGCTTGGTTGGGATGTGATGCCACATCCACTATACTCACCTGACCTTACACCATCAGATTACCATTTATTCCATTTCTTGAAAAACTCTTTAAATGGTGAAAGTTTCACTTCAGATCAGATTATCAAATTGTATTTGGGTCAGTTTTTCGTCCAGAAAAATCAAAAGTTTTTTGAGAACCGAATTATGAAAATACCTAAAGATGGAAAAATGTAGTGAAAGAAAATAATCAATACATTATTGAATAAAATTATTTCATTCCATAAAAAAATTAAAATTACTTATTTGCTAACACAATATTTATATATTTTGAACTTGGTTTGTTTATTGTAGAATCTTTTTAAAAAATATACGATACTTAGTAATTAATCATAAACAATATCCAAATCATTTGAATCACCAAAAGTAAATAAAATAAATATATTTGCGTTTGATTATTACAATGTTAAACTAAAGAGAAAGTATAAAAATATCCTGAATTATAGCTGGACTGGCTCAAGGAAAACAGCGAAAATAATTGAACTGTAAAAAATTGTACTATGAATACCTGGTTTGGATCTGTGTGTGGGTTATACCAGTAACGAATTAATTATTAATTCATTATTGTTTTATTAAAATTAACACGTGCTTATACAATATCCTACCAAAGAGATTGAACATTTAAACAATTTGTTCTTTTCGCACTGATTTCAATAAACGACCTATCATTAAATTTATTGTGTTGAGTCATAAATAATTTTCGTTTTTGCATATCAACTTCAATTTGTAATAAAAAAAACACCAATTGTACTTTAATCAATTATATATTCGTCATTGTTTGTAATGACTTGTCATTTGTTAGGTAGCTCTTCGTTACCTTTTGAATAAAATTCCGATGGTTTTGACTTGAAAAAGCTTTCGACAAACATTCGAACCTGGTTCTTGTATGAAAAATATGCGTCCATCAAAACGTTCTGCAGCGATTGAAAACGATGATAACTGGATAGTACCAGATCTAGTGAATATGGTGGATAGAGGAGAACTGACCACCCAAGCTACGTTGCTCTTGCTGTATGGAGTCTTGCGTTATCATGGAGAAGAACAATGTTTTTTCTACTATTGTAAACAAACAAAAACTTGCCATATGTGGTGAGTCATTAGGATGAGAAAAAGTCATTAAAACTCGCTCTCAGTAACAGAAATTATTTATGATTCAACCCAATGTATATTCATAGTGTTTCATATCGTGGTTGAGTATTATGAGGACTCAGTTTTACATGGACTAGCTGTTCATGTCATTAAACTATATGTTTTGAAACTACACTGATTCTTACAGTACTAATAGATCAGTAGGTGAAACTTGTTAAATTGTTATAAAAAATATATACACAGAAATACATCTAAGGTTATATTAATTTTTATAAAATATAAATGTGTTAATTTCGACATTAAATGACCACTTCAACACATTGTGTTATGAATAATAAAATATTAAAAAAAAATATTTGCAAAAATAATCGACGCACGCAAATATGTGTCTGTATAAAATAAAAAGGTAATTGATTATGTATTAATTTATGTAAAACACGTGTGTGTTTTCGTATATTAACAATTTATGTTTTATATCCGTAAAGATAATATAATAACACTTAACATTTGTAAAGTCTTTTCAAAAAAATCAAAGAAATTTATATGACTCAAACACCATATGTGATATAGGAAATTTTGAACGAGTTTGACATTCACTAATCATTTGATTAACAAATAAATGTTTTTAAAGAATATATATATATATATATATATATATATATTTATGTGTGTGTGTGTTTATATATATATATATATATATATATATATATATATATATATATATATATATATGGTATATATATACGAGGTTGTTTGATAAGTCCGTGTAAAAATAAAAACTGCTTCATTTTTTTGAATAAATCGTTTTTATTTTTCAACATAGTCTCCTTTCAGGCTTATACACTTCATCCAACGCTGCTCTAGTTTGTTGATCCCTTCCGAATAATAGGATTTGTCCAAGTCTGTAAAATAGTCATTCGTTCCTGCAATCACCTCCTCGTTCGAATAAAATCTTTTTTCCGCGAGCCATTTCTTCATATTAGGGAACAAATAATAGTCCGATGGAGCCAAGTCTGGAGAATAGGGGGGATGTGAAACGATTTGGAACCCTATTTCCATTAGTTTTGCGGCCACAACTGCTGAGGTGTGAGCTGGTGCGTTGTCGTGATGAAAGAGGACTTTTTTGTGGGCTAATCGGGAACGTTTTTCTTGCAACTCGGTTTTCAAACGATCCAATAACAATGAATAATATGTACCTGTAATGGTTTTACCCTTTTCCAAATAGTCAATAAAGATTATTCCTTGCGAATCCCAAAAGACAGTCGCCATAACATTCCCGGCCGAAGGAATTGTCTTCGCCTTTTTCGGAGCAGATTCCCCTTGATAAGTCCATTGTTTAGACTGCTCTTTGGTCTCAGGAGTGTAGTGATGTATCCATGTTTCATCCACAGTGATGAAACGACGCTTAAAGTCCTGCGGATTTCGCTGAAACAGCTGCAAACCGTTCTTGCAACACTTCACACGACCTCGTTTTTGGTCGATCGTGAGCAATCGCGGCATCCACCTGGCGGATAGCTTTTTCATGTCCAAATGTTGGTGCAAAATATTATGTACCCGTTCACACGAAATGCCTACAGCACTAGTAATCTCACGCACTTTCACTCTTCTGTCATCCATCACCATATCATGGATTTTATCAATGATTTCTGGAGTGGTGACCTCAACAGGGCGTCCAGAACGTTCAGCGTCTCTTGTGCTCATATGGCCACTCCGAAAATTTTGAAACCACTTATAAACCGCACTAATCGAAGGTGCAGAGTCACCATAATGTTTATCAAGCTTCTGTTTAGTCTCCTGAGGCGTTTTTCCTTTAATGAAATAGTGTTTAATCAACACTCGAAATTCTTTTTCGTCCATTATTTGACAATCACTCGATTTCCTTGATTCCAACGATTGTCAAACACAAAGGAATAGACCGATATGGCTGAAACTTGATGTGTTCTTCCAAGAGGTGCTACTAATTAAAAATAACCTCGATATGCACCAGTGGTGCCATCTTTCGAATATAGTGACGGACTTTTCAAACGACTACCGACATATATATATATATATATATATATTATACGAGTTATATATATAGTTATATATATAGTATATATATATATATATATATATATATATATATATATATATATATATATATATATATATATAGTGTCACATAACCCACAATTTAATTTTTAAATAAAATGAATCTTTTCTTGAGTGAACGATGATATTTTTATTTCATTGCAAAGTAAGCTGCGATTATTTTTTCAACAAAATGGTTGCCAAATGTCCTCGATGGTATGCTGGTGGTGTCATCGGTCCATATTTTTTCAAAATGAAGCTTGATCACTTTACAGTAAATGGAGTGCGTTATCAAACCATGATTAATGAATTTTTTTTTCCAAAAATGATTGAAAATAGTTTGCACGGTATGTGATTTGCTATGTGCTCTACATGTACGGAAACAATAGACTTATTGAAACAAAAGTTTAATGAATCCATTATTTCACAAAATGGACCCATCAGTTGGCAGTCAGTATCATATTATCTAGCAACATTGAATTATTTGCTATGGGGTTATATGAAATCATTGGTTTATGCAGATAAGCCACAAGCAATAGAAGCATTAAACATATGTAATTTATAATTAATTGAATGTGTAATTCATGAAATTGAACCATAATCATGTGAAAGACTGACTAAACATTGGATTAAACGAATACACTATGTCAAGTGAAGTCGAGGTGGTCCTATGAGTGAAATTGTGTTTCATCAATAATGCCATAGAACAGGGGTCGGCAACCTTTTTTGGCCGCGGGCCAAAATCAAATAAAATGTGAGTATTAAAGAGACGTTTGGGTCAGAGATATTTTCGTATTAAAACAGTCTTTTAGTAAATAATAAGATATATTTTATTAAGAAAATAATTACAAACATAGTTGAATGAACTTTATTTATAAACGTTCTCTTCGATATCAATGGCTCCCCTGATGTTGAACTTGTGACGTCAATTTAGTCAAGTCTGGTTTATAGTTAGTCGTTTTAAGATGAATACAAGCATCTGAATTTTCGGTAGTTAACCTGTTCCTGTTCTTGCTTAATATAAATTTCATTTGTGAAAATATTTGCTCACATTTATAAGTTGAACCGAATGTGGACAAAATGGCAAAGCCAATTTTTTTCAAAGATGAAAACTTCGTAGGAAGTGATGCCCAACATGTTGATATCATGAGAAGATGATTATCTTCTGTGTTTTCCAAATCTTTCCGCAATTTCTTGAATTTATCCGTCCATAACGTTGAACTTTTAAAATCAATCATTTCTAAACTAAAATTGTCAATTTTTAGATATTGAAAATACTGCAAATTTAAAACATTTTCTTCTATTTCCTCGGGCTTTATTATAAATGTAAACATTTCTCCATGTTTCTTAAAACTTTAAAACCGACTTTCATATTCACTTTTAATGACGAAAATCCAACTTTCGAACATATTTAGATTGCTTTCATCGATATTTTCTTTTTCATGTTCCCTTTTTAACAAGGAAAAGAAATGAATTTTTTTAGTTTTTATGTCAGTTTCAAATAATATCAATTTTGAAGTAAAACTCTTCCATTCCTCATACATTTTCAAAATTGTGTGGTTATTTCCTTGGAGTCGTATATTGAAATCATTATAATGGTTCATTATGTCTGTTAAGAACAAAAGTCTTAAAAACCATTGTTTATCATTGAGTTCGAGATCATTTTCACCGATTTCGTGAAGAAATATTTGTATATCATCAAAACACTCTACAAATCTATTAAGAACTTTGCCTCGACTTAACCATCGTATTTCAGAATGTAACAACAAATCTCCATATTTCGATTCAATTTCCTCCAAAAAAACTTTAAAGCGCCTGTGTATTAATGCTAATTGCGCTATTATCATGTTTACGATCTTAACAACCTTTTCCATTACATCCTTAAGTTGTTGCGTAGGTTGTTCTTAGTATCTATTTTCAATTTTTTTTATTCTCAAAATGTTTGTTTCATGTTTATGTTTTATAATTTATTTTTATATATTATACTTTATTTTCGGAACTAAAGTGGGTCACTTGAAATTATCAAATGGGTCACTCGGTGACCCGCGGGTCATAGGTTGCCGACCCCTGCCATAGAATATACTTAAAAATAAAAAAGGAAATAACTAATTAATTAAATACTTTTTGTTTTATTTCGATTTAAACTTCTGAAACGCTTATTGGAAAACCCTATATAAACAGATGTTCAAGTTTCAAATATATATATATGTGTGTGTGTGTGTGTGTGTGTGAGTGTGTGTGTATGCATGTTTGTATGTATGAATAAAATGTAAAAAAAACTTATCAGCTACATTTTTCCATACAAGTAAAATTCTTATAATCTATTTTACTTGTTGGCAATAATTCTTGAAATATAATTCATTACGTCTATTATGCAAAAGTGTTGA
Source organism: Neoneuromus ignobilis (assembly GCA_029203775.1). Classification (NCBI taxonomy): domain Eukaryota; kingdom Metazoa; phylum Arthropoda; class Insecta; order Megaloptera; family Corydalidae; genus Neoneuromus; species Neoneuromus ignobilis. The sequence goes on along the minus strand of CP092096.1, from coordinate 3,161,114 downwards.
CTCGGTGACATTGACTTTTTAAATGCGCGACATTGATCTTATTACACAACTTTTCATACCGAACTCGAGTTTTCGACATGTTTGTGTTGACCATTAAGAACTTTCTTCACGTTTTGTCGTTGTCGCATCTACTGAACTGATCTAAATCGAATATTATCATAAATTACACACGCACACACACCTTTATATTCAATTATAAAATCATATATATACACCCACATACATGTAGGTAACTATCAGAGGTACTGGAAATTTTTCTTGTATTTAACAGTGAAATTATATAATAAATGAGAATCTTTGAAATATTTATACATAATGTCACTTATTCATATTTATTTTGAAACTGGTGATTTCATTTTTACACAAAGTGAATTATCACTCCCAGTACTATAGGATATCTTATATGGTATTGGGGTGATAATTCATTTATGTGAAAGATATCGTTTAATATTAGGTAAAGCGAAAAGAAATGTCGTTTTTTTTTCGTATAATTTTGAAACCAATTTATCGTGTGGCTACCAACAAATAAATATGTCAATATTGATATTATTTTGAAACTCTGTTCATGCTGTTACTATTTGCATTTCATTTTTTTTTATTTTTACTGATAGTAAAAATGTCAGTGCCAGAGATCTCAGAGATGCAATTATGGTGTATTTTGTAATTTTTGTTTGATAAAGGATTAAAGCCCAAAGAAGCTACAGAAAATGTTAATAAAACTTACGTCGAAATCTTGAATATCCGTGAATGTCAACGCTGGTCAAACAATTTAAAAACGACGACAGAAATCTTAAAGATAAGTCAAAATCGGGAAGACCACAAAAAATCGATGACGACGTGTTAAAATCATTGATGGAATCAGATCCGTGCAAAACTATTAAGGAATTGCCGCAGGACATCGCCTGTCACTGGTCCACTATAAAAAGTAATTTAAAAAAGCTCGGCAAAAACACAGACAGGGGGTTTGAGTTTCGCACGATCTATCGCCGTCGACTTTAGATTAGCGAGTAACCATTTGTTCTTTGCTGCTGATCAGGTATGAAACCGATCTGTTTCTGAAAAGAATTGTTACTGGAGACGAAAAATGGATCCTTTATAGCAATCCACATAAAAAACAATGGTTTTCTCCAGGTCAAACACCAGTTTCAACACCTCAACCATCTTTGACTTTAAAAAAGGTTATTTTATGTATCTGGTGGGATATTTCGGGTGTGATTCATTATGAATTATTAAAACCTGGTCAGTCTATCACAGCCGAGGTTTATTGTGCGTAATTAGAAACATTAAAGGCGGAATTACTAAAAAAACGATCTGTTTTGGTGAATAATTAACGGCGCATCTTGCAGCACGACAATGCGAGGCCGCATGCAGCGAGAATTACCCAGGAAAAATTAAAGAACTGGATTTAGAGCTGCTGCCTCATCCACCATACTCTTCCGATATTGCGCCTTCTGATTATCATTTATTCCGAAGTATGGAGCATTCGCTTCGAGTTAAAAAAATTAATTCGGATAATGATGTTCGAAAATACTTGGATGCGTTTTTCAAGTCAAAGCAGTCAGAATTTTATAAAAGAGGCATCAAAAAATTGCCTAAATTGTGGCAAGATATTATAAATAACCATAGAAATTATCTATCGGAATAAATATTCTGTATTTTTTTTGTAAATAATTTTTTCACATTGTAAAAAAACAATTCTTTCCGCTTTACCTAATATTATATTTACAACTCTTTAGTGTGTGTTAATACGTTCAAGGACGTGAATACCATAGCATTCAAATTTTAAAGAATTGTATATAACTATTAAAATGTAATATTCTGACTACTCTTACAAAATGTGTCTAATCAAATTTCGGATATCACAATTAATTAAAAAAAATCGCCTGTCTATTTTTGCATCTTACTGAAATTTTTACTGTCCACGAACGTGTTAAGTAGGTTGAAAGCATCTTTTGTAAAATGGTCTCGTTTTCAACAGAAACTCTTCAATTATCCATATACTAAATCAATTTAATATTCATTAGTTGTTGATTTTTTTCTAAATTTTATATGTATTTATTTTCTTACAAACATAAATCAAACGTTTGGAAAACTCATTTTTTAATAATTTTTTTCGATAAAAATATACAGCTGGGTCTGTTTTTGTGCGGATTTTTTTAATGCGATTGGAAGTTATGCGGTTCATATTTCTTCTTAATATCTTTTTATGCAAATTTTTTTTAAGAATTCCTTTAAGCAACTATTTAATTCAACAAAAAGCTCTTCAGTTTTATGAATAAATGAAGGAATCAGAACCATTCACTTCCTCTTCTCAAACTGATAAGGAATTTTCAGCTAGCAAAGGATGGTTAATGCCTTAAGTGACAATAATATTATTGCAATAAGTTTAGATACCGTAGAAGATTTAGAAAAAGATAATGAAACAAGTAGAACCTGTTCCTTTCAAAAATGATTTGAAAAGGTCTTCAACTTTGTAATCAGTTGGAAAATCATTTTCTTGTGAATGACACGAATTCTGAATGAGCTTTTAAATTCCAACGACAGCTAAATAATTGTATGTCTGAATATCGCGAGCTTCATAAACAATTAGTAAAATCTAAGTCTCAAAGTTTAATCACCGATTCTTGCATTGTCGTCAGAAAAATTAACACAGAACGAGACAGAAGTCGGCGCTAATTCTGTTTGTGTTTCCTCTAATGACGAATCTGATTTTACACCAATTCACAAACGAACATATTTTCAAATATGTATGAAAAAATATAAAATGAATTACATATATGTACTTATTACTTTGAATGAAATTAAATAGTTAATAAAAAAATAAAGTAAAAAAACCATGTTTTGTATCAATTTTATTCAGATATTTGAAATTTTTTTTAGACATTATTTATTTTCTGATTTTTTTATGCGAATTTTAGAATAATTTTACTTTGTTGGTTTGGTTTTATGCGGTTTTTGAAAATTAAGGAACGTATCCCTAATTTTTCAATGTAAGTTAAATCTTCTTTTGTGCGATTTTTTTTAATACGGTTTTCTGCGGAACGTATCTACCGCATAAAAACATACCCAGGTATAGATATTTTTCTCAAACCGTACTATTTGGTTCCGTATTTAATCTTAAAGAATTTCTCATTCACCAATACATGTATCCAACAATATATATTATTATATTAAATGTTATAGATTATATAACAAAGACTATAAATAATCGAACGGGCGATTCTGATCTGTCCTTATTGATCGGGTTTTTTCCACATTTTGTCTACGTATCGAAACGAATGTAAAGTTATTGACTAAAGAAATGCATTAAAACAACAGTTGCTCTGTATTTACATACATTTTAAACGACATGTATCTCGGCTTATATTGTTGAGTCATATTATCTATAAATATCGTAGCGTAAAACATGAAAATTAAAAAAAAAATACGTACAACAACGGTATATGTACAAAAATTATATTTTTATAAGGTCATTTCGAACATGTATCATAATTCTTCTGAATGTCATATTACTTTCGTGGGTTGATCCGTGTGTGTGCTTCGACACGAATATTATCATTAAATAGACTTATTTCGGACTATTTGATGTTCGTTCATTATAGACAAATGATCGTACGTGACAAATCTGTACCGTGATGAAAATATGCAATCGTTTTTGAATAGATTGTCTCGACGGTCGAACGAGATCATACGTACATAAATTCGGCCAGAGAGAATAATTATTTCGACATATGATATCGAAACCATCCCAATATTCTGATTATTAGAACTCGGCTGGCCGTCGTCCACTGTCGAATCGTCTCGCTCGGTCGAAAGCGAACGCGATATTTCTTCTTGTTCTACAGTAGCGGCTGCACATGATGGAAAATACATCTTTTGGGTGGAGTCGTCAACTGAACCAGTTTTTTATATTTTTTATGCATGGCTGTACAAAATAATTATATATGCGCATCGATGATCGCAGATTTAACGAACATATTATTCGGTTTAGTATTGTGCCAAATTTATGTTCAAATAAATTTGGACAAAATCGATTTTGATATTTAGATCGAATTTGGCGATCAGCCGCGGAGTCATTACAACGCGTCCGTGCCAAATAAGTTCATGCAACTTCCCTGCTCTGACACTTCATTTTCCAGTACTTGGACTAGATTTATTAATTTTCAATTTTTCAATTTTTTTTAACTCTCTTAATACTTTTGTCTTCTATTTCACACTAACGAATTTTTTCATATTTCTATTCTATATATCCACTAAGTCTTATATGAGTGAGTCAAAATGAAACTCATACAGTATTACATTCAATAAATTTTTGTATATAAATTTTTAAATAAAATAAATCCCTTTTATATTTGACTTAAATTGTTTATTAAGAATATTTTTATCATATAAAAATAAATAAATCATAAAATAATACTTAAAGACCAGAATAAAAGTACGAATTCTGAAAATTCATTCAAAAACACATCAGAATGAAACTCATACAACTAACAAATTATTTATTAAATTAAAATTTACAATCGATTGAATTAATTTAGTACTTAGTAGAGTAGTCTTTATTAATTTTTATAGCCTTTAAACAATTCGGGATGGATTTAACTAATTTTTCACAATAAGCTAGATCCAATTTTTCCCCATTCTTCTAATAACACTTTTTTAAATCATTTTTATTATTGATAGTGTGTGTTCTAATGGCAATTTCTATGTGATTCCATAGATTTTCAATCACATTTATATCAGGTGATTATGGTGGTGTTTCCAGTACTTTGGGGCAGTTATATAATAACCAACTACGTGTTTTAAAAGCTTTGTGCTTGGGGTCGTTGTCCTGATAAAAATTAAATGTTCGTAAAATACCAATTTTTTGAGCACTGGCTTTCAAATTTTTTCCTTAATAGATCAATATAAACATTTTTATTTATAATGCCATCTATAAAATTAAATTTCCAACCCCTCTCGCAGACATACGAGATCAGACAATTAAGTAATGCGACAAAATTCAAAAATCGAGTATATTTAAAAATTAAGGTACATCGCTGCGATCCCCTTCAAAGTAGTCCCCTCCCACATCTATACACTTATTCCAGCGAGTTTTCCAGTTTTCGTAACAATTCTGGAACACTTCTTGTGGGACCTCTCCGAGTACCCTCGTCACAGATTCTTGGTTATCTTCAACGGAGTCAAAATGTCGACCTTTGACGATTTTTTTCATATGGGGGAATAGGAAAAAGTCGCAGGGTGACATGTCCGGTGAATAGGGCGGTTGTGGTAACGTTGCGATGCCTTTAGATGACAAAAACTGAGAGACACTGAACGCACTGTGACAGGGAGCATTGTCGTGATGCAGAACCCAAGTCTTCGCGATCTCTGGACGCACTCTGAGCACCCTTTTTCGTAATTTTTCGAGCACATTGCGGTAGAATACTTGATTTACGGTTTGTCCAGGTGGTACGAACTCTTTGTGAACCACCCCTTTGCTTTCGAAGAATCAAATCAACATGGTTTTCACTTTGGACTTGCTCATTCTCGCCTTCTTTGGCCTTGGTGCTCCAGGGGACAGCCACTGTTGGCTTTGTCGTTTAGTTTAGGGGTCATATTGAAAGAACCAACTTTCTTCTGTCTTGCTTCTGTCGCGGTTTCGCCGAGTTTTGCACAAAATTTTATCGCGCACCGTTGCTCTAAATTTCTCTGTTCCATTTTCGTAACATGCACTACTCGCGCGTTGTTACAAAACACTAAACAGCTGGCGAAGAAATGATCGTACGAGGGTGGTCAAGGTCTCAATCGAGAGAGTAGGGATGTGCTATTATGGTGGCGGAGTTACAGGTTCGCAGTGTTACCACAGACCGAGAAAAAAAATCGGTCGCATTACTTAATTGTCTGACCTCGTATATCCTCATACCATAAAATGATCGCTCCCATGTTTGACTGTAGGATGGAAATGTTTTACAGACATTTCTGTATTTGGTTTTTGCCATACATTAATTCTCCCATTGGATTCAAATAAATTATATTTGCTTTCGTCTGTAAACAAAACATCTTTTCAATAATCAAAACTCTTATTAACATGTTCCCGAACGAAGCTTAACCTTTTGTTGCGATTAGCTAGATTTATGAAAGGTTTCTTCCTGGCAATACGAGCATGAAACCCATTTTTATTTAGTATCTTGCGAATTGTTAGGGGGCTTATTTTTTATTTAGATACTTTTTAACTTCTAAAATCAATTTTGGCGCGCTAATTTTCGAATTTTCTTTAATTTTTCGTAGAATCCATCACTTGTCATGGCCATTAAAAATCTTGCGGAGACTCTTTCTGACTTTATTATCAACACTTTGGCCGCTTTTAAATCTTTTTATTACAGATTGCACTGTAGCATGGCTTCTATTAACTATTTTCCCAATTTTCCGTAAAATTTTTCCATTTTGTAATGAAAAATGATTAGCTTTCGCTCGATCGTCGATGATTGTCCCCTTTTTCTATTCAGAGTGAAAATCCAACTTATATTTTTTACAAAATGATTACAAACGACTTAACAATAGGTTTTTTTTATAACCAAAGTGACCAAACACATTTGAAGAGTATACTTTCTTAACACAACAGTTTTCTAACGAGAGTAATTCGTTGTATGAATTTCATTTTGATGTATTTTTTGTTCATTTTTCAGAAATGGTTACTTTTTCTGGAGTAGAAGTATTAATTTACGATTGAAATTTTCAAATATAATAAAAATAACCTTAATAAAGAACTTAACCAAGAGAAATAAAGAAAATTGTTATTATATTAAAATATATGTGTAAAATTATTGGAAACATAACTCTGTATGAGTTTCACTTTGGCTCACTGAATATTGTAACTCCGTTGACATTTTCACTCAAACGTTACAAAATTTTATAAATATTCACTTTATTTGCTGATGATAATTCGATGATCATACAAATATTAAAAAAATCACTTAATATATGTTTGTGAAATTAATGGCATGTTTACAATACAGTTATTTTGAGGATGATGGCTTGGCTGTTCAATCAGTGAATAAAATGAACAAGTACAGTAAACCCTCGTATAACGCGATTAATTCATACCGCGTTATATGGAAACCACGTAAAGTGAATCTCAGAAATAAATAAATTTTATATAAATCAGACCGATTCGTTTTGCATGATATAAAAATTACATTCTCAAAGCACCAAGTTATGATGCATACGGCTATTAAATAAAATTTTATAATATAAACGTCAAGAAATATGTTTACATATTTCAGGTTAGGTTTATTGAATATAATACATAGTTCATATAAGAAAATTATAAGCTAAAAAAACTTGTTTCCAGCAAAAAAACTTAATTTGATATTAGGCACTTTTAACATTCATCATCACTGTCAAATATTAGTAACCTAAATCTTTTTTTTAATGGGCCGAATATCCTCCTCATTTTGCAAATTTTCATCTTGGTTTTCAAATGTAGTGTTATTGTGTTATTCTACAAAAACCTCTTTATATGGAGCCAAGCAATTTTGTAATTCTCTTTTAAACTTTGCACTGCGCACCGTTGAAAGATCATTTTGAGTGAAATGAAGCTCTAATTCTTTACCCAAATCTAGTCCTTTTTCACATCATATAAACTGAAATTTGCCACGGATTCGTTATCTGTGTTTTCTTCTACCGTTCATTTGAGGTAGATGTATCAAATAATTCCATCAATTCTTACTCATCTAAACTTTCTTCCCGGAATAATTCTTCTACATCTTCATGGTTTATATCTGCAAATCCTTCGCCGCTTAAACCAAAAGCAATATTTACTATTTCTGTAACTAGGGCTGAAATATCATTTCCTGTTTGATCATTTGAGGCGAAAGAGGTTTCCAAGATGCATTAAGTGTTGGTGATCAATATGAATTGGAAAAAAGACATTGAAATTTTGGAAATGAAAAATCTTGGGAAAGGTTTTTATTCAAGAGTAGTTAGAAAGAGGCTAATATTAATTATATATGTGTATACATATAGATGATATACTTTTGATTAAAATTGTTATAACTAAATATATGTTTGTATATAATTTTTTCTTACATTTCTAAATGGATATTTTAATTTAAAAATATATTTAAATTATACATTTGCTTGATTCAATTCCAAAGGTTAGATTTAGAATTGAATTAATTCCAAAGGTTACTTTTTCCTTACCAAAACTCTTTTTAGATGTAATTTTTTTAGGTTTAATTTCCGCACAAGCTGATGACAGTTCGAATACAATCGAAAATAGAAAATTCTTTCCACATTTGAATAAAAATTTTATCTTCATTATTTGCTAATCTGTCGAAAATGGTCTGGAAAAATTGGCGTATGTAGTACATTTTGAAAGTTTGGACGACTCCTTGGTCGAACGGCTGTATGTGGAGGAAGAAAAACAATTTTCACATTTGGATGATCCAGTTTCTTGCTATGCTTTATCGTTTGTTCATTTATAGGGGAAATCCTTGATAACTGAAATTGATAAACGTGATGCACACTCACTACAAAAAGGGAATTCAACATTAATTTCAACCGCTAAAATTTAATACACAGAAAAAATAATTTTATAGATAACTTTTAAGCCAGTTAAGTTGTTGTACGAAAAACGCGTTATAGGAGGGATGTTGAGATTTTCTCCACGTTATAGGAGGGTTAACTGTACTTGTTTTGGAACTGTGACGAATTCACTTCAATACAAATTAATTTTCATGCACAATATGTTATAAAATGTCCAATAATCACTTATTGTCATTTTTTTGTTAACATCAATGGGTCAATTCGCATTTCGACGGCGATTCCACCATCGACAGAACTTTTTTGTTATAAAATCTATCAGATTTTATAACAATAGTTTTTAAGAAAAGTTAGAAAAACATAACTTAATATATTTAAGTAGCTTTAAACAATTAGTCTAGATCAGTGTTACCCAACGTGGGGCCCACGCCCCACAGGGGGGCAATTTGATAGTTAAGGAGGGCAATTTAAAAATGGACTCGACACGACTTTAACCTTTTCGCTTTGGGTTATTTAAATGCAATGATAGATATCGGTGACAAATTTAACAAAAAAGGCAAATTCTTAAAAAAATGTTGTAAATAATTATTAGGTATAATTTCGTTTGACGTTGTGGCATTTTGCTGAAGAAATGTTGTTCTGTAAAAGATTAGAAAGAACCACTACCTCCAAAAATATATATAATAAGTTAAAAAACTACTTAGATGTCAATGATATACCAATGAAAAATATAACATCTTGTGCTGCAGATGGCGCCCCTAATATGATGGGCAAGAAAAATGGCTGCTTAAAATTGATGAAAGATGCGAATCCAGAAATGATTATTGTACATTGTGTTATTCATAAGGAAAACTTGGCAGCTAAAAATATCTCGCCTGTTCTAAATGAAGTACTACATGCAGTAATAAAGTATGTTAATGCTATTAAAGCTAGTGCCAAATGTGAGCGTCTTTTCAAGTTATTTTGTGAAGAACAAAATGAAGACCATGTGAGACTTTTACTTCATACTGAAGTAAGATGGCTATCCAAAGGAAACTGCTTGAAAAGATTTATGCAACTGTTTGATACTCTTAGTGATTTTTTAAGCGACAAACCTGAAATGAAGTATCTGTTAACAATCGATGGTAAAGCATTTGTAAGTTATTTAGCCGATATCTTTGAAAAACTAAATATATTAAATAAGCAACTTCGAGGACCAAATAAAACACTTGTCGATGCAAAAGCAAAGATATTTGGTTTCATTACCAATATAGAGTTATATCAGAAACATATTAACAACAAAAACTTTGAACAGTTTCATTGGCTCCAAAAATGTGAAGTAACTGATACCGCTGTACTTGTTATTGTCAATCATTTGAATATTCTATCCGCTGATTTAAAAGAAAGATTTTCTGATTTAAAACAAATTGATTTCCCAACATGGATGATGCAGCCAATATTAGTGGATTTGTCTGATATATCAAATATGCAGTATCAAGAACAACTCGCAGAATTGCAAAATGATGAATCAGTAAAAACTTTATTTAATATAAAAGGAGCGATGGCATGGCTTTGTGAAGAAACTGAAATTAAATACCCAAATGCAACCAAATGTGCAAGAAAACTTTTACTACCGTTTCCATCTTCATATTTAGCTGAATGTGGATTTAGTGCTGTAAATGATTTACTGATAAAAAAAAGAAATCGACTCGATATAACACAACGTGGAGACTTGAGATTAAAGCTAAGTAAATTGGAACCTAATATAAAATCTCTGTGCAGCAAGCATCAAGCGCAAGGATCGCACTAAATGAATATAGAAAAATCAATATTAAAATTATTTTGAATTTCAGTTTTTCATTATATGTTTTGAAATTTTACTTACGATGTTTTGATAACAATTTCATAGTGATTTCTTCCTAAAACTTATCATTTATATTTCTTAAGGGAACAAAACAATTTTTAAAGGTTAAAAATTATGTATGGGGGGCATAAACATTTTAGAAATGTTAAGGTGGGGCATGGCCTAAAAAAGGTTGGGAAACACTGGTCTAGATTGTATAACAACAAATCTCTGACGATGATGGTATTGCTATCGAAATGCGCATTATCCCATTATTATAATAAACAACAAAGTGAAAATAAGTGATTATTGAACACTTTATAACATATTGTGGTATTGAGGATGAAAATTCATTTGTGTTAAAGAACAATAAGTAATTATTGAATATTTTTTAAAATCTGTGTATGAATTCATTTACATAAAAGACTATGTTATCAAAAACTATCAAACTGATTTTTATCCACAGAACAAGCGATTGAATCTATAGATATTTCACGTTCTTACTCAATCACAAAATGTACTATTATAATAAAAGCAAATACCAGCAGCAATAATACAAAAAAACACATGTTTTGTCGACCCTAGATTTCAGCTATACGTTTGTTAAGTATTTGAGTGTTATTTTGTAGGTGATCTCGATTGGTACAATATGAAAAGGTCAAGTCTTGTTCTCTGGATTTTAATCACATCCCGGGCTCAAGAACATTTAAATAAACACATAATCGAATGTAGTTAAAAGATATATGTGTTCGTGTACACATATATGTTTCGATTTGAATGTCGTCCAGTATTAGTTGTATGTATGTGTATGCATATTTCGATCTGATTTAATGCATGACATTCTGAACATCGCCGGAGGTTGAGGCGTGGATTCATTCAAGACGATTGCGTTTCTTTATTTTTCAAATCAATGCTCGGTTTTGAATATTTTTTGTCTTTTTGACGAAAATGTTTCTACTAGTTACTTTCACTTATGCCTGTCAAGGAATATTGGGTTATACACACACACAAACGCATAACATGAGAGAGATGTAAAATATGCGGTTTAGAACAAATAATGCACGAGTGAAGAGTAGTATTAATTAAATTAAATTCCGAGTAGGTCGATATATTTATCTATAGAAGCGATATTTTTTTTGGCACATATCATAAATAACACAAGGACGTTTTCAAAAGGACGCAAATATTTGTACCTATGAGATCGTTTCTTAAAAATTTCTTGATTTCACAACATTCTTGTACTCGTATCTTATTATAATTCCATTTGTAAACAGTTTGATAAATCACATGTGTCAGTAATTCAAAAAGAAATTATTTTACTATTTATTTCGACATTGTGACAAATTCAGTTTAAGGCAAATGACCCACTCATATCAACACCATAAGATTTTATAAATGTCCAATAATCAGTTTTCATTTAATAGGAACTAAGTAATTATTGGATACTTTTATAAAATTTTGTAGGGTTAGTGTCTTATGTATATAGGTATCTTCTTCCAATCATCGATCTTATAATTAACTTGCCCCAGCTTTTCATAGCTTCGTAATATCCATCTTTCTTTCTATTTTTTTAAAAAAAACTTCTTTTTTATTTTATATAATTGCTATTATTATGACATCTTTCTGATAGCAGTTGTATCCTTCTATAAAATTACTCTGTTTTAGAGTCAAAAAACTCTTGAAATGCAGTTTAGACCTTTTCAACTTCATCAAAGTTATATTGGAGAGATCTAAAAAGATGGTAGGTGCAATATCCAAGGAGTACGTAGGATGATGTAAAACTTCCCAACTAAAGTCCAATAATTTTCTCTGAGTGGATAAAAAAGCAGTTTTGAATTATCATGATGAATGATAACTCCTTTACGATTGACGAGAGTTGGATGCTTAGATTTCAGTTTTTTTCTCAACCTTTCCAGTTGTTGGTAGTGCAGATCAGTGTCAATCGTTTAGTTAGATGCAAGCAGCTCCTAGTGGATTATCCCTCTAACGCCCCACCATACACTCCTTACCAAAACTGTTTTTGGATGTAATTCTCTTCTTGAAGTTAATAGAGTAAGCTCTCTAACACGGTACATACTCCTTTTGCGCTTCAGATTTCTATAAAGGACACACTTTTCATCTCCCGTAAGTAATATTTCCAAAAAACGATCATTTTTGTATTGCTCAGGTAAAGAAATGCAACTGGTTATTTTGTCTGATAAATTCCTTTCAGAGAGGTGATGTGATACTCACTTTTCGAACTTTGTGAGAAAGCCAAGCATACACATCCTTATTTCAACTGTTGTTCTGTGTACAGAAAACCTCTCTGATAATTCTTCAACACTCGGATGTTAGCTATTCAATATGGCTTATGTAAGGTCATCTTCAGAAACATCTAATGAACATCCAGAACATGGTTAATCTTTGCAGGTTGTATCTCCTTTTTGGAATTTCCAAAACTAACGGCCACATGTACTTTCGTCTACGAAAACGTCACCAAAACCTCACAAAAATAGTGCTCACTGTTGCTTTTAACAAACTAGTAAAGTAAATAATGCCTAATGTGATCCTTACTAATCGACATGTTTATGACTAAATGCAGCTGTGTAATTAATACTAATTAACTGCTTACTCATTTAAACTTCAGATCATAACATACACTACCATCTACTGTTGCATTTATTAATATTTTTTTTAACTTGAAATCTACGTCATAATAAAAAACGGGTAGAACTTCTGCACACAACTAATAATAGAGTTAAATCTGGATCTTCATTTGTAATTCATTTCTCCTTCATTTTACCATTCCTTCAAATATACTTTTAAATAGGGTCTTGTGTCTGAATAAATGTCCAATTAACCTTACTCTTCTCTATAAAATCATCTTGTGTACATACATTTTTTAAAAAAAATTCTTATTTAATTACAGACTACTTTACGTTTACTATGGGCAACACAAAACGTGCCTGAACTGAAGGATGCAATCGCCACGGGAGACGCAGCATTCGGAACCCTCGACTCGTGGATTTTATACAAAATGTCCGGAGGTGACTTACACATATCCGACGTGTCGAATGCCAGTGCTACTGGTTTATACGATCCATTCACGAATAGCTGGGCACAATGGGCGTTGACTTTATTCCGATTACCATTGGGAATGTTACCGAAAGTCGTTGAAAACACAACGAAAGAACTGGGATGTTCTAAACGTGATATTTTTGGAGTCGAAATCCCTATTAAATGCTCTGTAAGTCTTTTGATTTATAATATTTTAATTTATATATATATATATATATATATATATGTGTGTGTGTGTGTGTGTGTGTGTGTGTGTGTGTGTGTGTGTGTGTATATACAATTATGTGCAAAAATATAGCAGTATATTTTTTGAAAAAAAACGATTTTAAAAAAATGACATATTTTGTGGTCAGACAAAATAAAAAAAATACTTTTTGATTCTAAAAGTCAGAGACAGTTTATAAGAGGCCCGAATAGTTATAAAAGGCCCGAATAGACAATATGTTTTTTAAGAAAAGATATTTACATAAAAATGTAAATATTTTGTGACAAAAATGTGTGTCATGTTTTTATAGAAAAAATAAAATGATTTTTTTGAAGAAAAGATGATTTTTTAAGGAAAATGGTGAAATATTTTGTGATCAGTCGAAATAAAAATTGCACTTCATTGTTCTAAAGTTCAGAGAGAATTTGTAAGAAGAGGCCCGAATATTAAGTACATAAAAATAAAATGGCAATATGTTTTTTGAAGAAAAGATGATTTTTTAAGGAAAATGGTGAAATATTTTGTGATCAGTCGAAATAAAAATTGCACTTCATTGTTATAAAGTAAGAGAGAATATACATTTTATGTTTTTTGTAAAAAAATCAGATGAACAGTTTTTAAGATCAGAGACAGTTTATAAGAAGAGGTCTGAATAGTCAATACATAAAAGTAAAATGGCAGTATGTTTTTGGAAGAAACAGATATTTTTAAGAAAAATGGTGAAATATCTTGTGGTCAGATGAAACAAAAATTGTACTTTTTTATTCCAAAAGTCAGAGACAGTAAGTCAGAGTTTGTAAAAAGAGACCCGAATAGTCAGTATGACCCAAAGTACTTTATTAAAACTGTAAAACATGGTGGAACGAAAATCAGTGTTTAGAGTTGTTTTTCATATAATAGCACAAGCTCTATATTTTTCATTGAAGGTAACATGACGGCCATTTCGTATGTAGAAATATTAAAAAAATATAATACTCCCATACGCCGAATGGGACATGCTATTAAAATGGGTATATCAACAGGAGAACAACCCTAAGCATACAAATAGACTATCAAAAGACTGGTTTACCCGTAATAAAATTAATGTTTTATAGTGATCAGTGAGATCCTATTCCTGTCAAAAGATGCCAAGAGTTAATTACTGCAGTAGTGACCAATAAAGGATATTGGAACAAATAGTATGTTCTAAGGTTTTAAATCATTTTTTTATTAATTTGCTGCTACTTTTGACATAAGTAATAATTTTACACAAATTAATTTTCACCTCAACACCACAATAAATAATTATTGTGGATGATGAATATTAAATTATTGTGGTGTTGGGGTGAAAATTCATTTGTGTAAAGTGAATCAGCCACAGTTCCAAAACAACCAATAATTGATAATATTATCTTTAAAAAAATCAATTTTCTTTGTGTTATATAGGTATATATACATTTTAATATTGTTATTATCTTAAAATGCATAAAAAGTTATTAAATTTATAATTGTTAAAATAATTAGATATCCTTGCAGTAAAGTATAAGAATAAATTATCAAATACTGCAATTTTTTGCACTAAGTATGTGTATGTGTGTGTATGTATATATATATATATATATATATATATATATATATATATATATATATATATATATATATGTTTGAAAAAGATTAATGATATTGTCTGGATTATACAAGCTAGTTACTTAATTTATTATTACCTCGTTCCAGATTTTATATCGTTCAGGTTTCACGTTTTAAAAATATCGAAAACATCACCAAAAGCGTAAAATAGGGTTGTTGTGCTTTTTTGTTGAATTTAAAATCCTGTTTATAAATAAATACTGTATATATAATCAAAACAGAATTATCGACTGACTTTACAGAAAAAAAATAAAATGATTGCCTTGACAAATGCAGTCCACTAGTTAGTCCGCTAGTTTTTTTTAAATTCAACAGTGCATTGCATTCACTCGCTGTAGTATATATTACACATAATATATATTTTTTTTAAAAAAAGTCGAACAAAAATGCATTTCGACTTATTTTAATTATTAAATTATTTTGTTTTAAGGCGATAATCTTCGAATGCCAATGTGTAACTTGCTGAGAATTTCTTTGTATCAATTTCATACAATGAATCAAGGTTATTGGATTTGTTTTCTTTTATTAACATTATTTATATTTGTGATTTATTCGTTTAAGAAGTCGTTTACAGAGTCGAATTAGTATTTTACCATTTATTTAATTCAGTAATATGAGTTTATGTGAGGAAGAATATAAATGACATATTCGATTGTTGTATAAACTAACTTCTCATTCGTTTCGTTTTTATTCAGATGAATCATTTATGATGATATATAAAAAAAATCATTAATTATTTATCATCCATTTTTCCTCAGCTCAAAGTATTTTTCAATGAAAATCAATTTGACTAGTACAGGTTTACCTTGGAACCTAACAGACATATTCATGGTGAAAAACAAATTAAAATGCAGATAATATTAGCTACTCTGGTCAAAGACACGTCTTACAACTATCTCAAATACTTATAGTTAAAATTCATACACGTTTCTTTCAAAAAACTAAATTTGGATATTTTGGCCGAACGCGGAGATTCGCCGCGGAAACGTTGCAACGAGTCCGCGCCAAATGAATATCTAGAATTTCCCCGCTCAAACACTACATCTTTTCTTATATTTGGAATATATTTATTGATTTTTTAATGTATTTACAATCTATACATCCATTTAAGACCACAAATATTGTTAATTTCAAAAAATCGTTTGATTTAATACTAAATTTACCGACCTTTTGTAAATACCTATTTTTATCAAAACTGATCAAATGATCCATTTTCTATATGCATGCATGTAACAGTGAAGTTAGTTCTTGAAATAATAAACAAAGTGGTTTTTAAATAATAATTTAATAATTATATTCAAACCAACGAGAATTCAATAATCATAGCTGATATATTATTTAGACTTTTTATAATTAAGGAGGTATTCTAGTCTAGAATTTCGAAAAAATCGACTTTTTGCATATTTTAAAAGTTTAGACCTTTAAGAATGTATCCTTAAGAGGATTTTTCGAAATTCGAATTATTTTCGGAGTTATAGCTATTTTTGTGACGCGCCGACCAATCCGGTCTAGCCGGGACGAATCAATTTTAAACGCGTTTTTCTCGAAACTACTTCTTTCGACACGATTTACGTGATATCTCAAGTTCTAATGGACCGATTTACTTGAAATTTGGTACAGAGCTTCTCAATATAACAGTGATTGCCCCCGCCTAAGATTTTTTGAAAATTTTGTTTTTTACTATTTTTAAAAAATTCCGAAAATTGAAAAAAATAGGGCAAAAAAATGACTGTTTCTTCACACTGCCGCCATTTTGCAAAAAAAAATTTTAATTTCTCTAGGCTGGGATACTACTACAACCTTCTTTTTCAATAATTTCAAAAAAAAAAATTGTTTCACATGACCGGAAGGGTTGGAATCACGTCAACCAGGAGACACCTTTTTTTTCGGGCCCCCACTTTGCCAACCTGTACCTTTTTCAATTTTGATTTTTTTGTTTTTAATAATACTTTTTTATACTCTTAAAATGTCAATAAATAACTGATAAAAAATGAATAGTAAAAATATTTGTTGTTTTTTTTATAGCGCCCGAAAAAAACACCTAAAATTCGTGCGTCTAGACTAGAATACCCCCTTAAGTAGTTTTCCTTTTTTTTAAATATTCAATAATAAAATCACATTTCATTTACCGTATTTTTTATAGATGTAGAATTGATCTGCAAATATATTTATTGCATAGAGAGCAGATTTTGGTGGTTTTATTTTATTTGCAGTATCTTATTTGGCATTTTTTATCCACATAAGCAACTTTACTTAAGTTTTCTGATGTTGCTACTACATTAGTTACTTTTTCTTGAAATTCCTGATATTCACTACCAAGTTCTTATCCTAATTGAAATAAAAATTCTTTCCTTGAAATATTTTCATTTCGTTGTACATCACCCAAGCATTTATTTAGACTAAATCAAGAACATTGAAAAATACCTGCAGAGGTAGTCTGCGAGATTTAGATTTCACGCTATATCTTCTGACCATTTAACCCATCGTATCCACACCAAATTTGGTGCTATTATAAAATGTAATGGTTTCAGATAGACTTTTATCGTTATTTTCAATTATCACGGATTTATGTTTCGAACTTAGTAAAAGTACTTTTTTGTTCGGTTTGCTTTTTTAAATTGTAAAAGTACATTTATTTGATTTGTAAAGTTGTGTTAACAATGTACCATGTTATCCTTTTTTATTTTTGCAGGTTTTGGAAATTCTTTCTTACTTCAGTGAATAGTTCCAATCAAAGTAGTCCTTTTCTCTATGAGTGTTATTTCTACTGATGCACTTGTGAAAAAATAGTGGTTACATTTCTTCCGCACGTAGTGAATGGCTCAATGAGATTTAAAACAACAAATTCATCTAATTGATACGGATGACGGTTTCGTTTCTTCTTTTTCCAAGTATGGAAACCCATTTACAATACATTTCCTCTTAACATCCGATGCTAACCAGAATTGTATACCAAATTTATCTGGTTTGAGTAAAGTTACATTTGGCTTTTGTTGGAAATAACTATTCATCAATAGTTGCAGCTATTTTGTAAAATTTTTGGCTATTTTCAAGGAATGCATCCCATACATTTGATATAAAGGCAAATTTATCCATTTTCAAACATTGTCTTCGTTATTTTTTTTATTGGAAAGGTTACCGTGGAATATCCAAATTATTTTTAGAATTGTAATGGGGATAATACATAAATTTGTTTTAGAATTGAGTCGGTGTCACCCATATGGTATTGACATCTGTATATAAAATGATTTTAGAGTTGACAATGTTATAAGAACATATAAAATATTCAATCGGTCAAATGGCCCGTCACGGTAAAAATACATATATCATACTCTTAGGGAAGTGAAAAGAAATAAATACTGCTAGATTAATTTTATAAACAATTCAGTAAAAGTCGTTAAGTCAGTCAAGGAAAAACGATAATATTTAAAAAGTAATTTTAACCAAAAATTTAAAACGGGTCAATTTAATGTTAATACAGTAATAAATAGTGGAATTTGATTTTCATGCCTGTTTCATATAAATTTAATTATCTCTAATAACCCTCGACTAACGAACGACATGAACAAATATTTATCTCGTTCAATTAATATCATTATTTGTATTTCACGGCTCTGTATGAAATACCTATCACTGATATTACTTTTTTTTACTAATTATATCATTGTACGTAATTAATTCTAATCGTTTATTTATATTTCCGTGTCAATATGATTGTTCTTAGCTTTGAACATTAATAACTGAAATAGTTCTCTTTTTGTTATACATTTTATAAAATAACTTTTTTTCAATATAAGTTAATAAATGTAAATGCGCCAAGGTCTTCTTAAATGTCATCTTAATAATTGTTCTATATATAACGAACGGTGATTAAAATGAAAAATCAATATTATATTTGAGAAAAAAAAGGCAAGAAAAAACGTATATAAAAGTATAAATCGTTTCGAAATTAAATAAATCAGTACATTGTTTTAATTCCTTATTAGTCCATTTTATAAGTTTTTTTTGTTGTACATTCAAACTATATTTTTTCACATTTTATATATTTATTATAAAATAATAATATCTCTGTTTAATGAATGATTTATAAAGAGATAAGTAGAGAAAGAAATAAAAGGAAATGTTAAATGTGTTAATAATTTAAAAAGTGAGGATGTTTGAAAAAATACTACTATTTTTAAAGTGATTGTTTGGTTGTGAAATTTTTATAAACAGATCCGGCTTTGTTCATTTACGATCAGATTTCTATCATTTGGCTAATAATAGAATATCCTGTTACGAAAACAAATATTAACACTAGATTTACGAAACTCGTCAATTTGACGAATTTGAGATTCCATGCTTAAAAATAAAGAAAATATAAATATTATATTTTTGAAATATAGGGTCATTCAAATCTGGGCGTCGCATTTACACAACCCCTGTATTATATTAACTTTTATTTATGCAATGATATAAAGTTATATCTCTACTCAATTTATCCGCCAGTTTTCTATAATACTTTTGCGTAACTGTATATAGTATACCTATTTATCCAGATTTCCGTCCAATTGACGAGTTAACAAATTAAGCATCCTAAAATCATTATTTATCAAATTATAAATAAAACCACGAAGTGATCTAATACTGTAGAAGACGAAAGAAACGAAAATGTAAAAACGAATACAATATTTCATCTCTTGAGAAATGAAATAGTATATATGTTATATAATTTATTAATTACGGTTCGGTAAAAACATAATGCACATCCGTGCCAAAAGTTACCAAAAAATGAAAGAAAATGGAATGCAAAAAATGTACTGCAAAAGCTAAGAAAAATAATATGGTCCAGGTTTCCACACGACTTTATTATTCAGAAAATCATATTTTAACAGTTTACAAAGCAAACCAAAAAAAAGTACTGTTACTCAGTTCAAGATGTAAATTTGTAAAATTTGAAAACGATAATAAATGTGTCCTGAGACAATTACATTCTATAACAAGACCGAGTTTGAAGTGGATACGGTAGATCAAATGGCACGAAGATATAGTATCAAAGCAGGGTCCAGTAAATGGCCTTTTCATATATTTTATAACATCTTAGATTTAGCAGCTATCAATGCATGAGTATTGTACAGAGAGACTAATAAACTTAATATATCAAAAAAAGATATTATTTTTCAATTGGTTGAAAAATTAGCGAGCGACTGCAGAGATAAGCGTAAGATTACTTCCAATCTGTCGTCGGATATAGAAAATTCCAATAACAATTGGAAGTCCTGCCAAATTGGATTTTGTAAAAAAAATAGATCCAATAATATTTTCTGTGAGTGCAAAAAGTTTGTGTGTGGAAAATGTACACTCAAAACAGAATTTATATTTAAAAAATGTACTGTTAATCTTAGTTAATAAAAATGTAGTGATATAAGGTAAAATTAATTAATATTATTACCAAAAACACTGTATTTTAATGTATCTGTCAAAATGACTGATTTCAGTAAAAATAGATATGCAGTAAATGCCTGTAAATCTAGTGTTAATCTTATAAATTGTGGAAAAAGAAAAAGTAAAGTTTCTCTATTTTCATTTTTAAATTTAAATCCAGAAAATGTCAATAACTGTTTACGAATTCAAACAGAATTTCTAGAATACATATTTTGAACCTTGAATATCGTACAAAAATTAAATACGAATTAAAATATATAAATTCCTTATAATAAAAATGATAATTTATCTGATCAATCATAATAGAATCATTTAAAGATGACTTATTTTACAGATGGCTGATCAATGCGCTTCACTTTTTGGCTCTTGCTGTTTTTCTGAAAATGATTTGAAAATTACACTCGGCACTGGCAGTTTTCTAAATGTGCCGACCGGTTCAAAACCTCACGGAAGTACTACTGGTTTATATCCGGTTGTCGGTTGGCATTCGAACGATGAATTAATGTACGTTGCTGAAGGTTCTTCAAACGACACGGGTTCATTGATTGAATGGGCTTTAAAAATGGGTAGGTGGATGTAAATTTGATACATAAATAGAATCTATATGTGTTAGTATTAAAAATAAACAAATCATTGGAAAATTCACTTTAACGCATAGATCAACATCGATACTATAAGCAGTAATCATTCATTGTTCACGGATGTTGATTTTTATGACAATGATGTCATTTTAAAGGAACTGTATTATAAATAAGAGATTTTATCTGAAAATACTGGTATTATTTCTAAAAATGTACTAAGCAATAAAATGAGCAATCAATGACTATTGAACATTTTTAGAAAGTTTTATGATGTCAAGATGAATGATTCATTTTTTAATATTTTCTCTTAAATTCAATTATAGCTACTATACTAATATATTTTTAACAGGTTTAATCTCAACTCCATCAGAATCATCAGTCATAGCAAGTGATATTAAAAACAGTGATGGAGTTTATTTCATCCCCGCTTTTAGTGGAATCGGGGTTAGTATATATTTCCTTAAAAATATATATATATTGATTCAGTCGTATAATTTATATTGATTTTCAAGCCGCCAGTCAATGATTATCATGCAGCTACTGGTTTCTTGGGCGTAAAACCAACAACGACAAAAGAACACATGGTCTGTGCCATCCTAGAAAGTATTGTTTTCCGTTTAGTACAACTTTATAACGTATTGCTGAAAGAAACAAACTACAAATTCACAAGAATAAGGTAAATTCAATCATTTATACGATTTAAATATCTTCATCGATAAATGTGGATTTGTAGAGTCGATGGTGGTGTTTCTCGTAACGATTTCGTATGTCAATTACTAGCCAATATGACTGGATTGAAAGTAGAACGACCGGTGAATTCCGAAATGTCTGCGTTAGGTGTTGCATATATGGCTGGTTTAAATGCAGGTAATTTTTATTTGCAATAATCCGTTTGAGTGCAATAAATGATCGAATAGTTTTTATTCATGTAGCGTTTATAAAAATTGAGATTTTGAATGAATATCAAAAAATAATTGCCTATTTTGTCTCATATAAGTATTTTTACACAAATGAATTATTTATTTACAACACCACGAAATTTCATAATATAAAAGATTTGTAAACAAATCTTATAAATTTTAATTTATCTTTGTCTATATTTTTTTAAGAAAATAACAGTGTTATCGTATGATCATCTTTTATAAAAGATTTAATGTTTTAAAATGAAATGAAAAATCTATTAGGCCTTTAAAAAGTTATACTATTTTCATATACATTGAAAAAAAAAAGTTTTTTTTCGAAAAATTCAATATTCTTCAATCAAGAATCTGTTTGCTTTTCAAAAAATCAAGTAATGCAATTTTTGAATTTGTAGATGCAAGTTTTTGGTTTTAAAATTAAAATATTATTTTATAAATCACTCATTCAAATACAAAATTTGATTAAGATGTTCAATAATAATTTCTTGTTGTAATTACTTTATGAACAAGAAATCATTATTGAACGATTTTATAAAATTTCGTGATATTGAAGAACAACTGATTCATTACTATTATAAAATATTTTTTCTTTAGAAAGTACATTTATTAAGTGCATATTATTGTTTCTAAATTATATTATTGTTGATCGATAAAAATGGTTTTAACACCAAATAGGAAACAATCAAAAAATATTTATGACATCAATCGGTATTGAACAACAGTAATTCATTATAAACGAAATGAAATTCATTGTCCACCTCACCATTTGATACTCAATCGACCAACGTATTTTATAACTATATTAGATTTAATTTCTATGACGTTATTTTTAGGTATATGGGCATCGAAAAAAGACCTCATTTACCTCCGACATGTCGATCATATCTTCGAACCTACTAGTGATAATATTGATATTTATTTCGATAAATACACCCAGTGGTGCCGTGCCATAGATAGGTTTTTAAATTGGTATCTTTGATGAATTTAACAAAACAAGTTCCTTGTTAAGATTGATTTTTTTATATTTTGTAACGCTCGTGTTTATTTTTAAAGGGTTTTATGCATTTGTATCATCAGAAGATGATTTATATTTAGTATGGGATCTTATTGGATTTGTTTTAATCGTTTTTAGGATATAAGAATCAGGGTTATATATATTTAAATATGTTATTTGAAAACATCGTTGTAAGCTTTATTTTTATATGTTTTTTTTTCAAAGTGTTAGTTTACTAGAAAAAGTTATATATTATAAAAAGTTTATTTTTGAATATCTTTATTGTTGATCAATAATGCTCAATTTATTATATAAGGGACCAGATGCCAATACGTTAAGTTTTAATTGTAAGTTACAAATATTAATATCTTCACACGATGAACTTAACGCCTCCACACCACCAGATATTGAAAAAGTGTTCAACAATTATTTATTGTTCAGTTTATTTATTTATAAGATGCCATTTTCGCCAGAGCTATGCATTATAAAATCTAATTTAGAAATAAATAAACAATAAATAGTTATTTAACACTTTTTCACGATCTTGTGGAGTTACAATTGTAGTTTATTGTGTGAAAGTGAATTTGCCACAATTCCAAAGTAAATAGTTAATAATCAACCTTTGTATATATAATTGTTAGTATTATTTTCCTGTAAGTCATTTTTTATCAATATAATAAATAATTCATTTTTATTAATATTGATTGATATATATATATATATATATATATATATATATATATATATATATATATATTAAATCAAATGTCTACCTTTATAGAATTTCACATTGAAAAAATTAATATTTTTTCCAAATATACAGAGAAATGTAATTAAACAATTTAATTGTATTTTAGAAAATATTTCGTTAATTAAAAATATATATATATATATATATATATATATATATATATATATATATATATATATATATATATGGGATACATTAAGGGGGTATTCTAGTCTAGACGCACGAATTTTAGGTGTTTTTTCGGGCGCTATAAAAAAAAACCAACCGATATTTTTACTATACATTTTTCATCAGTTATTTATTGACATTTTAAGAGTATAAAAAAGTATTATTAAAAATAAAAAATTCAAAATTGAAAAAGGTACAGGCTGGCAAAGTGGGGGCTCGAAAAAAAGGTGTCTCCTGATTGACGTGGTTCCAACCCTTCCGGTCATTTGAAACAAAAAATTTTTTGAAATTATTGAAAAAGAAGGTTATAGTAGTATCCCCGCCTAGGGAAATTTAAAAAAAAAATTTTTTCTCAAAATGGGGGCAGTGTGAAAAAACAGTCATTTTTTGCCCTATTTTTTCAACTTTTGGAATTTTCTAAAAATAGTAATAAGCAAAATTTAGGCGTGGGCAATCACTGTTATATTGAGAAGCTCTGTACCAAATTTCAAGTAAATCGGTCCATTAGGACTTGAGATATCACATCAAACGTGTCGAAAAAAATAGTTTCGAGAAAAACGCGTTTAAAGTTGATTCGTTCCGGCCAGACCGGATTGGTTGCCGCGTCACAAAAATAGCTATAACTCCGAAAATAATTCGAATTTCGAAAAATCCTGTTAAGGACATATTCTTAAAGGTCTAAACTTTGAAAATATGCAAAAAAAAATCGATTTTTTCGAAATTCTAGACTAGAATACCCCCTTAACAACTTATATAAGTACAAAGTTAAAATTGTTGATTTCATTGTTGTAATGTTTTCTTTTGATCAATCATCATTGAGTCATTGCCTTTGTGTTTCTTTACAATAGCATAAAAACTATATTGGAAAACTACAAAATATATTTTTTTTCATTCGTTAGTTTATTTTAATTGAAAGTTGACTTACAGGACGTTTTACATTCATACAATCACAGTTATGAAGGCACTTTTTTCTTTATTAATTTTAATATTTATCAAGTGATTTACAAATAAACTGGTAGCCATTTTGTTCAATTCAATTTATATTATTCAAATATATATATATATATATATATATATATATATATATATATATATATATATATATATATATATTTATAATTGTTTTATAATTGTAGATTATTTTTTATGTATTAAATATAATGCCGCTATAATAATTTTATATTAATCATATATAATTGAGCTATTTACATACACTCACACAAATATATATAATAATTTTAAAACCACTTTATTTTAGATATTTTACATTCATTCTCATCAATATTAAGACTGATATATTGTTGTTGAACACATTTTCTATTAAATTTTTATAAATATTAAGTCGTTTTTTAATCATTTACGTCCATAATCTATGCATGTATTTATGATCATCGACGCTATAGACCTTACAGAGTTTTAGTATCTCTGATAATCCTCAATCAACACTCAACTTTAAGGAACTATTTATGTATTATTGGTTTATTATTTGTAAATTTTAAAAATCGTGACATCTTAATCACGTTTTTTATTATATTAACACGTATGATACCATGTCGGCCAATAGTGGTGACAGAAATATTAAGTAAATTATTAATTTATTTATTTTTATTATTATTATTTGTATATTTCATGGAAAAGTTTTTTGTTATTATTAGCTTTTAATTCTGGTCCACAATGGTGAACGGTATTGATGTTTACATGAATCTACTGATAACAACAAATGTTTTAATCGTCAGTATATAGAGATTGAATTTGTGGGAACACGGTGGTACCGAAAGTGTTAAAACTAATTGATAGATATTTCTAATGAGCATTTTTTTTTAAAAAAAATCTATAACTTTTGCGTTTTTGAAGCAATTTTTCTTACATATTTATTTAAATTTATTGTGATCAGAAATGAATACTACTATTTAAAATGATTATAAAAAATATACTATAATATATATTGTCGCGGGAGGATCACTTGAAATTGTATAGTATTTATAAAAATACATTTTATTTAAAATTTCTTTTATCGTAAGTATCAAATAAAAAAATTATATTAATTTTAAATACAACAAACAAATATATTTAAAATGCAGTTTACATTTTTTGGGAGAAACTCTTTTTAATTTCGAATCACTTTTTGTAAGTACGAGAATTAGACGTCACTTAAAATCGTACAGCGGTTTTTAGCGTACATAATTCGGAGAACCCCCTGAAAAATTTTCTTGAGATATAGAAAAGAACATTTTCTCTCGATGCTTAAAACTATTCAGTACAGTTTTATCGCTGTTCGAAACGTATTCTTTTCATAAAATTTAAAAATGAAACAAACGTCTGCAGCGGTACGTGAATCAATTATTTTTCATCGTGAAAATGGAACAAATTACATAGAAATCACCAAAATTATAAATCGCTGCCGTAGTACAGTTCGACACAGAGTGAAAAGATATAAAAAATAAATTAAAAATTCGGTCTGATAAAAAACTGATCCTAAGCGATGAACGATGTATAATTGGTACAATTAAGGAAAATTCTCGAATTTCAGTCCCCAAAATCACCACGGATATTAAAATATATTTGGGTAAAGATGTGACGACTCCACAATCAAACAAGTGCTGCGAAAAAATGCCTTTTTCATGGGAAACTTGCTTTGGAGTTTTGGAATGATGTCATTTTCAGTGACAAATCAAAATTCAATGTTTTCGTGTATGATGGAAAAGTTACAGTTTAGAGAAAACCAAGTAAGGAAATAAATGTTAAAACTTACAATCAACGATGAAACGTGACGGAGGGTCACTAATGGTGTATGGGGTTGCATGTCAACATATAGAGTAGACAGTTTAGTGTTTATCAATTGAATAATAGATAATCAAAAGAGAATTTAAAACAAAGCGCTGGAGGAATTGGGTATCTACAAAACTTTTAAATGATATGCTGACTGATTTAAAGCATTCCTCGCACGTTGCACGCATGTAAACATTGTTTAACTGCTCAAAAGTTATACAAACCCCAATTCAGTTTCTAGATTTTAATATAAATGAGCATATTTAGAATGAATTAGATAAAAAAACGAACATATTCAATATCAAACATAAATAATCTAAACAAGGTCCTACAAGAAGAATAGAAAAACATAATGAAATTTTATTGTGAAAAATTAGTTGCTTCCATGTCTAGACGACTACAAGCTGTAGAAAACATGGGAATTCCAATTACATATTAAAAATATTGTTTTAAATCATTTTTGAGTCTTTTTTACCATATAATTTTGCTATACGATTTTAAGGGGGTATTCTAGTCTAGATCCACGAATTTTAGGTGTTTTTTCGGAAGCTATAAAAAAAACAACAAATATTTTTACTATCCATTTTTATCAGTTATTTTTTGACATTTTAAGAATATAAAAAAGTATTATTAAAAACAAAAAATTCAAAATTGAAAAAGGTACAGGCTGACAAAAAAAAGGTGTCTTCTGGTTGATGTGGTTCCAACCTTCTGGTCATTTGAAACAAATTTTTTATTTGAAATTATTGAAAAAGAAAGTTATAGTAGTATCTCCGCATAGGGAAATTTAAAAAAAATTCTTTTCGCAAAATGGCGGCAGTATGAAAAAGCAGTCATTTTTACCCTATTTTTTTCAACTTTCGGAATTTTTTAAAAATAGTAAAAAACAAAATTTTTAAAAAATCCTAGGTGAGGGCAATCACTGTTATATTGAGAAGCTCTGTACCAAATTTCAAGTAAATCGGTCGATTAGAACTTGAAATATCACGTCAACCGTGTCGAAAAAAGTAGTTTCGAGAAAAACGCGTTTAAAGTTGATTCGTTCCAGCCAGACCGGATTGGTTAGCGCGTCACAAAAATAGCTATAACTCCGAAAATAATTCGAATTTCGAAAAATCCTCATAAGGAAATATTCTTAAAAGTTTAAACTTTGAAAATATGGGAAAAAATCGATTTTTTCGAAATTCTAGACTAGAATACCCCGTTAACTAACTGATGGATTTTGTACGAAAAATAATGAATTATTTTTTTTATTATTTTAGATCGAACTTGATTATTAAATTAAATTATAACATATAATTAAATATAAAACAGTTTGTTTTATTAAAAGTATATGTAATAATAAAGAATGTCCATCAAAAGTTTCTTAAGCAACACTCATTGTACAAAAGAAGTATTCAAAAGTTAATGGCATAGCAAAAGTAGTAATACAGATTAGTGGAAAATGTAAACAGTAAATAATTATGGATCTTTGATAAAATCTTGTCAAGGTTGCATTTCTTCGTGGGAAAAGAATAAACATATCGTGTGTTATTAATATTTATACTTTATTTAATTCGAAATTAATTTTATAAAAACAATGATAAAGTTACATTAACGTAATTATTTCTTTTCTTCATTTTGTTAATAGATGGAAACAATATTTCGATAATTGCATACTATCAAAATTATCTTCTTACATGTACGTCGTGCTATAAGAGAAAACGGAATTTATTGAACAAAAATTTCAACAGACACTGTATATAAAATCAGTATACGGACCTGATCAGTAATCAGTAATGGGCCTTAAATTGAATAGCGGCTACTGGCCCGCATAATTTAGTTTTCTGTTGAATCATCCACTTGTCAAAGTTGAACATACGTCTTTCAGCCGGCGGTGTTAATTTAATTCCATTTCCATCGCGTTGTTCGTACACCACGAACATGTACCGATGGTCGCCGGTTCCAATCGGCGGGCCCGGTTTATGATAACTTAATGTTTCGTGGCTATTCTCGAACGTTCCCTTTTTGAAATCTTTACCGGGAATATTCGATACTATCCAATGTAACCAGAAAATGCCATTGCCATGGTTGGGTGCATCGGGATCGAGCATTACCTGTAAAGAAAACATTCGTTGTTTCGGCTCGACAGTTTGAAGAAACGTAAATAAAATTCGGTTTAGATCACAGAACAGAACGTAAATAGAAAGTTTCTATCTGTATGATTATAATAAAATTAGTAAGGATGTACTTGAATAAACTGAAAAATATCAAAGAAGAAGCATCTGAAATGAAAATAGGAAACTGGAAATTACAAGATATTTATTTACAAAGTTTTGTATTCGCGGATGATGTCAATTTATACTTAGAAGAATTTAAAAATAGAATTAAGAAAACCAAAATCGACTACATATAACCACAATATTAATTAGACAGAAAATCCAACACCTGAATATATGATAATCCTGAGAATGAAGATTCAGTCAAGTTGTGGTAAATTATTTCATAATTCGATATAAATTGTACAATCTTAAATTTTAACGAGAGATTCTTATATTTAATTCTGAATTAACTAAATACTAACGAAAAAGATGAATCTGCTACTCAATAAGAATCCCAATATTGATGAAACATGAATTTTCTCGTATATTAATTGGAAAAATAATTCCACAAGTACGTTTTTCAGAAATAAATTTCGATAAATGAAACTATTTTACTGAACATTTTTAATAATATATTTACTTTCAATTCAATAATATTAAAAAATAAAATAATTGTAATTCAGTAAGTTGGAAAATTCTTCATTAATTGAAAAAATAATTATTTATTTTACCAAAAAAAAGATTGATAAACTATCTTGCTTAAAATGGACATCGTTTGAAATGTCTCACTTTTTAGCATTTTTAATGTTATTTTTTTAAAAAAAAATCTATAAGCAATTAAAAGCTTGTTTAATGAACCGTTTCAGAGAGTTACTGGTATTAGAAGTATTTACTCCTGAAAATTTTAACTGTTCCTGTACTTTTTGTAGGAAAAAATGATTTTTGATTAATGATGCTTTTTTCTATTTACTAATAATGAGATTGTTATTTCTTTATTTTATCAAATTTTGAATAGTGACAAGTAATTGGAATAGTAGTGAAAATGTTTAGTGAAATTAAGAGGATTTATTTTTGAAAATTGTATTTGTGCCAGTATTTATCTGATTTATATATATATATATATATATATATATATATATATATATATATATATATATATATATATATATATAATGTATATGTTTATTGAAAAAATATGGTAAACAAATTTGTGTACAAGTAAACAGAGAAATAATTAGCATAAAGTGAACAAAACCAGTCCAACGTGTTATAAAATTTATTGATAAACACTTCCTGTGCTGCAAGTACGGTAAACAAACAGATAGAAAAAAAGTAAACCGAGGATAAAAAAGCGTCGCACAACAAAATATATAAAATACAAACGGTACCAGTGTGTAGTATTTATTTTCTGCGGCATCTGGATAGAAGACAGTCGGCGCAGACGCGAATTCCGTCTTATCGAACACCGAGTTGCAGTTCTTGGTGTCCACGATTCCCGATGGATTCTTGAGCCGGAGATGCGATTTTATGTCGCAGACGTTATTGAATTCCCTGCCATATTTCGACACGCACGTGTCCTCGCCGTTCGCGATCGCCGAAAACGTCAACAAAACCACCACGATCGTATCGATGAACGTCGCCATCATGTCTTGGCGTGTGCTTGTGTCCTATTGAACAGACGTCGACGTTTCAAACGCGTCGTTGACCTGACGAGCTACTTTGTTATGCACAAACGAGAATGTTCCTCGTCAAGCGAGATTCGTTCAGAGTCTTATTGAGATTGATTTTCACGTACGCGCTGTCGACGTATTTATTGTGTATTTTTCAGATTTGTTTATACGTTTCCATGCTACACACGCGTGCCCACAATTATATTTCAGATGTTAAACTAATTGTCGAAAGTTATCATTAACTCATTACAAATTAATACATATTAATCAAATTACAAGCTTATGCTTGCTAGCATGGCGTGACCTTACATTTTCCTACCTTGGATTTGTGTAAATTGATCATTTCGTATGAATAAAATAAACGGGAATTAATGACAGACACAAACGTTATTATTCCCTCTGTAAAATATATTTCACACACAAGTGTGTATATTTATATATAAAACAACAAATAAATGATATTTAATTACAGCAAATTAATTATAGATATGATTTAATAATTATTTATAATACAGAACAACAATATTATACACCAATTTAATTTCCAGTTATGGTTCATCGTTAATCCATGATAGATTTCCTGTTTACATCCTTTGTGATTGTTGCCACTAAAAACAACAATATTTTAAAACATTAATTATATGCAATTGCATCGAATCACTAATAATCTATAATAATAATAATTAACATCATAATCTAAACGAGTCCCGTGCAACCTTTGAAATTAAAAAGCCAATTACAATATTGTGAAATCTTAACGGGCCGTACTACTTTCTACCAAGGGCATGGGATATGATGTTTTCTAGATGTGGTGTATCCAGAGATATTTTCAACAATTAAATGCAAATACGTTAACCTTGATATTTGTAATTTCATTATTGAAAATATTTTAAAAAAAATACACTTCTTTGGTGAAAACATTGCACAAAAACGTCATCATTAAATACTTGTACATTTGTGTTTATTGCTAAGAAACTGTTTGTTTTATGTGCAGCTTGTTAAAAGAGAGAACGAAACGTGTTACATTTTTTAATACAAATAAATTTGAGACAAACATTATATATCTAAATAAATTATCTCAATTTACTTTGCTTTTATTTTATTTTAAATATTCAATTCTGTTTCGCGGGCCGCACAAAAAATGTCAGAAAGGCCGCAAGTTGCACGGGTCTGATCTAAACTATAAGTACATTAAATAAACTGTTTTTTTTAAAAAAATTCAAATAAAATCTGATAATGATCTCGACCTAAACATCTAAATTAATTTTCTCAAAATATACATTCAATAACGTCCATTAAGTGTTGGAAACAGTTGTGCGGGATGTATATTAATCGCAATTGACCAGAAAACATCAGTAAATTTAATCCAAGTATCAGAAAACATATTAGGTTGGCAAGTATCTCCCTTCCGCTTTTTTTTTTTTTGTACATAGCTGCGAAATTCAAAAGACCAGAAGGCGGAAGGGAGATATTTGCCAACCTAATATAAAATATTTAGACGGAAAAAATCCGGACTCGTTGCTACGATTCCGTGCCGAAATATCTAATCTGATCTAAATTTCTACATCGATATCTCGAAATAAATATTTATTAACACGAAATGGATGTGTATTAACTGTAATTAACAAGAAAACATTAATAAATTTAATTAAAGTGCTAAAAATATGTCATGTTTGAGCGGGGAAATTCTGATAATTTATTTGGCGCGGCCGCGTTGCAACTACTCCGCGCCGAACTAACGAGTCAAACTTAAATGTCTAAATCGATTTTTTCGAAAAAAAATGTTGTTAATACCACATCAAAGTGTTGTGAATAGTCAAAGGAGATGTATATTAACTGTAATTAATCAGAAAACATCTATAAATATATTCCAAGTAACAGAAAAGATGTAATATTTGAACGGGGAAAATCCTGAAACTTTTTGCAACATCTCCGCGATAAATTTCCTCATTTGGCCTAATAGTCCCAATCGATTTAGTCTAAAAAACACGTTTATTAATTTTATTTAGAAATGTCTAAAATGGTCGTAGGATACGTATTAACGATACAAATTCCTTCATCTGAAGTGTTTGTTGCTCAACGTGCATTTAAATTAATTTTTTGTGATAATACCTGCAAATGCTATAAATGTGTTAATTTGACATTATTTGTGTTCATTAAAATAAGTGATAAATATTAAT
The DNA here is from genome assembly GCA_029203775.1 of Neoneuromus ignobilis. Classification (NCBI taxonomy): domain Eukaryota; kingdom Metazoa; phylum Arthropoda; class Insecta; order Megaloptera; family Corydalidae; genus Neoneuromus; species Neoneuromus ignobilis. Next base: position 3,128,343 of record CP092096.1, on the reverse strand, counting down.
TATTGTGTATGTTTGCAATTATGATTGTTTTTAACGGTTGTCTCGTCACTAGGTACGTACAATTTTGTTTAATAAAATAGAAATTAGTGTACAAAATATTTAGCGCATTAATTAATAACGGGAAAAATGATAGGAGAAAGTATTCAAATCAGATTTGCACAATACGTTTTGACATTTTCAATAATATTTGAATATTTCTTTAACTTGATGAATGTTTATTCAAATTTAATATACAATGTATATTCGTATTCGAAATTTCTTAATTAGCTGTTTATATAAATTGCTTCGAACTGAATAATTATATGGGATGTTTATTTAAATATATGTTTGTTTTTCCAAGAATATTTATATTTATTCTAACAATATTTTTTTTATTATACTCTCTTATAATTCACTATTTTACTGTATTGTTTGAATGAAAAGTTATAATGAATAATAAACTTATTTAATTGCCTCAGTTAACAAATCGATTTGTTTTCTTATAAAGTTTAGTTTTAGAAATGTACGTGTTATTTTATGAGGAATGCAATTTCATTGAACTTGCCATTTAAAATAATTACGTGTAAATGTCAAGCACAATATTTTATAAATATTGATAGGAGATTTGCGTCAACCTTGAAATTATTACTGCAAGAAAGTATTCATACATGCAATGGTATTTTATTTAAAGAATTGAGTAATTTCGTATATAAATTACAGATTAGTGTTTGTGTATTTTACTCGTGTACACAAACATACATATTTATTATATGGAATTACGTTTTAATAATAAGGGAAGACACGAAAAGAATTTTTTATATATTTTATTATTTTATTTTTATCTGTAATGAATATAAATATATAATTTACAAAATTACGTAATATATTTTGATGGAAATATTTTCTCATTTTAAAAAATAGGATTATTTTTTCATATTTTAGGATGATTTATAAGTGTTTTATCTGACCTTAATAAAAAATAATAATTATTTGAAAGTCATTGTTATATGTAATAAAAACATTTTGCTTGCACTGGTATTTTTGTTAAACATAAGAGAAATTAGCTACAGGAAAATGTTTAGGAACTTTTAACTTTTATATTCAATTTACGTGAGTGGACAATTTTGAGATTTGTGATACAATAGTAATTCATAATTTTATTCTTTAATTATTGTCTGCTATATATTTATTCATAATGGAATGTTTAGTAGGAATACAATTCCAGGATTTTGTTATTGTCGCAGCTGATATGACAAATGCACACAGCATCATTGTCATGAAAGATGGTAAATTTACATTACATTAAATTCTATAATACAAATATGTATATCTATACATATATATTTATGTACGTAAATATATATATATATATTAATAATTATTTTGTAGACGAAAACAAATTACATAAAATATCTAATAAAATTGTCATGGCTGTTGCCGGTGAGGCCGGTGATACCGTACAATTTGCCGAATACATTTCAAAAAACATTCAGTTGTATAAAATGAGAAACGGATATGAGCTTAGTCCAAAAGCTGCAGCCAGTTTCACCCGGAGAAACTTAGCAGATTCATTGAGAACTAGGGTACAATTACTTAAAACTTAACCTAAAATATTTCATTATTCAATATCTGTATTGTAGAGCGCGTACCATGTAAATATCATAATGGCCGGTTATGATGACGAGACAGGACCGGAATTATATTATATGGATTATTTAGCGTCGTTAGTGAAAATTCCATATTATGCATTTGGTTACGGTGGATTCTTTTCCAATGCTATAATGGACCGTTACTATAATTTACAACTGTCGCAGGATGATGGTTACAATCTTCTAAAAACGTGTATTAAAGAAGTACAAAAACGTCTGTTAGTCAATTTACCTAATTTCAAAGTACAGTTGATTGATCGCAATGGAGTTAAAGACTTACCAATAATCAGATCTAAAGATCTCTTAAATGAAAACTAAATCTATTTATAGATATGTATTCTAATTGATTTCTTATATTGGTAATAAAGTTCTTTTCATATATTACATTTTAAATAATTTCAATCCTGTGAAAACAGCATTTTTGCATGAGTAGGTAGTTGTATTAGACGTATTAATTCAAATCATACATTTCATTTGAATGAAAATAAGCTTAAATACTATATGACTTATGTTTAATTAGTATTAATTTATATAGAGTAATAAATTAGCATTACAAATTTATATATTATTTTCTTATTTTGAAAACTCGACTACCATTTAAAACTTTCTTTATAATAATTATTTTGCTTAGTTCACTTTTTAATTCTATTCTATTTAATTTCCATTTACTATTATCAGATCTCTTTCTGTGATGATTTGTAAAATCTTTTATTGTTATTTAAATCTACAATAATTTGCAAAATATTGCTCGGGCTTCAAATTCTCATTATTATAAATTCTTCAATCACCGTGTTCCTCAGTGAAGATTTAAACACTTTTTAGGACTATCTATATATCAGTTGAATGGGATATTAAAAAGTTTTTAATAATTTAATAACAATTTACATGATCATTTATTATATATATATTTGTATCAGTTTCAACTTTTTACACAATTAAGGACCAGTTTCTTATTACATACTAAGTACAAATAGTTATGATAAATTTACATTTTAATTTTTTTTTTGTGTGTACCAATGGATGGATTCTCAAGGACACATTATATCCAAAACCCAAACAGAAAAACGTGTGTATGAATATATATATATATATATATATATATATATATATATACATATATATATATATATATATATATATATATATATATATATATATGTAATATTAAAAAGTTGCATTTTAACACAAATAAATCGTGTTTTTATTCCCTATATCATTACAAATGTGACCTTATTTTGACGATTCACTGTGATTAATTACGTATCTAAAATATCAAAATAAAAATGACAAGTTTATACATTTTTTGAAAACAAATAAGCAACTAATTAACACAGTGATGTTTAAAACTATTCATACCCAATGTATTGTTTTATATACAAAACAGTATAATAAAAATAGTAATAATGCAATAAATAAGTTGATAAAACTGTAAATGAAACAAAATTACTATTTTTAACAGAACAACCTCACACTTACTGCTATGGCTATTAAACAATACCCTTAATTTATTAATCATGTCCCCAAAAATTTGAAAGTGTTATCAATTTTAATTAATTGTATGAATAATTTAAGATATTTGATGCATGTGATGAAAAATATGAATAGTTTTGTAGAATGTATTTAAAAATTTACTGAATTACAGTATTTTTCTAAGTATTAAATTATTTGTATAAGATATGAATGGCTTTATACTTCACTGTATATATATATATAAT